>JAODKN010000037.1:12972972-12987412 GCA_026774425.1 Petrocephalus zakoni
CCCCCCCCCCCCCCCCCCCCCCCCCCCCCCCCCCCCCCCCCCCCCCCCCCCCCCCCCCCCCCCCCCCCCCAAGACAAAACAGGGGGAATCTCTGGCCTGGAGAGTCCCAAAACTCTGAAACACCAACTTAACCAAATTGTTCCCACACCACTGACTGGAATGTGCGCTGCAATCTCTGCCTTATTATTCATCTTGAGCTAATGAAACTAGCCTAGCCTGCAGATGTGATCACTCAGTGATTGCGCCAAAATATTCAGGCGACACGGGTAAAGTGTAGCATTTATAAAATATATAGCTATTTAGTGATTTACCCATGCTAGTGTTAATTCTGAAATGAATTAAATGAGTTCTGCATCATTAGTAAGGTTACAGGTGTAACGGAGTTGAGGTGGGGGGGTTCCATCTTCCAGAACTGTCAGGAGACTATGAGCATTTGGTTTAAGTCTTTGTTTCCATCACATCACTATCCAATAACTATTCTCTCTCTCTCACAAACACACACACCCACACACACACACACACACACACACACACACACACACACACACACGAGATGGGGCCTTTATTGAATATTTTAAGCTATAGCTTGCTCCTCACAAAAGCTGGACTTTTGTAATCAAACACTAATAAGTACCGGAAAACTGAAACCGTAATTCTAGAAATAATCATATATTTTTGGCCAAGTCATATCGTATTGGAATACATGTTCTTGATGTTAATGAATTCAGTGTAGTTTTTAAAAATCTAAATCAGAGTTCACACATTAAAAATCAAGCAGGGGTTTTTTGAGGCTTTTTGATGGTGAACATAACATAACTTGCAAATAAGAAAAACAATTACTGTGACTCATTAAAGCGACCACCCTCATTGTTTGAACTGCCTGCCAGAAATACTGATTCTACAGCCAAAGGGCCCCCAGACCTCTTCAAAAACCTCTCAAGTTCCACTCAAAATTGTGCATAGCGTATAAGCAAACAAGCCCATTCTCAAAGGCATGCCGGACTAGTGTTCTGCATGCCACATAGTCGGATGGCAAAACAAGTAAACAAATAAAAAACAAATAAAAACCCTTACGGTGAAAAGAAAAAGAAAAACAAACAGATACCCGACAGACGGATAATGAAACAAACTTTGCCACTATCAAAGATAACGGTCTTAATCCGTGTTGGGGACACTTAAATATAAAGTAGAGTTCTGACTAGGAACTTGCCTCCTTGCCATTCAGCTTTTACCCTTGATGCCACATCGCTTCACACGGGGCAAAGAAGATATCCTGCTGAAATTAGGATGGGCATTAGATGGCATGGCTTTTCCCTTCACTTCCTACAAATCTGAGCGAGATCCCACTTCACATTTCACCTTCGCTTCTTCTTGAGCAGTCACTGCGTGAGAACCAGCACTGGGTAAAACTCCCCCTGTATTACATGACAGATCCTGAGCAGACCCTGTTGTGTACACAACATGCCCCAGAAGACAGGCTGTGTTTGATGTCATCAGAAGCATACCCCCAAATGAGCTTGGGCAAACATCACCGTCACAAGCCACGTCATTTCAGCTAAGGCATTTTCAGTTAAGGCGGATTAGAAGTAACATTTCAGACTCCTTTCTCGACACAATCGGCAGACACTGGGACAGTGTAAAAGAGGCTGGAGAAGGACAGGAAGAAGATGCGAGATGCGGCTTTAGGAATTCTACGCACACAAATTCTACACACATTTATTAGGAGGAACTTAATAAATAGAAGTACCACCTCTGAACCATACCTGACCATATACCCAGTATGAAAGAACATTACTAGTCATCACATGGGTAGACTGTTACACTGGAGAGTAGGATTAATATGGCAGACATGTTGCCTAAAGTTTACACAACAGGCAGGGTGTCTGGTCAGAACGCCGCATTTCAGTGAAAGAAAATCTATTTTAGACCGGTCATTTAAACGACCTGCGTTCATATATCAGTTTGAAGCATTCTATGCAACTTTGTTCCCAAAATGACTGCCTCTTCTTAAAAGGCTACATCTTCGTCATATCAGTCCTTTAGCCCTTATGAGTGAATATGCTAAAGAAAACCATTTAGAGCAAAACAAAAGAGCTGCTTAATTGTTCTGTGGCATTTTAGAAATCTTTAGTTGGTTGAAATCAGGCTTTAAACCCATGGAGAGTAGAATTATCATAAACCTGTCAGAGGCTGACAGCACAAGCCACTAATTTCACAAACTCACGATCGGTTTGACACTTATAAACCACTCAGCAAACCAGTCCATTCTGCAAGCACATTTTACCGAACACACAGCTAAATAAAGGAATTTGAAGCTTCCAGCGACTTTTCCGTGAGTCCTGTGGGATTACCGATGCCTGGCGTGCCAGAACATAATCCCAAAAACATTTGGTCTCGTCTTTTGAGAAAACTCAATCCCGCCCTCCAAGATATTTTGGATAGTAGCAGTGGTACTCCAGGTTCTATCTGTGGCCATATGGGCTTGGGTCCACGAGACTGACACCGGTTCTGCCACTTCAAAACAACGTCCTCACATGTCTGCCTTTTCATCTCCGGATTCAGCACGTGATCTATGAGCCCTGCATCCCCTCCTCTCTGGAAAGCAGAAGTGTAGAGGGGGGCTGAGCAGTGACATTCAATAGTTTACAGACTGCGTTTCCCAAGCGACTCACAGTGCCATGGTGGACGGAAGTTAAATCATTTTCAGGTTAGAATGGACTACCGGGGATGGCTGCGAGATTTATTCTTTCTAATCTACAACTCATTTAAAAGCTGCAGAGACAGTGGTCAGTTACCCAACTCATGACGGTTACAAACCATCTCGCACCAATGGATAAGACTACCTTAATTTCATTTTAACATAAATATCCATGACATTCTGGATTAGAAATGGAAAGCTTGAAACATACCGTATTGAAGCATTACACCAAACAAATATGGATGATGATGTCAACTGTGCCCAGAATGTAGTCGTCCACAGACAGGCCGTACACTTCCCACGAGCACGGGACCTGTCCAGCTGTCTGTACACTGAAATTCTGATCTTTTACATAGGGTGTCAAAAGATCTGTTCAGGTCACCATATGGTTCAGCTTGCCCTCAGCTATTGAGGCCACACAAGAAAGGGCACAGAGATGCACCAGACAGAGCCACTCAGCACCCCTGCCTAAAAGGCCCAGAAAAGGTTCACACTTAGACAACTCTTGTGGCAAAGTGCACCTAGCAAAATGAGCATGAGGTTCAAGTTATATAAAATTGTGGAACAGCGCAACACTGGAGACACTAGCCAGACAGTCCATGATGAATGTCCCATTACAAGAGTGGGCTTCATGGCTACTTTTAAACAAAGCAGCTTCAAGATTTTGTTAATCATTTATTTAACAGAATATTAAATATAAGCTGAAATATTTATTGACTGACCTGAGCATATCACAATCCAACATAATCAGAGTGCAGACACTTCTACTCTCAAGTATGCTTTTGCAAACCAGATCAGGGCACCAAAATGGCACAAAGCAAAGCCGAGGCCTAAAACCTGTGCTTGGTTTTACAGAGAAGGCCTGCATGCATCTGCAACGCCAACCCAATCATAACGTCTTCCCCAAGGCAACTAATCCCCAGCTGTCACTCACCTTCTCACAGATCATGCTTGTGTATTTATGCTCTCAAACAAGGACCCTACCCCACTACTGTGGGATGCATGACATCAGGACCAAGCGGTCACTAATGTACTCCTAGGCCATTTTCATACCAAGTCAAGAGGATGGCCAGTCAGGAAATGATGTGAAAACACTGCGGAGGTGTTATTTGGGGGCAGGATGACAAATGTACAAATCAAATGGCATTTCAGTCTGCCACTTAATCTGTGCCATCAGAACTGACAGACTGAAAGTAGCAGCTACCTTTAACTCAGCAAATTCTGAACAAGAAGGGGAAGCATTTTTTTTATTTCTACATTAAACAACCTAAGGAAATAGCCATACTTCCGGGTTTATGTAAATATAAAGCCTAGCAGGGCTGGACCTTGCTTTTCATAATAAAACGGGCCAACAAAGATGAGCACCTAATCCCTGCAATCACATTATGGGATCCTTGAAAAGCTAACATGTGCTACTGACTGAACGCGATTTTTCCCCCCTTCATCTCCGCATAAATTCCTTTAAATTTTAAATGAGATCTCACTGTTCATCTGAAACAGTGAAAAGCACTCTCCACCATAAGACACATTACAGCAAGCTCCATCTGCACAAGCACTCTAAAACTTCTATAGCCAAATCTGCCATTTTGAAGCACATCAAAACAACAGCAAGTCTGGAAAAAGTCAGCAACCGCTACAAGCTGCAAACCCTTCAGTTCACAAGCTGAGAACTACACGCCATACATTTCTCAGCAGGACACAGAGGAGACCGTAGGACACAGCAGCTCCTCTCTCTCAGCTGAGCATCTGCTGTATGCCCAAAGAAAGGGCCTGAACATAAAACAACGAGGAACTGCTCCCACTATCAAACATCCACGTCTTCGCTTTTGAAGCCTTCTCTCAAAAATGTAGGCTTAACGGGTCACCATTGTTTCCATACTTTGAGATTATCACTTATAGCACAGCACTGTGCATAGGGTGGGGAAAGGCACCGAATCTGAGTATGCAGGGTCTTCTGTAACAGCTAATGCAGGCATTTGCCTTCTGTAATACAGGCATAATTAGAATCACATACGTGAAAGCAGAGAATACTACTGCAGTCGCACTCATTTGCCGGACCTCCTAATTGAAAGGCACCTGCAGACGTGCTGCACCGTCAGGCCAGGGCTGCGCACCGCCGTGTGCCCGTACAGGGCGGCTAGTGCACATGTAACATGCGGGGCTGGTGCCGAGGCCCCCAGCGCCGCGGGCCCGGCCGATGCGGCGCGTGCATGTGTGCGCGCGCGTGTGTGTGTGTGTGTGTGTGTGTGTGTGTGTGTGTGAGAGAGAGACACACCAGGATGCCTCTATGCAGGCAGGACCGCAGCTGAGGGCTGCGCCTTTAAAGCCTGGGATGCGGGGCGCCGGTTCAGAAAAACAGAATTCCGCGTGATTCCCAGAAGAACGGACCTTCATATGTATATTATTATTATATTATATTATATTATATGATATGAGATTATTACATACACCGGTCCCCCCTAACGCCCCCCACGGCTCGGCGACGATACGGCGAACCGCACATTAAAAATAATAATAATAAAAATCGATTTGCACATTATCGGCGCGAGCGGAACCCGCCGATTACCCGTAACCGCTAACCAAGCGGCGATAACGGCGAGGGAGCCCGAAGGGCGCGCCGGCACCGGCACCGGCCGGGCCCGCGGGGGGGTACGCCGGGCTAGGCGGGTAGCACCCAGCGTCGGGGACGGAGGACCGCGCACGAATCCGGCGGAAGGCGCCGGTCCGCGGGGAGACCCGGGCGTCCGAGGCCTGTCCGGCGCCATTAGCCGCAGCCCGGGCGGCCTGTGAGCGGGGGAGAGGCGCAGGGACTTCCCCGAGCGCCGCCTCCCGAAGCCGCGCGATCCGGAGACTCAGCCGCGCCAGCCGGTGACAAGGCCGGAGCCGGGCGCCCGCTCCCCCGCTCCCGCGGCCCTGCGGCCGCGGCCCTCACCTCCACATCGCGGCCCTTGTTCTTGAAGCTCTTGATGCGATGGTTCTCCAGGCCGGCGCTGTCTGCCATGGCTCCCTGCGCGCTGCGTCGTGCGAGGTGCGGTCCCGGCGCTCGCGGTTCCAGTGACACCGAAGGCTGAGGAAGAGGGGGGGGTGGGGGGCGGGGCTACGCCCGGAAGCTGGAGGGTGCGGGGCCGGCGTGGGGGCGGGGCTAACGCTACGCACGGACGTAGGGGGCGGGGCCACGCGACGACCGGCGCATTTAAACTCGCCCAGTCTAATACGATTATCTCGGCGAGTATATATTAGTGGGCTCCCCAATAGCGGTCCTGGAGGGCCTTTCCCTGCTCAAACACGTCGTATTCAGCATACTAGCTAATTGCCGGGTTCACTAGGAGTGTTTGAGCGGGGAAATCCTCAAACTGTGTTGCAGGCTGGCCCTCCAGGACCGGAATTGGGGAACCCCGGCATTACTGTGGGAGAGTGCAATCGAGGAGAGGCGGATATGAAGGGCTACACTTAGTTTGCAAGTAACGCAAGCTAGTGTTGTAGCACTCAAGGCCGGTATTTTCCACTGAGTGTTCCTTTGACCAGTACCCCGAGTTCAGTGGATGTGCATGCTTTGTGTTGGTTTTTACATGGAGACCAAACCTACGGCCTGGCGTCATGCAGCAGCCATACCCGTGCTTTACCTGTCCAGAAGCATTTATACTTTAAGAAAAAACATTTATGCTGTGACATTTAAATATTTTAGGCCAATTTTAGGCCAAAATGCCTAGCCCCAAGATGGTGCCTATGGCCCACATTTTATAGTGTGTTGTTTTATGTAAACTCAAACGTGTTATGCAGACTCAAATCTGTTTCTGATCTTGACTCAGTCTGGACCTGCCTTGGTCTTGGCTCGGTCTTGCCTTGCCTTGGTCTTGTCTCAGTCTAACTGTGCCTTGGTCTTGGTCTTGTCTCAGTCTAGCCCCGCCTTGGTCTTGTCTCAGTCTAGCTGTGCCTTGGTCTTGGTCTTGTCTCGGTCTCGATACACTCTGGTCTTGGTAATGACACTTAGTTTAGGTAGTCTTGGCTACATCACTAACACTAACAGCAGCTACTGGTTTGGATAACCGGAATAAATGTTGTTCTAGTTCAGCAGATTCTTCATGGAAATTAAAACAGACGATGATTCAGAAATGTTTATCAAAATTTAGATGGCTAGCAGTAAATATAAATGGATATTCATTCCAGGGTTGTCAACTTTGGTTAGCTGGTTACAGTGAGATTATCAATTTGAGACAAGTCTGCACACGCAATTACATATAGTTAAGTTTTATTACCTTATGAATAGTCTGTTGGGTTTGCAAACTACCCCAATGTAGCTAATTTTAGGTTTATAATGGAATAAAATATATTTCAGTCATAAGATTACTTATAAGATTACTTATAAGATTACTTATGTGACAATGAGAGTCAGAAAGTGTGTCACGCCAGATGTGTGAATTGGCAACCATGTCATTCGATGGAATTATAACTTAGGCCTTACAAAAAATATATATCCAGAGCATTTTTTGTTTTCTTCTTACTAGCCACAGCTGTATTGCATGCACAAGGCTCATATATTTCGTGATGTCATGTAGATTTTCTATATTTCGAGTTTAACATTTTAATTGTGCGTGTCATAATCCTTTATATCTGCAACATGCGTCAAGTGGATTATAAGAATTTACTTAACTGCATGTCTTTATAAAACCTGACAGCACGTAAACTTTACAGGAGGGTGGAGGTGGGATTCAAAACCTGTGGCCCCTATTATTATAGATGTCCTGCAGCGGTCAAATAAGAAGACACCAAGAACTGAAGGTTATGAGGATAAATTTTGAGAAATATTTAGTAATACACACATTTTTTCAAATATCTGCACGCGTAACAATACAGTGATATCTATAATTCATAATAAATGTGCTGGATAAGTTGTATTGAAATAGGCCTACAGTTTGATCTTGTTAAAAAGGAACATGAGAGTTTTACCTACTAAAAAATATACCAATTTCTTATCAAAGCAACATGAGCAGGACATGGCACAAACGGTACCCCAATTTAGGCAAGTTTTTAATTGTGCATTTAATTCATTTGAAAATCCTAATTATGCCCATCATACATCTTAACGGCACATAATAGTTGGCTGTTCAGTGGAGCATCAGCACCATGTTATATTTTTAGCTATATTTGTGTAAAATCTGTATGTATGTCTGAATATTTCATATTCAACATGTGCCATTCCATGACATTCAGTGTACCAGAGTGTTCCTATGGTGTAGCTGAGGAGGTTCTCGCTCAGACAGGTTCCACCCATTTTTTGTGTTACCCGTTTTTTTTGTTCTTTTCTGTTCCTCACCTCTACCACCACCCCGGCGGTGGGGGGGGGGGGGCCCAGCCCGCCGCAGGACACACTCACACCTATGGGCAATTTGGTAACTCTAATTAGCCTCAGCATGCTTTTGGACTGTGGAGGGAAACTGGAAGACCCCCCCACAGAGAGACATGCAAACCCAACCACATGGAACCTGGGCTCAGACTTGAACCCTAGTCCAAGAGCTGTGAGGCAGCAGTGCTAACCACTGTGCTACCCCCCAACAAGTTATATATGATTAATAAACTTACTACAGCATAAGACATACAGTTATTCCACACAGACTACTGACCAAGCATTTATGGCACAGTCTTCAATTTTTAAATCCAGCCATGTCATGAATCAGTAGCATATCAGTCAATATTTAAAGTTTGCACATAGATACTATAGTTAATGGATGCCATAAATTAAAAATCAGTAGTGATTCAAAAAAGGAACTTATGACCTTGTACGGTCTAGAAGATAGATGGATCAATACTGTAACACAATTCAGTAAATAACCAAGGAGATTTCTGCTCCATATCCTTATGTAAATGTCCGGACTCTGCCTTTAATAACACGAGTCCAGCTTCAGGGGTAGTTCTTATGAATACATTTCCATTTAAACAAGGCTTCTGCGGCAGCAAATCCAGGAAGAGTGTGGCGAGACTCAGCCTGGGGAGGATGTACACAGCCATAACGCACAATGCCCAGAAGAGAGGACGCACAGCTGGGTGGACAGACTGGCACAGGGATGCGATTCACCTCAGACTGGTGCAGCGCTGGCTCTCAGAAGATCTGCTTCTCAAACATTATTTTGTCAAAACCGTGGGGTGGTGCATGGTGGAAATCGCTGAAATGGCAGTCTAAGATGGCACTGTCATCCACTGGAATGGGGAGACGAGATCAGTGATCTTGCTGCAGAGGACCCGGCAATTAACAGTAGAGCATATTAATGTATTCCACGCTCATTTTACATACAGATCAATTCCACTTCAAGCTCTTTTAACCATTCTCCAGGTATCTCCATTAAGTAATCATCTCTAATGATTTTTTTTCGGTGAAGTACTAGCTATTTAACAGATTGTTCCCATCAAACAGTTATCCCCTCCAAGGGCAGCCCAATAGCAGAGAGAATAACATTGTTCTCCCACCTCTCCAGTGTTGTGCATTTGATTAATGTCCTCACAGAGAGTGTGTGTGGGTGTGCATGCTCCTTCTGATCAGGTACGTTTCCAAGATGGTGATTGATATTGGCCTAAATTGTGCAAATTATGTACATGCACGACATCTAGTTGAGTGTACGGCATGTCTTGCGCTCTGCAATATCTGGGATAAGCTCCAGGTTTTCCACAATTCTGCTTTAAATAGGTGCTTATGCAAAATGGATCGAGGATGTATCGCCACCTGGTGGCACAGATAACAGTGAACCTTATGAAGCAGAAGTGATTCCAGGTGGAAGTTTGACAGTGAACCTCACCACTGTCAAAAAGAGTCAACAGAACAGCAAAGTCGAATACTTTACCATATACAACAGGGAAAACTGTTCCATGGATTCCTGAGGCTGCACAGTGCATGTTCTTTCCACTCAAATACAAATTCAGATCAACATGGTCATATGTTATGCCCTGAAAAGGGATTGGAAAACAGTACAAGAATGTTTATAAAAAGAACATTGTTATGCTTCAATGAAAAGATTCCTTGTAAACCCACTGAGTCATTTTAGAGCTCCACCAGGCATGGTTGAGGCCATAAAATGAAAACACTGCCCCTTCCCTCCACTGGCCAATTAAGTAAGTTCGGATCTGTAAAATACTTCAACCTTCAAGTCTCAGGACCCACCTTTTCCAGGAACACCACAATTAGGTTATCCAACCACTGACCTAATCTCTGTCTCAATCAGCTATTTCTTGGATACAGTCTTGGCAACAGTGAATATTCTTTTCATGCATTTTGCACTTGCATGGTAGGATGTTCTAATGTTAGATTAAATTTTTCGTACAGGAAAGTTCTGTTTAACTTTTGGTCTAATTCTAACTTGCACATTAGGTGTCTAAGCTGGCTCCTAGACAGGCCTATGCTAGTGATATACCAGCTGCCTCATGACACTTTGGAAAAAAAGTTTCTGCTAAATAAATACATGTAAAATGTTAATATTTAATAAAAATGGCCAAGGGAAAAACAGAATGCTTTTGCCCCATTACTCATTTGCAGGCAACAGTTTCCTGCATGCATGCAGTCCTCCAATTCCCACACCTACGATCCCTACACAATGTGGCTTTCATCATGAAAGATACACTGTACCAGCTATAGACAGAGGCAACACATATCCGACTGAGCCACCAGGCCCTGCAGTGACTCACCACAACATCGCCCTCCTGTGGTACGCTGTTGGCTGGTAACCGATTCTTCTCCTCGTTGTTATGGTACACCGAACCGTCATTTCTGAGGACTAGACTATGGGCATCCTGTCCCATAGGGATCTGATTGAGGTTAGCCTTCCGGGTAGCCACACCTACACCCCACACTCCTGCGGAAGAGAGCAGCGGAGCATCGCATATGAAGATGATAACTTCCCAACACCAGCAATGACAGATAACACCAAAGATAGATTTAAAACACCATTTCAGGCATAACTCTGACATTTATTTCACACCATATTATCCCGGCTACATTAATTGCAAAACCTACCCGTGGAATGAATTTTGATCTCAAAGTAGCTCTTGTTCTGGTGGAGTGGAGCATTGGAAAGACAGCCACCCGTACCACATATCCGTCTGCCACTCTTAATCACTACCACATCTGAACCTGTAACAGAAAGCAGGTTAAGCAGGAAACACCTTGCAGCGTACTGCGCTCGCCTTTAGCATTTAACTTAATTATCCCTTATTACTATAGCTAAAAAGGAAGCGACAGACGTGAATCATCAGTGGTGATGAAAGTGAATTGTTCACCAAAACCCACTAAAGTAAAGCACTTATTGACGTACTGAAGTTGTATTTCTGAAGTTTTTAAAGCCAAACCAGATTCCTTTCTTTTCAGCTGTTTACCAACCTTCGAACTGGTCGGGACAGTCCGGAATACCTCTGATACAAGGATTGTGCTTCCAGTCACACTCGATTCTAAAGATTTTAAACCTGAAACTTCCCTCCAGCCCAGTTCGCTTATTTCACCAGTACATGTCCCGCAGCAGTTCCAGGCTGAGTGAGAGACACAGTGACGCTTACCCATGTGCTGTGTGTCCAGCTCGGCTCCCGGCATTTCCTGAAGGGGGACATGGCCAGACCTGCTGTCTGCACAGCACCCCAAAATGCAGGAAACCAGCGAGGCCATCTGACAGGTGGCAAGCGGGACAGCCCGGAACCAGCCCGGAACCAGCCCGGGCACGGCGGGGCGCAGCGGGCTGCGGGGCAGACGCCTCGGAAATGCGGCCAGCAGAGGGCGCTCCAGCGCTGCCGGCGCCCCCTGACGCATGCCAGGCAAGAGGGCCCGCGGCCGTAAGTATCAGATAAAGGGTGCAGCATGAAATGTCGAAAATAACGTGCATTGGAACACATGTGTTGCGCATTAACAGGGAATCCGCTGCGGCAAGTGTGAGGCAAGTATGAAGATATAAGCGCACAGAAACCACACACAATGCTGCGCTTCCTTTACACGGGCAGGCAGCGCCACTGCGGCCCCGAACTGGTTAATACTTCCACGGAAAGGTCAAAGTCTGCAGGGTAACGGGCGCCATGCTGGGGGCCGCCGGGACGCGCGATCGCCCTGCTGCACCCTGCCTCCGGTCTGGGGTAAGCATTCGGAGCCCGTCTATGTGCGACTTGTACGTAGATGGTCACTTTGGACATGGCGTTTTTTGGCAGGGTAAAGAATTCAGCTAGGCGAGTATTACATTCCCGGAAACTGCACATATGTTCCGGAAATAAAGGCGAGGGCTGGTGTTTGCGGGCCCGGTCCCGCTGCGCAGAATGTGGGCGTCTTTGTGCGGGATTCCTGTCGGATCCAGGGAGCTCTACAGCGTGAATTGGGATTTCTGATACGTAATCTGTCTTCATCTATTTATCTATCGATCATGCAGCAATGGAGCTTCTCGAAGAAGACCTCACGTGCGCGGTCTGCTGCTGTCTATTCGAAGACCCCCGAGTCCTCCCTTGTTCCCACAGCTTCTGCAAGAAATGCTTAGAGGGCATCTTGGACGGCAACAGGGGCCCCTTGTGGAGACCGCCCTTCAAATGCCCCACTTGCCGAAAAGAGACCCCCCACAACGGCGTGGCCAGCCTGCAAGTGAACTACTCGCTGCGTGGGATAGTGGAGAAGTACCACCAGCTGCGGGTGCTGCCGAAGATGGCCCTCTGCGGGCAGCACCCCGGGCAGCCGCTCAACATCTTCTGCGCGACGGACTGCAAGCTCATCTGCGGCTTCTGCGCCACCACCGGGGAGCACAAGGGGCACGCCTTCTGCGCCTTGGAGGAGGCGTATCAGCAGGAGAAGGCGGCCTTCGAGGAGCTCTTCCGGGGCTTGCAGGGCTGGCGCGGCGCCGAGATCGCGTCCTGCCTTGATGCCCTGGAGGGCAACAGGAAGGACGCGCTGCGGGCGGTGTCCCGGGACGCGGACCGGGTGACGGAGTACTTCGACGGGCTGGCCCGGGCGCTGGAGCAGAAGAAGAACGAGATCCTGTCGGACTTCGAGACGCTGAAGCTGGCGGTGATGCAGGCGTACGACCCGGAGATCGGCAGGCTGAGCGCGGCGCTGCAGGAGCGGGAGCGCGCGCTCACCCTCGCGCAGGGCTTCCGGGACGCGCACGAGCCGCTCTGCTTCCTGCAGCGGATGCAGGACTTTAGGGAGAAGCTGAAGGTGATCCAGGAGACCTCCGTACCCTCTCGGACATGCATGGATGTGGGTCCTCCTTTGAAAGCGTTCGACCTGAAGTGCTGGGACAGTGTGCGGCTCAAAGATGTGGACAAACTGGCTGCCCCTCATGAGAATAAGGCAGGGCGTTTCTCGGCTATGGGCTGTTGCAAGGTGCTGTGGGCCCTCGTCATGGGTGCCTGCCTCTTTCTCTGTGCACTCTTCTTGTTGGAGTCCCCAGACCTGTCCTGCATGACTTCCGTAGGCCATCCGCTGCCATTGCCTGCTGCAAATGACCTGGCCAGTTATGCGGCCCAAGGCTGCAGCGAAGCAGCCAGGATGCTTATGCTTCTGATTGAATTGCTGCAAAAACTTGCATTTGACTTCTTGGATATGGCCGCAGAGTTTATGTGTTATTATAAATTACTTTAGTTTTGCATGTCCACTGATCAGGGGATAGGAAAACTAAAGTTTTACACATCTGAGAGGACAAATAATGTTAGATCTTCTACGGAGACTGACAGTCAGGGGAGTTGCTAGATTTTGGGAACCCTGACAAAATGTCACCACAGGTGCGTATTTGAAGGTACCTGTAAAGAGCCGGGCCCCTTGAATTTGTCAGGGTATCCGTGCCCCTGCTTACAGCTAGCTTTTGTAAAGGTAGAAATTGAATAAACAACCATGTGAAATAACATGAAATTGGCTACTTTTTAGTTACTTCAAGTATCCTATTATAATTATAATCCTTTTATAATGTATATAATTTATAATATGAGAGAATTATAAGGGAATTTCCGTAGAATGATTTCCATTTTCAGTTGTATTGGGATTCATGTGCTGCTGTAACCTCTGAGGGTTTGTAATGGCAGAAAAGGCCCGATACAGTATAGCCCCACTTTCCAAGTTGGAATCACTATATTGAAAGCAGTAACGCAATAATACTCCAAGGTCGATTTTGTAGTGTCACTAGTAACCCAGAGAGTTTTACTCATTGTTTTAGGACGCAAGAGGAATGACCTTCTGACATTTAGACCTAAAGGTGGAGGCTGTGTCCCAGTTATATCCTTTGTTGATGGCTTTGTGTCTGGCAGTGTTACTTATGTTTATATGTGATAAATGAATGTTCGAAAAAGTGATTTTTTTTTGGTGCATTTTTACACTGTTGGTTTTACTAATAATTACACTTCCTGACATTTTTAGTAGGAACAATTAAAGAATCTTGACTGAAATGTAGCTAGATACCACAATTCTGCAGGCAGGAATTTTACAATTTATTCAGTGCAGTCTGTAAGCACTACACTTCCCTTTAATTGTGCAAGTTTGCTTATTGTGCCCATATTAGCTTGAGCTTTTGTTCACCAGATGGAGAGAAGCTGCTCAGGTACATTGCTGATGTTAAACTGTGACAATCAATTGGTTTTGAGACACTGGATTTGATCCTATGCTTTCTGTGGTTTTACCTAAGGATGCCCAGATAAGTCCAACATTCTGTACATTTAATAATCTAAAAAATAAGGCTGAAAATGCCAAAATATGAACATTCCAACAATGTGAGAATGAGGTGTGATCTATTGCATTGCATGGAA
>JAODKN010000037.1:12987512-13003162 GCA_026774425.1 Petrocephalus zakoni
ATTACCCTAAGGTCAGCTGTTCAAACCCAGGTGTCAAAATTCTTCAGCCTATCAGTCCTCTAATTAGTAATGCAATTAGGGAGTTGCAGTGAAATCCACAAAGGGCCAGTGTGTATGCAGGTTAAGACTGCCGACCCCTGCTCTAGGCTCAGTGACCCTGTTCTGGGTAAGTATTATGGTGTTCCACAGTTGAGTAAAACACATATTGTAGATTTTTATGCATCCTTCCTCTATCTGCTTATCCTACTTAGGGTCACAGTGAAGGGGTGTTTCTCAATATGCGTATTTGACTGTACTTGTGTTCTCTTGTACTAGTTTAATATTTTCCATTGTTGTAGACAGGTTCCGATACTCACGAACAAAAGTACAGAGGATGGTAAAAAAAATCCCGGATGTCATTCTTGCCCAAAATATCAGGGATACAATCCATTGATTCATTGCATCCCAACTTTGTTCTTGGAAGGCAAGTTAGCAAGTATGATCTTTGTGTCCTTGGTATTGAGAAACACCCCAGGTATTTAGAATTGAACAAATGCAGAGTACCACCTCAAAAAGCATTGGTGTTAACTACTGTAACCTTTTTATTAAGCAGCTGGTACTGGGTGCCCTACCAAAGGTTGTTGGCAGATCCAAGACAACTGATATTTGCACCAACCTTGATCTCTTAATCTTAACAGTAAACCTTGTTGCAGATGGTTTATTGGCACCTCAGTTAAAGAGGATTAACTTGGCAGGTACTAGGCCTCTTCCAGTGAAAGGTTTAAACCTTTTGCTTACATTAGCTTCATCAGTCGTTGATCCTGCAGAAATGGATAGGCAAATATGTTTTCTTTTCTTGGCCAGGGTGGGGCTTGCACATATTTCAAAGTTATGCCATAATAGTTTAAAACATTTTACCGTACAAAATAATTGTGTGCTACATAAAAATGGGAGTAGGGATTATTACCACAACATGAAACAAAAGTCTGATGTGCTTTTTTAAAAATATGTAATAGTGGACAGTGGGGATGGGCATAATCAATTAATTGATCGTTAAAAATGTTGATTGAGTGGAACTTGATAACATGTCAACCTTACACTGAAGCAATGCAATGGGCTTCACTACGGGGCGGCAATCAGCCGAGGGCACAATTAATTCATACGTAAATATGTAAGTTTGGTGTGGGACCATTTTGAAGTAAAAAAAGTTCATTGTAAATATTGCAAAACCGTATATACCTACAACACAACATCTCCAATGATGTACTATTTGAACAGCGCGCACCCGACCCTGATTAATGAACCCTCCTCTCAATCTACCATCACCTCGAGCCAGTACTTCTGCATCCCCGCTGCTTCAGTACCTGCGGTAGGACTGACCGTAACTAGGCTGTGTTCATGTCTCACTCCCGAGCATGTTAACATGTTTATATTTATTCAAGAAAAATCAGTAGGCTGGTGTGAGTTAATTTTATAAATAAATGTATTTGAATGTGGAGAGTTTTAGCTCAAAGCCTCAGGCACCGCTGCCTATATGAGTGCTGTTTTTTGTTTAAACAAGGCAGTTAAGATTTCTGGAATATTTTTGTTAGATTTCATAATGGAAATACATTGCATATTCTGTATTTTCCATCGAAAATTGTTGTAACTGCTCAAAGTCGAGCAGAAATTCCAAGGGAAGACAAGCCTTTCATTGCCATTATTTTTATTTAAAAAACACGACAGCAATTTAACATGCATTCATCAGTTCTGTCACTACCGAAAATGTTTCATCTGCAGAAAACCTGACTTCCATTCGTACCCACTCGCTACTCGCGTTTCTTTTTACAGAATCAGTTTTTCATTCCAGAAAGTATAAATATGTGCAAAGATACCCTGTATAACAATGCACAGAAAACTCCGGCTTAGCGCCAGCTATCTCACATGCTACAATATAAAAAAATTATGATTAACTGATAATTGATTGTTAATTTTCCAAATTATCGATTAAGAAAATTTATTCGAATGCCCATCCCTAGTGGACGGTCATTGTAAACTTAAAAGTAATCTACTAAACCGTTCAATTAAGTGTCAATCATTAACTGCTGAGACTTTTACATTTTACATGAAATGGCTTAAAATATCTGCATTGTTTAAATGTTACAATTTAAGAGTAAAAGAAATTCTGATCCTTGAATTATAAAGTGAGAATTTATTTCAAAGTAATAATACAATGACATCCACATTAAAAAGGGTAGTTTTTCCCATGTGTGAGTTTCCTTTGGTTTCCACTTTGTTCACTAGACAGAGAAGCAATGGACACCCAAAAGACAATTACTCCTGTTCCATGAGACACAACAAATTGCCATTTGCCAAACTATTACCATTAAACAATGAAGGAGGCATTTCTTCTTTCTAATCACTTATGACTGCATGGCTGCCCTTTTTGAAATCACATGACAAAGGATGGCCAACAGATGGCAGTGGCTAGCTTTTACTCCAGCAGCACGAGCAATACTGGAGGCATCAGCAGGATTTGAACTCCAATATTTACGTGCTGCTACAGCATGGCGGCCAGAAGCAGGATGAGGACCTGTGCTCCGTCTGCTTTCCCAGTCCTCCCAGCCTGTTTTACATGTGCTTTGCCTGTTTGCAGTGGAGGTGGTATGTCCAGGCATTACTGAGACAACACAGGATGGTCTGCGTTCCAGTAATTCCCACAAACCATTCTGTGCTGCTACAGCACTGCCAGACCTCACTTAAGCAGATTCCCAGTGTTGAAGTCCACCTGGAAGATAGGGACATTAAGACATGAGATCAGTCATTCCAGTGCAGAACACAGACACATTTAATACACTGCCTGTGGACCAAATAAGATATCTAGCAGCACCCACTGCAATGCTAACATTTCACAATGTCCCTTGTACTCTGCTAGTAAAAATATTTGTATAAAGTGATTAGATATAGTGATGGCACAGCTTGACTGTAAAACCCATATATAAAAGCAATTCACAACAAAGACATCTGTATAAAATTGCCATATTTTATATAAAAAAAACAGCAACATAAGGTATTTTATGCTCTACTAGGGATGGGTATTTCAAGCAGAACGACTAGTCAAATTTCATCAGTCGTTATTTGAATATCATCTGATTAGCCCTGCCTCCACCTCCACCACACCCCACATGGAAAAAAACGTGTATGGAATATGGATCAAAATATTTCTTTCCATACAAAATGAGATGTTACTTGCTGCAAAAGTTTAATGTAAAACATGAAAAAGCAGCTTGAATAAATGAAAAATTAAATTATACTGAAGTGACAGCCCAAGTGCACCACATACACCAATGTTTAAGAGTTTGTGCCTTTGTCATTCATGGCAAATGGTGATTTATTTCTTTTAAATTATACAATTCAAAATAGTTATGACTGGCTTGAAGAGTGCATTCAGAGCTCACGCAAAAACCACAAACTAAGAAATGAATAAATTATAACAAATCTCTGAAATAAAATGGCTCATTTATCATTAATTTTGTTTTTATTATATTCATAATAATGCTACACAATCAGCCCATTAAACCTGCTAGTGTATGTAAAAGGAAGGCAAAGGCAAGTAAGTAGTAACTCAAGCACTGCATCTGTATTCCAGCCTACTGGGGGGAGACATCAGCCAGTTAGCACAACACAGGAATAGTATCCAGATATACACCTAGAATTTTAATGATTACTACTTCTGTCAAGAATAGCAAGAAAGAAAAGTTGTAATATTATACTGAATCCGGTATCAGAAACTTACAAAATTGTCTAATTACACAAACTCAAAAATATAAAAATATTTTGAAGTGACAAATTTAACAGCAGTAGCAGGCCAGACTAGTAAAATACCAGAAGTGATACTATAGAAAAAAAATAGTTGGTGTTGAAAACATTCCCCACCCACACATATTTCAGAAGCTCTTGCATGAATTTTGTTGCATTTTCATTCCTCAACTGAACATTTAAATGTAGAAGTTTTCCTCGTCTACGATCTCACAAAGACATACCTATGTAATGGGTGACCACATGCATTCACTTGCCCACATACTAGTACTAATATACCATTAATACAACAAATCAAAATGCAATCCACAAGTTTCACGATTAAATGAACTTCAAGTTTACTCATCTTATTACATTCCAGATTAAGTTTGGTCTTTTCTGCAAGAGGTAATGGAAACTCACAGCTAGCTTGCAAGCCAGCTGAATCTCTCAATGACATCAGGCTTATGGGTAAACCTACTTATTTGTACTTCTACAGGAAACGTTAAGGGTGCTGCATAATTCCCAATGGAACACATTTTTGAACATGATTTTTAATTTGTCAAACTGCTCTCACTGGGAGTTCTCAACATGGCATTCTGCTAATGCAGACAAATAATCAAGACAAAAAAAAATTCTGGATTTGACTTTTGCACGTTTTCTCACTTGAGCATTTTTTTATTTAAGTTAACTCATGTTTCACATTCAAATGTTTGTCTACTTAGTGTACTGTAAGAACTATACTGGCCATGTTGTTTATGGCTCCAAGTGCACATTTGTCCCAACCAGCAGGATCAGAAGCCATTAAATGCAGGTAAGGTGAAGAGGGACACCATCAAAACTTGTTATAATGAAGCACACAAGGGCCACAGTGACTAACATACCTAAATTCCAAAAATTAAAAAGACAGAAAAAAGAAAACTATAAATCCACAAAAAAAAATAGATGAATGTTGTACTTTAGGATGACAATCTAATTGTACAGGTAATATAGAAAGTCATATCTGAAGCACAGGGTGTTATTACAGCAAAAAGGAGTCAAAAACTATTCCATATACTGTTTCTGATTTAATGTACTCCTATATCCAATGATATTTAATGCTTATTCCATCCATGCATTGAAAGCAGTGGAAACTGTACATTTAGCCTAGAAACTTCTCTAATTCTTTGCCTTGGTAAATTACCAGCTGCCAATGGCATTTTACCAGATAAATAGTACTGAGGAGTACTACCTTGGGTGGGTTATTGTGTGAAAGTAAGCAAACACTGTATGTATGAGGGATCAAGATCAACAATTTCATATGCAAAAAATTTCAATCAGGACAAACTAAAATTGCTATATTTTGACAACAGGGAGCTGGGAGTTGCTCTTTACTAACTTTACAAAATGCATTTAAATGCATTCACTTTGTACATAAACCATTACCCACAATTTCCTTTAAAATTAATAACATTGAAGTGGTATTAAATTCTTTTTCTAAAATCTATTTTGATAGTGATGTGCACAACAAAATTAAGATTACTAAAAGGTAAAGGGTTTAATTTTTTTTAATAAAATCATAACTTCACACTAACACACACTAATATCAGGAATGATGTTTTAAGCCTGTATTACAGGTCTAAAGAACGCGATAATATCCTGTTAATGACAGACTCCTGATTTCTAAACTTGGATGGTAACCAATGAGTACAGGTAGCCTTGCTTGCTTACATCAGGAAAATAGATGCAAAGTTGAATCCCACTAGCACATTTGGCTTTGATTATTCACTCAAAAATAATTTAGCAAATAGCTTTAAAAGTCATATCAAATTTCACTAGAAACTAAACCCAATGAAACACCATCTACAGAAAAGATGGTGATATTCACATTTTACAGTCTAGTAAGGTTAAGAGATTTAAATACTCCCAAGAATTGTTATATTTGCCTCTGTGGCACCTTAATCTACGTTGGTGTTTACTGGTGGCCAGAAGAATATGCAACACAGGATTTATTGTATAGTGTAACTGACTTTTTACCGTCTATGACAATAAAACCTGAATCAATATATGTAGAAAACATCAGAATCATACAAAAGTGAGTGTGAAGCAAATGGGAAAGGGTGTGTGTAAACAAACAAATACCAGATATTGATAAAAACTGGAATACAATAAATGTAATGAATAAACAATTTTAAAAGTATAAATTTAGACAACTTGAGTTGGCTTTGAACATATTTGAATACTGATGAACAATACACATTTTATAAAAATTAGTTCAATGTGATGTAACACCAATATCTGGAACATACATCTGGATTGAAGATTTCCTAAATTGACTGCTTCAGCCTGTAAAAGTCAAGGTGACCTAAATGAAAACTTAACTAGTCTTAGATGTTAATAGTAGATTCTCATACAATCCAAGACATTTTTGTTGAAGCCCTTTAGTATTTAATTTTAAACCGACTTTCACAAATTCCTCCACATATCAAATAACAAAAACATCGAGCTTTCATTTTAATTTATAGGTTTCAGAACTGGACCTATGTAACAAACTGGTTTGGGGATGCATCTTGAGGTAAGGCCACCAAAATTTTCTGCAGATTTAATTTTCGTTTCCAGAAAACTCCAAAGCTATGCTTGTCCTCTGAAGGTATTCACTGGACTGGATGAATACATACAAAAATGGTTAAAAATAATTCTACTAAATAGGTCAGGGAAAAAAATTCTGCAGCTAATCTTTAGCTCCTAGGTTTAGATTTTTTTTTCCTTTTTTATGTACCTTCAATCAAGATTAAGCAGAGAACTTACATGTCCTCAGTGAACTTGAAAACTGAAGGTCAGCTGTACGCATATGGCCTTAATCACAATTACCAGCAAATTTTGAGAGTCTGCCTCATCAAATTGCAAGACCAAAAGGAAGTGAGGTTTTCTATTAAGCTTACATCCAATGAACTCTTTGAAGGTGTGTGTGTGTGGGCCATGAGCATTGTGGAGCTGGGGGCAGAGTGGTGGGAAAAGCTATATTTTTAGAGTGAGAATAAAATGCTGCTTGGATACCAATACACTCTGAAGCAGAAGATGTTTAATATTATCAAAGCATAACAAGGGCAAACCCTAGTGGAGCCTCTGTATTCATGCAGTCGGACAGTTGCTATTAGGGGAGGAATATTGCCAAATGTCTGATTACTTGAAATGCATAGCCATACAGATATGACCGATTCCTATATCCCCTACAAAGAGACTGCCAGTTCAACAGCCAGTTAGATTTCTGGTGACAGAATTATCAAGACCTTTCATCATACAAAATGTTGCATATTTTAATAATAAACATATCTAGAAATTTGTACTATCCACAAAAAAGGTAAACATGAATTCAGAAGCAACATGACAAGCATGTCTAGCCTGTCAGATCTTGAAAATGCCTGTTTCCTTGCTCACCACAGCCAATCTCAATATTAACGATCAGAAAAAATGACTGTAGGAAACTATAAGTATACATTTGAATACACACTGTGCCTGGCTCCTAAAGACCCAGGGAATATATTGCGCTACAAGAAAGTTATAGATTTGCGGCCCAGAAAACCCCAGAACTGCATTTACACCTCATCTCATAACCAAAATTCAAATGAATTGCTATCCTTGCAAAACTCTGTAGCCACAACAACTCACATAAGTCAAATGTAAGCCCACAAGTGTAACGATGCCATCATCAGCTACATGAGTGGATCTCTCACAACCAACTCATTTCACAATTTTATACATCTAATATTTTTAAAATATTAAGAAGGCACACCTCATTCAGACAAAGATGTGCAAGTTTTTCCAAAAAGTATACCGCTAATATACGGCCACACTTATCACGGTTTGCATCACATTTATCAAAACTAATATCGCTAAAACAATATGACATGTATGATAATATGTATCCAGATTTGAATTTTAATAAAGAGACCATTTCTATTATTTCGGAAAACGTACAAGAAACATTCAATTAATTTCCTGCAACTGCAACACCAAAAAATTCCACACAACATAAAATGTGTAATAGAATGAAGGGCACAAGCTTACAAGTCAGTTAACAGAAATCAGAGGGGGCCCTTTCCTGCTACTTCATCTGTTGACAAAACACAAGTTCATTTAAATCATGAATTCCCAAGCCATGAAAATAGCAGAAATATTTATTCCAAAAAAGTTCAGCTTTTTCCCCAATTTAAAAGCAATTGAGGTCACCATCTACCTTTAAGTTACAGGGGAGTGCCTGTTTAACTTTGGGGAAAAAAGACAACTTTTAAAATGGAATTTAAAATCTAAGAGTTTCCAAAATCACACTAAATTAAATATGCACATACATACATACATGTCATATTTTAATTCAAAATTCCCAGAGAGATGCAGCATCCATGACTAATAAAAATTAAAAAAAAATTACACCCCCCAAACAAATGGACCTCATGTGTTCATTGCTCCATATTGCTACTCATATCTCCATTAGTCTAAAAATAATTTAACTCACTAACAAGTCTGCTGAATTAGAACAAACCAAGTAAGATCATCAAAAACTTGCACCAGTTCTACCAATTCAGATTATGGTATTGAAGAAAAAAAATGATAAATGCAGCCAAACATCAATTTAATTGATTTAACTTTAAACAATACACATCTAACATATGAGTTCCCAACAGTGTCAGAGGAATACTTAAAAAAATATATATATATATCAAACCTTTATGGTAGCCACCATCCACTTTTTCCTTTGTACCCTATATAAATGTAGCATCACATTCCATTCCCTAGACTGGAATACTATTTTTGTTAACTACACATTGCCCATATAAATCTGCCATTTTAATACATCAAGTATATTGCACTAGTACACAATACAAGAAAGAATAAAAATTTTTTTTTGCAAGAGTGACGTTTAGCTCAGTTTTAAAACAAAAACTGATGAGAAAGTGGTCTCAAGCCCACTTTACCACTGAAAATGACAACAAAACTACACTCCCATCTCTGAACCAGAGATTTAAAATAAGAGGTAGCAATCTTAATGGAAACTTGCTACAAAAAATGGTGGACAATGTGCACCATGTTTTCCTTATACCCTACAATTTACAAGGAAAAAAATCAAATAAAGTTCTTAAACAGATGAATGCTACAGTATGACAATATTACAGCTTGTTGCCCGTTATATTAAACACATTAAGAACAGTACTCTAAAACTTCCACTACTCCAAGAATCAAACAATAAATTCACTCATTTTGGCAACAATTTCAGAAATTTCATACTTCTGCTATTCACATTCAAAGCAATTAATATCATTTTCAGGCATTTAAGAAATATGTAAAAGTACATACTGTGTATGAAGCCCATGTGTCTAGAGTTTTTACAGATAAACCAGAGTAGCTCACAATGTTAACTGACAATGGCTACAGGTCTTAAGAGACTGGAGACTACAAAGAAATGTCTCCAAACAAGTGCATAGAATATTTAGCATAGAAATTTTAGGCTTATACGCTAATCCAGATCATAAGCATAACACTGATTACATCCCCCATAACAAATAGAACATATACGACTGGTATGAGAATCCCTAATTGTTCCTCCTAGACAAGATGATTTTTTCCTTATCATTACTTACCTACAATAGAACATTAAACTGCTTTGTGTGAATATTTTATGGAGTAGCCTTACTTCTATGAAAAAATGTAGAAGAAAAAAAAAAAGAAAATATCAACACAATTTACAGATTACCTCTCCTATAAGTTCTATAAATGTAAAAAAAAAAAAAAAAGATTGTTTCACAAGCAATCAAATGGAAAGAATTCCCAGACCAGATTAATTTATGAATACACTGCAAGTGTGTGTGTGTTGGAAGCAATGAGAGAGAAATTGTGTTACTGGCAACTACAATTTTTACATCACCATGATTCATATAAAACTGATTACTACAAGCGAGTGCACATGGTTGTTAAATAAGGAATAGCTATTAATCACACTAACAAATATTTCTGGAAAAAGGGAGCTATTCTATTTTTTAAAAATAATGAAGGTATAATTAACTAAACTGAGTGTAATTAAAATGCTTTTAATACCTATAATCTACTGAATGTACACTACTATTAATGTGGTGCCCCAATTTAATGGCAAATTTAATTTTACATGTTTTACAATTACACTGGTTCTCCATAATACCAAATGAAAACAGCTGAATCTCAATTAATCATAATATAGCAAAGTAACAAATCAATATGAAACCATTTCAAAGATAAACCAGTAAGAGAAATGCAACAGCTGTGTCAAATTCGGTAAGGATTTCTATTACAAAAAACACCAAACAGAACTGAGCACACCTTGCAGTCAGCATAAGTACTCAATGCAGGATTTGAAAAACTGGCTTTTTCCAGAAATCCAAGATGAAATTGCCAACTAACCTAACCTTTCCACCAAAAACAGCCAGGCAAATTAATAATAGTAAATGAAAATGTGTTTTTCTATGGAGCAATGAATTATTTCCTCTACACAGAGACACACACAAACACAAAGGAAAAAAAAAAACTTGCTGGGCGAATACGCACAAGCGCGCGCGCACACACACCCACCCCATCGGGAGAAATTAATGAAACAATGAATAAATATCTGTTCAAGTCACAGTATAATTGTCTTTTGCCACAGAGTTTCAATGCAATTTCTCTGAAGGAAAAAAATTCATTCAAGACAGATGCTGGCTTCTGCAGTCAACCTTGCCATACAACACATTTTTCCTCTTTTTACGACCATCATCAGGATCTCCTTTTTGTGGCATTCTGCTTACTTGTGGTATGTAAAACCAAACCAAGAAAGCACAACTAAAGCCTTGCTTCAATTATAGTGAATGTAAATCCTTAACAGTTTTTAAGGAGCGCAACTACTTCCCACTACATATGTGAGCAAATGAAAAAGTGACTGGTGTAGAACTACTACAGCAATGGAAAAGCCTACATTGGAAAAAAAAATTCCATTGTCAAAATTTTCATATTGAACAGATTATACCACTCATCATTTCACTAAGTTACATTTTCAAACTAACTGTATCCCATAACTATGTGAACACACAATCACACATACCATCAAAAACATGAAACAACATAGACTGAATTAAACCCCAGGTTACAATGAAACCTTGCTTCAATGAAATACATAACCTCTAAAGCAACTTATTCAAACTTAAACGCAAATTCTGCTGAAAATTAATGAAAATTGTCAAAACAGCTCCAATGTACATTACACCCATTACAAGTTCACATTAATACTTATAAAAATGCTTTCCCCAATACAAGAGACTGATAAATTTATGCAAATATTAAAGAAATTGCCAATAAAAAAATAAATGACAACGCCCATCAATTTCTCAGACCAGAAAAAAGTAATTTATGAATGAATGACTATCAAAATGATATTCTATATACTAGCTCATCACTGGGCAACCCCTGAATAACCATACCAGCCCTGAACCCAAAGCTGACTAAGCATAGTAACACCTCATCATATCACCATCACAGTGATCTAGTTCGCTATAAAAGTAGTTTTGTTTTGGATAATGTGTATGTGTATATGCATGTGTATTTATGTTCATGTGGGGGGGGGGGAGGAAAGTGTAAAGACACCACAAAAAGTATTCCACTTACACCAAACCAAAAACAGGGCACGGTCACTATAAATTGACAGCACTAAACTAGACTTCACAAAATGGCCACAATACAAGGTAATACATAAAATCAGAACTAATTATAGATGCAAGTACATTAAATTTGTACTTTAGACCCACCTAATATTGTACACCAAAGAAACGGAATACTTGATATTACAAAATGTCTTGCAGCACATGAAGAATATATTCCAACTTGACATATTTCCCCAGAAAATAAGTTCTCCGAATATGGGCTATATTTAAAATCCAGCCTACAAAAGCAAATTTCATAAAAAAACACATCTTTCTAACTTTCAAACATATAATTTGTAGTATCTCAGGTTCTGATGACAAACATTTTAAAAGAAAACTTCTGCCATAACAAGTTTCTAACTTGGCTGGAGTACCAAAAATGCCACAAAAATTCATTAACATTATGTACAAAACAATCTTGTGCAGGTTTATACGATAAAAAAACTACAAAGTATATACCCTATTACCAAACGATCCTTCTTTATAGCTGCAACCTGTTTAAAAAAGTTTAGATGTTCAGATTGTTATATTTTGTAGTAAATTATTATTTCCTTAGAGTACATGAGTGACTATCAAATAAATACACCTAAAAATGTTCTAAGTTCTTCCTTGGATGCCGTGCAAAAAAAAAAAGAAAAAGAACGGGGGTCCAGAGGAAAAAAAAAAACACGTACAACTTAAAAAAACGAGAGTACCTCAGAGAGGCTCTAACAATTAGCGTGTATGACAAGAGTACAGAACTGAAATGGTTATTTTAGTCTATGTACATTTTAATCGCTGGGGTCACTGTTCCTCACTACTAAAAATAACACCAGACGAACCTGACAGGCTTCGGCCACAAATGGTGATCAGGGCTTTATAAAAGAGCCCTGAAGCCTCACACAGACGTAATTTTGAACCAAACTCCAACTTCTTCAAAAGAATGGCCGAAAGCAAGTGCGGTTCCCAGGGATTGATCACTTTATAATTAAATCTACACCAAAACGGAGCCTAAATGGGCGTTTTAATATAGTCATGGTATCCTTCTGGAAACACAGTCACGATGGCCTTTTCTAAAGAAGAGGTCAATAAGCGAGACCCGCAGCAAGCCCTCTCCTTTCATGTCGGATCCTGACAATGCCCAGCACTCAGACAGCATTACAATTAAACGTGCCGGCAAACCGGGAGCGCCCCGAAACCCTACAAGTCATTCGCCTTGTCATATCCACTGTCAAACTGAATAGCTTAGAAACAAATCGCCCAGGCTGACAAATAACGTGTCAGGTTACCTCGACTTAGTACTAATCTAAGCTTTACAGCAATGCCTTTTAACCTCCTTAGTTAGCAACCTAACAGGCCAATATTTGCATGACAAATTGCAAAAGAAAAAGCAAAAAACGTTCAGTATATTAAGCCCTTCTACAATCATCTAAGACTATCTAAGGTTGCATTTAGCGTTACGCGACTATATCACCCCCCCCCCGCCGCCGGCCTCCCCATAAATTTGCTGACTTACGGCTGGAAAGTGGCCGTTTGCCGGCCAACTTGCCAATCTTTCAAGTGTCTGGCTGAAAGGAAAGCGACTTAAAGCCGTCACTCGTGTACTTGGCGGGGGGGGGGGTGTATGGAGTTGGCCGGACACCGACACCCCCCACCCCCCAAAATGAAAACGACATGCTGACCGGAGGATGACCAGAATTCAGCGTATGAACCAGCAGCGTGACCCTTCGGAAGAGAGGAAAACCCGCCGGCCAAGGCGAGAGTGTGGCCGGCCGGATAGGTACCCGCCAGCGGCGGCTGCCAGTCTAACGGCCCGCCAGCGGCGCGAAGCTAAGGAGGCAGCAGCCGGAGCAGCGCCGGAGGGGGCAGGCGGCCGCGTCACGGACTCGCTCCGGTCCTGTGCCCGCCCGGAGTCGCCGCACTTACCTCTGGTGCCGGCGGCAAAGACCACAAAGGCTCCGTGACATAGGGCTTCGCAATCGGCGCCCGCTCGCCACAAGAGGCGGGGTGGAGGAGGGGGAGAATGCGGGAAATATTCGCACAACTGCCCTGATAACCTGGCTGCACATTCGAGTTATTACGACGGTAATGGGAAAAAAATTATGATAAAAATAAAAATGTGGAAACGCGGCGAGCGCGACCAGTGCCGCCTGGTTAGCTGGTGACTAGCTGGTGACTAGCTGGCGGCGATGACAGCCCGTCGCCGCTCCCGCTCAAACTTCGGGCAAAAAGGCACCAAAAACGGCTCCGCCTCGCCTGCAAACGCCCCCAATCCACCGGCGCGCCTTCGAAATTATTTTTTAAAATTTTTACGCATTTTTCCGGGGAGCGCTTTCACCCATTTCCCGGGTATTTCTTAAGCCTGGAATCAGCTGCCTTTCTTCGGCTAACGTCCTCCGTCTCGTCCGCCTTATCTTCCGTTAGTCCGGATCCTGCCCTCGCGCCGCTCCCTCTAACTCCCCCTCATTTAATTTAATTTCCTAAAGTTTTTAAGACTTTAAAATAATATTATTATTATTATAGTAATAATAATTACTAAGACCTATAAAGGAGTGGGAGCGTCGGCTCGCCCACCCCGACAGCTCTCCCTGCCCGCTGCCGCAATAATCGCTCTCCACTCGAAAATGGCGCCGAAACCTGGGCTCCTCATTCAAATCGGCCGGAGCAGCCGGAGCCGCCCCCGCCCCGCCCTGCCGGGCCGCGCAGGGCATGCCGGGAGTCTGCGCCGCGCCCGCTGATTGGACGGCGAGGAGACGCGCCGTCTCAAACCCACTCCCAGATCAGCCCCGTCTCTCCCTCTCTCTCCGACCGGTACAGGGGAGGGTGGAGGCGGGCGAGTGGAGTTCTTAGCGAGCCGGAGTTACAAGCTGGACTCAGCGCAGGGTTACCGCTGCTTCGTTAGCGGAGATTAAAAGCGCGTCTTCGCCTCCGCCGCGATATTCGGGGGGGGGCACCGCGCGCGCGCCGACACGTGGCTACAGCTGCGCGTGCTGTCTGCCTAGAATAAAACACGTCGCGGGTAAAAACGTGCGCAGTAGCGACGCATCGTGGGTAAATAAATATTATTATTAGCCGTTTTTGTGTGAAATGGCAGGCAGTATTTTTATGCCGGTTAGTCAGCTCAGACAGTAGTCTTCTCTGATTTTGTTTTTCATCTGAGTTTGTTTACAGTGCTTCCACACAAATTCTCATTCTTGCGAACATCACTTGCATTGACGTGACTGTGATTTGTAATCGTACGCGCGCACAGACGTGTTTGCCTGTACTGCACCGAGCCTGGCTGCAGAGGTAACTTTAGGCTGAGTGTCTGTCTGCATGGTATGGAAGCCCGTTTCCGCCATCTGGAGGAGGGAAAAAAACACTTCTCAGAATTCTGACTAAGTCTAATTTAATATCCGGGAATATTAAAATCCTGACTTGATCTCAGAATTGCCGCTTTATTTCTTGTAATTCTGAGTTCTTTTCCAACAACCAACAAGTATCCCGAGCCTTCTGTATTCTGCTCCCGCTTCAGTGGCTCAGTGCGATGCGCGTACAGTGGCAGACAGGAGCGAACACCGGCTGCGTCTGCTGTCCAGGCATTTCAGTGTTCCCATGATCCTGTAAACGTTAACTAGGTTTGAAATGAAAAGGGGCTATAAAACTTATCTTTCGCCTAATCAGGTGTGATACAGGCATATATAACGTCAATGCTTCCTGCATTAGACCCCGTACCAGCCAATAACGTGACACCTACCGTTAATGTAATGACTGCCAATAATGTAATAATTTTCCCTTCTTAATGTAATAAAAGCCAATAAAGTAATAACATAATACTGCACTAACATTTCTGGATGAAAAACACATTGCATTATTGACTTCTTACACAGAATGTTATTGGCAGTTATTACATTAATGGTAGTTATTACACTGTTGGCATATATAGAACCTAACAATCATGACATCCCCCGAAATATATGTTCTAATGACAGTCCGTAAAAATATCAAATGGGCCGTTCAGTTAATTGTCTCTCACGCATCTAGAAGTCCTAGGCAAACATCAGCATCACAAGAATAACTGAGTAGCTCAAACCAAGGCAACACCAGTGCCCCCCGGTTTCACTGCTTCCAAAATGTAGCGAGCTACCATGAAATCCATTCCACTTGCTAGTAGATTACAGGATATATTCCTAAATGACGCCCTACAAAGGAGGTGATGCTGCCTGATTGGCTAAAAAAAAAAAGTCAGAATTTCGACTT
>JAODKN010000037.1:13010641-13040658 GCA_026774425.1 Petrocephalus zakoni
GGGGGGGGAGGCAGCGGAGGGGGGCAGCGGGCGGAAATCCCGCCCCACGTGCTTCTCACTCAGATGATGTAACCGCTTTCCAAATTTAGCGTGTCGCCGATGCCCCCGAAGTTGTTTCTCTGGCGGAGGCCGCTGTCTGTTACGTGATGTCATGAGGATCCTGGTATTATTGTAAACAGAGCGGCTGCTGTCTACAGCCGCTCCGCCGAAGCCGAGTGTCCGCGGCTCCTTTGTTCGGCGCGCCGCACGGATCGCGGCCACAGCTCCAGCCGGGCCCCGGTGCGCCGCGTCGGAGCGGGCGGGATGCTTCCAGGAGCCATCGATTCATTTATAGTGCTTACATCTGGCGTGCAACCGATCACATGCGAGGCACAACAAAACCGGCAGGCCAGTCGCCGTGGCTCCGCAAACTCCCTTAGAGAGATGTTAAATTTAGAAGCAGGCTGAGCCCCATAATGACACCATACACGAGTGAACATTCAGTTAAATGAACCTAAATCAAGATGTAGTGTCATTCTGCCAAAGGACAAGTAAGCGACTAAATGCAGCCAACGGCAGTAACAAAAATTCGGATCCTACCAAGCTACTGGTACTTCCAAAAAAATGCACAACAAAAACAACAATGACAATCGCTGTTATATAAATATATTATGTATAACCACTAATAAGTAGGCTATTACCAGCCTCCAAATACGTGTTTAAATTAGCAACGCATCTGAGGTTCATGTTCATTTCACTACTACCATAGCTACTACACAACTTGCTTGTTTGCTGTTTATAGGCTACGGTAGTTTTTTTATCAACTAGAAAATATTTTGCTGTAGTAGCCACTAGCTTCTCATTACCCCATGTACCCTGGCATTTCAGTGAGCAACTTTGCCATCTATATATTAAAACTCGAATTTAAAAATACTTTTATTTCAATCAAAAGAAGACTCCCGACCAAATGCATATAGAAATGCAAAGGGCGATAGATAATTTGTTAATCACACTTACTTAGGCGCCCCCGATACCTAGAAAGCGCCGTCCATCCAAGCGTGCACGTCGGCAGCCGGCTGCGATGACAGAATTAAATTCCATTTTTAAGGATTTCTATACGGCGCGCACTGACTGCTGCTGCCTTTTAAATGCAGTTTCAGCAAGCTTCAAGGAAGTTGTCCTTTTGTTCCAGTATTTATACATTGCGTCAATGTTGCGAAAAGAGGAGGGCGGAGCGGCGGCATTTCGGGAAAAAAAAAGAAGAAAAAAAAAGAGAGCAGAACACACGACCTCATACACAGAAGTAAAACCCCTCTACCCCGAGATCTTTTTGGTGGGATCGCCTCGATCACGTGCCGCACGACAGATCGCGGTGCCTTCGGAGCGGAGCACGCCGGCGGAGTCGGGGACGCCCGGAGAGGAGGTCTATAAGGAGCGAGAGAGGCGCACAATACCGGCCATATGGATCGGGGGGGTGGGGGGAGCAGCGCATCCCACCGCTACGGCTGTAGCCGCTCGGCCTGCGCTACTGACTGCCAGCTAGAAGCGCGGGGCGCCTGTGCAGCTTCGGGGAAATCCTGAAATGCATGGACAATGGATGGCTCGTGCCGGGGCGCACCTTCGCGCTCTGCATTGTTGCATGGATAGGAATTTGTGACGGACACAGGCTCACGCTTAATCGAAAGTGGAGTATATTGCTCCTGATTACAGCCGAGTTGCATCAGGAAAGTTTGCTTATCGATTTCCCGACTTTACGTAAACATTGTCCGCCATACGGCTTCGGTTATAGAAAGGGGGTTGCCCCCGTTGATTAAAATGTCAAGAGCTTTTTGTCCTGATTTTTTTTTCCAAGCTGCTAATTGATCTTTAAGAGCACGCGAGGCTGTGCGGAGTAACAGGTGGAATATACACCGAGACGCGCCGTCAGCGAGCGGGGAACGGCGCGAGGAGCGGACCAAAGTTGTTTTAAATTGTTTTCTTGATGAAATTATGCGTGAATCAAGTTTTAATGCATTTATTTATGTCTGTGTTTTACAGCGCGGCGCAAACGGGGCCTATAAGATGAAGCGATCATTTGAAATAAGTCGTGAAAGTGATAACACTTTTTATTATAAGCACTGATATCGACGACGGCTAAAGCTGTTTAGGTAAACACCGATACATAAGTAAAACATGTTCTTGTTAATAAACTGACAGCAATTACAAAGAGTATTAGATTTCGCTTATACAACGTTTTCAGGTGGCATTTTAACTGCAGCATTCTTAAACCCAGACGATCTTAATACGATAGTTATATAGGCCCGGCCACCGTGTGTGTACTGTGCAAAACAGCTACATATTTATAAAGCAAGTGCTTGAAAAATAGCTATAATGATGTAATAATACACTACATGAGTCACCCAAATCTGAGATAACAATAGCATGTCCAGTTTAACTAACTGTGTTAAATATATACCTGAACATAACACCTATTTAAACTAATTTTAAGCTGGGCCTGTACCTGATTCTATCTGCGATTTGTAAAGTGTTAATACATTTTCTTTTAAAAAATAATATTAAGATAATTGGTCCTCTGCTGTATTGATTAGCTTTTTCGACCTCAATATGGTAAAAGCGATTTATGCTGACAGGCTGTTAGTCGCCGACTGAACACATTAAAGGGAATTCCCATGAATATGCATTTAAATTAAGGCCCTTTTCAAGTACTTTAATATTTTACATGTTTATACTTTTCAGTTGTTAACGACCAGATAATCAAATTTTACTAAATAGGCCTATACCGTACTGTACGTTACGCTCTTTAAGCGTCTTATACACTAAAATTCTATCTAGTTTCCTATTTAAAGTGATACTTTTGTTATTGTCTGTTAAGACTTTAGAATCAGTCACCAAGCTCCTTTTTTCTATCAAGATGAGACGTATACACTTTTTGTAAAATGAAACTTTTACAAACTAGCTGTAAAAACTAGACCACTTATGGTACAGAAAACCTCCTACTCGTAGATTACTCTGTATATAGTTGCGGTGAACTGGCGGCATTTTCCGGGAATTACCATGTTTTTTTGCGTGGCGAAACCAAGCTACATTGCATTAAAGGCAGCCGTGTTAAAAACGGCACTGCATTGTACATTAGGCTGTACACTGCATTGTTTGACACTGATCATGGGTTGTCCTAAACTAGCTTACCATTCACCTTCATCCTTAAATGTTTCATTTAACTTTTAAGACCGTCTTGTTCTTTTGTACAAGTACTAAGTTAGTAATATATTATATTATACTATTTGCACAACACTGTTGGATTATTTGGCCGTAGGGTCATGCTTCTTTGCCTCCGAACAAATTTTGGCAGAGATTTTGAAAAGCCGCTTAATTATAATGCCATTATTGTTCTTGCTGTAATTAACAGTCATCTTTACGTACCACTGTTTTAATATTTTCTCGCTTTGTTTCGTTATGATGAATATCCATGCTTAATTTACCGACAATCACTAAGCTCAGTTCCAGCCGAATATACAAAAGTCACAAAATATGTAGTCAGCGCATAAAATCACAGCAGGCAAACAGGCTAGAAGAACTGAATTCTGGAAAAACATCTGCACGTTTCTGCAAAGCGTTTTTTGCTGTAAAGTAGACGTTTCACTGATAAAATATTGCCAGTCTAAGTTGCTGTAGTAACAGAATCAACACTGTAGTAGTCAGTGTACAAGGGAAGCCTGGCTCTAGCATTATAATCAAAAAACAACTTACAAATTATAAACAGGTATATATGTAGAAAATTAATTGGAATATTCCAGACTAGCGAATGACTAGGGTAAATGTATTTACTTTTATATAAAGTATTATTTGCGTAATTATGACAATAATTTGAAACCTGATAAGTAAAATTTAAAAAGTACTTGTCTTAACTCTCATTAAATGATCATTTTAAAAACTCAATCACTGTTTTGTACACAGAAAATTTAGATATTATCGTGATTTTTGTAATTAACATGAATTTCATATTGCAAATATTAGATTAGATCATACAGATGTGACGCTGATAAAATTCAGACACGATTTTCTTTACGTCATTATTCTTTAAATCTCACACATGTGGAATGCTGTAACTATCGATTAAGGGGTTATCTGGTTTATTAGTCATGCAGCCAATACAACAACTTTGTACAACAAATTTGTAAAACATTTACGGGTTTTTCATAAAATTAAACGGAAAAACGCTGGATCCTCAACATAAACGTCACGGTACAGGTTAAAGAACGACACAACAAACACACCATTTCATAGCTCTGCTTCAAGAAAGCATAATGAAAATAAAATGCAAGAATTGTATTATTATTATTATAAGCATTGATATCGATGTTTATGCAGACTGTGTCGTAGTTCTCATAAGCCTGGGCAAAAAGCAATAATGAATCCTAATAAAAAATGCAATGACGTCTCTTCTTTGTATCTTATATTTTTATACATTTGTTTTTTGCGGACATGTATTGCGTATATTTACCACTATATCATATCTGAAATTTTTATTAGTTTTGTTTTTAGGAAATACAATTATCAAACTAAAGAGTTGTTAAATATTTACAAAGGCACAGAATATCCGTTTTCAAAATCCTAGCTCCGGTATGACATAGATATTTTACATTCTCCAAATGTCTTATATCTAAGTGCGAATCCAATAATCACCGATAACAATGCAGACCAGTAAATGCCGCTGGTGTAAAGGTAGCTCGAAGAAAATCCACTCGGCCGTTTGTAAAAACATCCCCTTTTAAAAATGAATTATTCATTTATCAAAATATCAAAATTTGATTGTATAATGGGGAAATCTTAAAAAAGAAAATTGTCGGCCAACATTCTGCAACAAATTCTTACCAGCCTGACCAGATGGTAGCCTAAACGTGTATTTCATCAAAACATACCCCAGCATTATAAAACGTTCTGTTTCAACGAGAGAATTGTATATATGCTTGTGATTTGAATTCCCCCAAACGAGCAGAAAATTGCTCGCTTTATCAAAGCAACATGTAATACCTGGAAATGAGGTATTACTGATTAGGGGCAATTTTTCTTTGAAGGTTATTAATTGTTTTGCATTTTTTCCAAGCAAAAATTCTGTATTGTTTGATGTGAAACTAAATGAGCGGGTATTCATTAAATGAAAATACGTGTGCGGACCGGACCGACCGGGTCGCAGTGCATCGAAAGTAAAAGTAAAAAAAAACGTATTCAGAGGTAAGTTAAGGTCAAGTCATGTCAGGTCAAATAGGAAAAATCAACGGCATAATTACACGGCACAGTAATAAACGATGACTTTAACTTCAGCAGTCGTGCAGAATAATACATTCTTCAGGTTAAATGAAATGGAATTTTTCTAATCATTAAACGTAATTTTATATGTACGAATGGCCTGCTAATTTAACTCAGCTACGCTAACGAATAAACAGCCTAAAATGCACACATTACAAAATGTGATTCTACCAGCAAGTGTTTGATGTTTTTCATTCACAAAAAAAAACACATCAAAAAGCTTGTTTCCCTATTGAGAACACTCATTTACAGGAATAATATTATTGCTTTCACACATAAGTATGTTACACCTCAGCCCCCTGTAACTAAACCAAGTGAGGTGGGCCTGCGTTACAGGCCTACATAATATTATGACACACGAACTTGTCAAAACAACAACCTAAGTAAAGCTACAGGCAAAGACCAAGAGTCATTCTGCCACATCAATGCAGAAGTGATGACAGGTCGGGTATAATGCTGTCAGATTGAAAGCGAGTCTTACTATTTCTATCTACACCTACACAGCATGGCATATATGAATGTCTATAAAGAAGGCCAAATGCTGACCTTACAGTATTATTCTCTAAATTACATGATGATCTTTTGGGGATTCTCCTGTGAATTGCCGGTTTAAGTCCCTCCAAGTATGTCTAGTTATGATACAAAACACAGGAGTAACTTAAGATCTGGTAACTGATAAAATAAGACCTAATGTGAGGGAGCCTATAACCACTGAACATGGACCTCTAACCATAAGGTCACTGATTCAGATTATAGGAAAGCTCTTGTTGTGGTGCCTTTAGTGATATATTTAATGGACATTAAAATCACCTTTTCAAAGAAATTCTTCTTAAACAGGAATAGCACCATATGGAAAATATAGTTTGAAGTATTATCCTAAAATCATGAGGTAGAGGAAATCCTTTTGGAAGGTTTTATAGCTGAAGAAGCTTTATGTTAACATGCCCTGCATGAAACCTGGTGCGTCCTGCAGAGAGAAAAGGCCTTTGTCAGGTCTCACTCAGTCAGCTGGAGATCAGTACATTGGCACACTCATGTCACTGGTCGCTTGGAATGATGGAGCCACTACACCCAGGATTCGCTTGATAATCAAAAAGGTTCTTCCAAGGAAGAGCATCTCTTGAGAAAGTTACTGGAAATCCTCTGCATTGACCGCCAAAGATCCTATAATAGAGCTGTCAGACCAAGGATTTGTGCCACAGGTGAGGTTTAAACTTTTACCTGTAGTATAAAGTAGTACTACTGAAAAATAAACGCAATGAACGTTGACAGAATGTTGGGTTGCACAACATGTTCTTGTGTCAATCAACATGTGTCCTTCTACTGGGCCATTATGCCACTGACCATGTGGGATGGAAGAAGCTGTCATTCTCGTCACTAAAAGACGCCTTAAGCTGTGAAGCATATCAGAAACAACCTAGTGACTCATACAGTGACAAAGTGATGGATGCAGGAAACGTTGCCTGTGATAAAGTTTCAGTTTTGCACAGTCTCGTGTAGCTCTTGTGATTTGATTCAGCCCAGAAGCTTCTTTGGGTGCATTCTGTGTGCTGCTCGTGTTGAATGTCTGGTAAAGTTTTTTTGTTTTTTTTTTATGTGGCCCTTGTCATTTGCATTTGTGCAGGCTGAGATGCAAAGCATTAAAATAATCAGCCCGATCTTCTAGCTTTTTCTTTAAAGGTCATCTCCGGCAGAGACATGCTGCCAGATCTTGGGGAACTGGTGCTGAGACAGACGCTAACCCCTGTCGATGTCTTTAGCTAATCTTTTTTTTTTTTTTTTTTTTTTTTTAGTGTGGCAGTGTTAAATAGTACCCTCCTCTCCGCTAGTCCGCATATGAGTGCAGGCCAGGGATGATAACATTCCAATTCAAATGTGCGTCATTTGCATTCACTAACAGTGCATTTCACCATGCTACAGAGGGCTTCCTCATAGGAAACCTCAGTTTACAGATAGATTTACGGGTCTCTACTGAGCTTCACTGACAGGCTTTACATCTTCCCTTCTATCACAGTTTGCAAATTACAGGCAAGGGGTAACCTGAGGTAAAATCCGCATGACTTCTGAAACTGACATATTCTCTTCAAGTTTAATAGCAATATTTCAGAAAGTAATGACATTATAATAAAAAAATAAAAGCAAGACACACTGTGAAAGGGAAAACCTGGAGTAAAACTGGAACACAACTAAAAAAGTCAAATTGGAGCTTCCATATTTATTTTGGGGATAATAGTTCTAGCTGAAAGATAAACAGCTTTCAGATCAGGTGTTGCTGTTATTAGAGCACTAGAAGTTTGCTAACTAACTTCAAATATCAATAACTTGACATATGATATATAAGGGGCCATTTAAAGGTCATAACATGTAGGTGGAGTTTGTAAATGACTCACTAGAAGCTAATAAAACATTGCTGGTTAGTTCTTAAAATATCAGTTTTTTTGCATTTTGCAGATTCTGGGAATCAAGGCACCAGCCCTGCGATATGTACAAAATGCACTAAATATATTTAGCATTGATAAAATATCAGGGTTTGTCTGCAGATTTTTTTTTTTTTAAAAAGAACAGTATTGCAGTGTGATGACTCCATGCTTACATATATGTGGTCAATCTAATAAATTAAATATTAACTGTTCCATTACAGACCCAAGCAAAACCTTGTTGGGTCTGTAATTAAATGGTTAATGTTTAATTTATTAGAGTGAATGCAAAAGAGTAATACTAGGGTAAGATTGTCTGCCTTGACTCATATGAACCATCCACACTGGTGTGCTAAATTTTCTGCAGCTTTCTTTACAAGTCCTGATTCATATCAAATTAGACAAACATAGCCAAATATGTAGCTTACGTCCTGGATCTTTCCCTTTTCCCCTGACTGCACAATACTCGATGAGAGAGACCGTCCAGTGTGGGTTTCTGTTACAACTCCTGCTGAGAGTATTCCGATTTTGATAAACATCAGCTGATATGGGCCTTCATTTCACAAAAAACAACAGTATCGATAAACTGATTAATTAAATTTAATGTAATTCATGTAAATAATTCTCGACAACTTATATTTGACTTTTGAATGAATTGTCTTTGTTTTCAAGACTGCCACTGAGAGATGCTGGCCGCTCCTAATCTTCTCACGCTCCAGCCGTGTTCTCTCTACATGCCAGCAGAAGGTGCAAACTGACCTGCTGTTCGATCAGAGGAATGTTTCTTTAAGGAGTTCCTTGAGGACTCCTTCATTCAGATAAAGAATAAACAGCTCACTTATAACTCAGTCCACAATAATCTGTGAGTGCCTGAGAAAATAAGTGAACAGGTTTTTCTTTTGACCTCCACAGCCCAAGTGGCTTGCTTAGCCCAATGTCCTATTTTCCATTGATGAGCCATAGCAAGACACACCACAAAGGTCTGTGTTTCCATTGCCATCTACAGCGGGCCAAAGCGTGACGATGCACCAGCGCTTCAGTCCTTCTCTACACCAGGAAATAGCGGGAGACTGCCCCTGTGTCACTCAGCCTGATTAGTCAGATGCTGTTCCATCATACAGTTAGGGTGAAGCACACTGATTAACGTTTTTTTTTGACACAAAAAAAATCCCCTCAGAAAAGGGGATTTCAATTAACATTGTAAAACTGAAATCAAAGCATATCAAGGTCACATTTCCAGCTATTCATCCTGGATTTGGTGGTTTGGACCCTACACCCACGAGGCCAAAGCAAAAAGTGCTTTGTGTTTGTAGTGTTCAATGTCGTTATAGGCGTTATATAACCCAGGATACTGGCTATTCTTGATTAAGACTATTATTCTAGGCAGTACATTGTAATGTAACACAATTGTTTATTGTGTTTTATCTGACAGTATGCTGTGACAGCTAACAGTTTTACCCAGATCATTCCAGTAATAATTACTCTATTGCATCCTATCACCCTACAGTCGATGGTCTGCTGTGGAACAACAGATAAATCCCAGTTTACTTTTTCTGCATGACAGTGGTAGAATCGCTCACAACACACTGGCACATTGTCAGGGCTGTGACATGCAGACCATCTCATCTATGCAGCCTGCTCCACAGCGCCACTCTGTGCCCTGTTGGCTTGGGGTTTCACAGATCTGGTCTGGGAGTGAATTAGACTAAAGGTGCAGTACGATTATAGATCTAGCAGGAGTACATGTAACCTTCGTGGTCTCCAGTATCAGGATTCTCTTGACCTGCTGCTCAGGTCTTTGGACTGTGTTCAGTACTTATACTAGGGCAAGACATGGTTGGACCCATTTTTTGGCTATTAGTTGTACCTAATTGGTAAGGAAGTACTAGATGGTAGAAGTACCTGTACATGCTTAGCCGAAATCTAAATGCAATATATTGGATATGAAATTATCAAAGTTGGAAAGTTAAGGTTCAGAAAGTACAAATCCAGACCAAGATTTTGTTTCATCCAACCAGTTGAGAGTAAGTAGTCAGATTCTTACTCTCAGCTGGTTGGTTATGAACCTGAACTTTCCACTTCTGGAAATCAGAGTATAAATCCAAAAACACAGGGGTCACAGAATACTTGCATTTTGTCCTGATTCTCACCTCCAGGGCCTTAAGGACTTGGATCATGCTGTAGGCCATCACTGAAGTAATAATGGAACAGTCATGAGTCAGTGACTGTCGCCTGGCCTGGACCTGCTGTGAGGATGCTGCAATGTTTTCTATAGTACAAGAGCCTGACAATGTGTCAAATGAACACACACCACTGTCATCGCTATTAACCTAAAATCTTTCTAATGTTTATTCCAGAAACTATTTCAGCCATGCATCATTTATATAACTCTAGACAGGTGATTGATTTAGATGGCAGTATATGAGAATTGCACTTCAAATGGCCTTGAAGTATACTACTTAGGAGTCTGGCACTTTACTGGGCTGACGGAAATATGTACTGAAACCCAACAAAATGTATAACTTGTGGGCAGGAAGTGATGTTCTGCTGACTTCTGGGTCCTACCCATGAGATGAGCTTTTTTCATGACTGATATAGCACCATACAGATATCCCATTACTGTTCAATAATTGTGGTTTCGGGTTTGTGAGTACACACACAACGGTTTTTTGAGGAAGGTGTGTGCAAGATTAAAGTACTTTAAGGGAATGTACATAAAGAATCAACGAGAGGTGCATTTAAAGTACTTTGACCAGACCATTTGTGGTTGAATGGCAGGTGATAAGGAGATTTCATTGTGTCTTATAAAGAAATCCTAATGAAGCTGAAAGCATCAGGGTTTCCACTTAAGGTGGAAGGGCATACAGCAACTCACCATATACTCAAAACGCACACAAACGAAAATGCTTTAAAATCTTAATTTGATTGGAGGAAAACCCTCTCTGAAGAAGCCGGTGACCAGAGCGACCTGTCCATGCAGAGGTGTTCCATCAGAGCAGCGCCCAGGAAATTTTGTCCCACGCCATTTAATCTTTACAGTGAGGACCGAACGCCAAGGGCAAACGCAAAGCGCTGTGGGTGCGATGTGGTGCGTATGTACCCGCTACTCTGCCAGGCCTTCCTCTTTCCCGCAAGACGCCACGCAAAGGGCTGCCGCTGAGGTCGGTATAGATATAAGAACCAGACGTTATGGACATTATTCAGTTTTCACTGCGCTCTTATTAAGGTTATATCCACATTATAGCGGCAAACAATCGAGCAGCAAGTTAGGCAATTACATTACATTACATAATCAATTTTCAGAAAAGGAAAAAAAAAATGAATTTGGAAAAATGTTGGAAATACAAAACTTTCAGAAAAGTCAGTAACATATGTAAATTGCATCACTGCTAGTATCCTGGAGTATTAACGATTCGCTTTTTTATGATACAGTTAGAGATATACAAAGGGGGTGAAAATTAAATCTTGCAATAATTGATAACTGTCGTATCTCAGGTCTCATGCGTACCGTATATCTCCTAAACGCTGGACATTTCATTTAAAAGAACGCAACTTAAAAAAAAAAAAAAGTTGGGAAGCGCTATTCCTTCTCGGCCACCGGCACTCACCCGTCCTCAGGCGCTTCGCGGAGCCGGACGTCTGTTTCCGAAGCCGTGGCCCCGAGAAGCGGCGCGTCGCGCCAAGGCGAACAAGCAGCGCAGTCAGGTTTACTGGAGGCTTTATGAAAAGGGAACCTGTGACTAAGATCTGCCTCATGTAGGAGGCTGCCTCGTAATGATATGACGTGCGCCACACTTCGTGTTCTGGCGGTGACAATATGCCTCACATATTGACATCTGACGGACTCTGATATTACTATATAAACATAGCAAGTCGACAAAACAGCTAAAAACGCACGTGTGGTTCCCTAAACCTGGGTTTACAGGAGGACAATAGTGTCAGTACTGTGATATTTTCCATTACAACAGTTTTGGATGACAAACTATCAATTAAAATATACATTGAGAATAATCTCCTTTGTCTCATGGTTCCTTTTTAGTTATTGAAATATGGAAATGTGTTTTAATTTAATTAAAGTATTTTTTATGTTTTTAGGTTAGGGGTTTTTTTTGTTTGTGTTCTTTTCTTCTTCCCTAACTGGAACAAACAGTTACAGTGACCTGCTTGGAGGTGTGAGCCACAGACCAACATATTAGCAAATCAATATTATTCTGCAAAGATCAGATGCCAATCTAGGGGCGTAAAGAAAAAAATACGGGTTACTGCTGACAGAAACTGAGAAGCAGAGAAGCAGCAGGGACTTTTTCTTCTGCATGCCTTTTCACAGAACGGACCTGCCTGTGGCTGTCAGGCGCTATAGCTGGCCTTGCTGTACTTTCAAAACTAGGCACCAAGTGGACACCCACGTTGCCAAGATTTACTTTGATCTCAGGGAAGATTCATATTCTTCAGGGTTTTCTCGCTTAGTAAAATATCTGTGTGGTTAATATTGCTTACTTCATGGGTCATGGGTCAATGTGATAAATGTACATTTTTATTTCACTGTTATTCTACACCCCACTTTTCAAGGTTGTTTTAGAATCATATATTAAGGCAAGGGAACTTCCCTGCTCTCTTGACATCAAACCTGCATGATGCTTCTACAATAAAACCTTTTTGTCCAGTGGCACAAGGACAGGGAGCCCATACACTGCCATTTTCAGGCAAGTTTACTCTCCAGTTCGCACTACAAATGTCACGAGTTCACAAGTCAAACCATGCTAAAATGCAGCATGTTTGTTCTTACGTGTGCCTCCAAAACACAGCAGTGTATCACTATGAATCATTTACACAGTGAGTGTGCGAAGAGGCAAACAAGATAGTCAACCCAAAGTCACAAGTACCATCCTCCTTGTGCAGCAATGCTGCCTGTGTTTAAAAGTCAAATATAGTTCTGTAATATCAAAGTAGAAAATACAATGTACACACTGTGGCCCAGCAAAGGCATGGCGAATTAGTTTCAAATACACAGAACAGGCCTGAGAACTTGGAACGCACTGATAGATAGGCAAATATTAACATTTCGGTCGCAATAGCTAAAGATGCACAAGCAAGCAAAAACACAGACAGTATGACAGAGAAGATCATTTGTAAATGTATGCATACATATCTACAGGGTGCTGGAGGATGTAGCTGGGAGTTCAGACCTGAAGTGCAGTGAAAAGAGTCCTAAATAGAAAGGAAATCAGAGTGAATTATCACATCTGCTAATAAATAAAAGGCTAGAACAGCAGATAGAACCCTGTCCTACTCCATTACCAAGAAGGTGGAATGAACACCATTCATCTGTACCTATTCTAACTCTCAGACAGACTGTCAGGTATCAACACTGATAAGAACCAAATCAACCCCCCCCCCCCAAAAAAAAAAACACACACACGGTACTCCCACAATATTGGTAGGAGCATGTCCCTCCCACCCATACCCAAATATGGGGGTGGCTTAATGGTAAGAGAAATGTAGATGTGATTGAGGTTGCTGGTTTGATTCCATGACAAGGTGCTGAATTAGCTGCTATGTCACACATGGGTTAAATGCAGAGGACACACTTTGTAGTTCTGTGGCGTGTCGACAGTCGCTTTCACTGCAGATACACACTCTTGGACTTCACAAAGCTAAAAGGCTCTGTGTAGTTTTAGCTGGTTACAGTTATGCACAAAACTTCTTTGGTAACAAGCATGCCTGCCTCAGAATTTGTAAATATAATCCTCATTTCATCCAGTGTGTTTGAGAAAATATGAAGCTGCCCATGTCCCTTTCCAGCACTGCAAACTGAGTCAACATGCCTGTGTTGGAACACTGTAACTTTTAATATATGTTGTGTAAACATAGATGGAAGGAAAGTGTGTTTGACGGCCGCATAGCCCTGACTCAGCACCCAGAGTGCAGCCATGTGGAGCTCCTCCGAGACAAGCTCTTACACAGAGATTGGCCAGGACTTTGGGGACTTTCAGCATCACAACTGAGACTCCAGGGCTTCTAAGTCACCCACGCAGGAAAAAAAGCCAGACAAAATCCCAGACAGACCTTCAACGCAAACTGGCATGGCCTCGTACAATGAATGGGATTACTGGAAAATAAGCTTTTCATTAATTTCAGTTTAGATTGCTAATAAATTGCTATAGTGTGTGAGACTGCTTTGGCAGTGACATCATTCTTTGTGACTGAGTGCATTAGACTGGCACCCCAGGCTGGCATCTTTAGTTAACTAGACTAATCCTCCGGTTTGGCAAGTCGCGCTGGTTGCGGCAGTGTGGGTTTGATCCATGGTTGGATGTCATGCTGGTCACATGTGCAACAATACATCTGCTGAAGGGGAGTCTTCTCCCAATCCGGTTTTGTTTCTAAAACAAGCGCCAAGCTTTCACTATTTACCAAACCCTCAAGCCTCATCACTGAGAATAAAGGATAACCGAGGTCCCTGGATGAATCTTTGGCTAGAGCGCTTCTGGGGATGTGCAGGAGACGGTGGTCATGTCCCATGGAGAACCAGGTCCAAAGGAGCTCACACATACCACGAGGAACCCCTTACAAAAATGAACCATGGTTTTACTATGGTTTTTTTGGGTAACCATGAGTTTATGACTAACCCATACCCAAAACCCAAAAAAACCATAGGAAACCATAGTGATTTTCCATAAGGGACGGTTCTGTCTCCAGTATCTGGCGTAAAGTCCGAAGGCCAGATTTGCATCTAAAAATAATGAATAAAATATCTGCAAAAAAACACCCAGGATGCACGAGGAGGCTCAGTGGGACCTGGGGGAGTAAGAGGCAGAGAAAGCTCCTCACGATGGAGGGGAACTTAAGTGAGCACATCCGAGGAGGGAGGGGAGGAGGAGAAGTGGCGGCCCAGCGGAGGGGAACCCAAAAGGGTACCTCCCCAATTCCATGTGCTGCTCTTCTTGCCACACTCCTGACTTCTCTGGATCAGAACCAGGAGGGTGTATTTAAGCTGGAGGCCAAGGGGGCTGCCAAGAGAGAGCAGCCAATGGGACAAAGAGGGAGCAAACTGTGATATTGTGAGAATAAGGGGGTGGGGGGGGTGGGATCTTTGAACCATGTCCATGCTGAAGGATGAATGACCATCCATTGTGCTTAGCGGAGTTAATATTCCATGTTCTAGACCAGTGTTTCTCAGTCCAGTCCTCGGGGGGGGGGGGAACCCAGACAGTCCACGTTTTTGCTCCCCCCCCCCCTACCAGCTCCCTACTGGGCTGGGAGGGAGCAAAAAACATGGACCGTTTGGTAGAGAGCTGGGAGGGAGCAAAAATGTGGGTTGTCTCGGGGTCCTGCGAGGCTAGACTTCACGGAAGGCTGTTAATCTATGTTACTTACAAATTACACACAGAGACATGGCACACATGGCACCGTATGCATGTCTGTATGAATGTTACAAAATGAACTCAGAGAAGACATTTGGTAAACAGAAAGCTTATAGAGTGAATTAATTATATGTTACTTACCTCACTGTAAATTACAGAAGTGGGCTGACAGCACTAATCACGGGAAAAGCTCCTCCCCGACATACACATCCTACACTGAGCTTTCCCAGCTGGTCTCTCTGGTGGGTTTTTGGCATCTACTGATGTCATATTTTGCTGCTTTTTGCCAGGCTGTTTGCATTACCTGATATCTCAAAAAAGACATAAATAAAGACACTCGTTCTTTATTTATCACTTGAAATGAATAATAGTATGTTTCTAACAGCAGACTGAATGATTCATGAATTTAAATTGTAACCAAACCCTATCATTTATAATGTTTTGCATTAACCAAATAAAAAAAAAAAGAAAACCTTTCTAACTGTTTATAGTTTAGGGTTTTGGAACTAGTTTTGTATAATGGCAAACGATTTATCATATTTCATAAGCTGTAATGAATATTGTGAATAAGTTACACGGACATACTCACAAAGAGACAAATAAAGCAGATATGAATGTAGACAATCATCAATCACAAGCGAACAAATAAAAAATCGCTGCTGTTGGTCTTGTTTGACTCATGAGCTTATGTGGCTGGGGTTAAGTGCGCGCTCAATATCTAAACAGTCCATAACAATGATCATTTGTGATGCTCTTAGGTACAGCAAAGGGTGCTAGCTGCTAACAAAAATGCTTTCGGAGGTCGTGGGCTGGACAAAATCACCCGGCTGTAGCTACGAGAGACCCGGAGGGAAGAAACGGGGAGGCGATGGTCTGGCGTCATGGGCCAGGGTGTCGGAAAGACTCGGCGAGGGTGCGGAGAGGGATTACGGCAGCCGTGACCCGTTAGCGGGATGGCGTTCTTTTGTACAGGTGCTCTTTCAGCCCCTGGGGAACGTGCCACACCTCCTGCACCAATAGCTAATTTGTGGCGAGGGCGAACGCAGACGGCCAAAATGCAGGCGGGTTCCTCGCCGCGGCAGCGGACAGCTGTGCCCGGGAGGACCCCGCGTGCGGAGGCGTGGCCAGCGAGAACAGTACCCCCCTTTTGTGTGCCTGCGAGGGGGAGCGGCGGCTCTGGGCTCTCGGCGCCGCCTGGATCCCGGGACAGCCCACGCTGCTCCGTGCACACTCGTCCCCGGTCCCCTGCCAGCCCGGGTAAAAACAAAAAGAAGCCTGAATCCTCGGCCCGGCTTTCTGGAGAGGGGCCGCTAGCCCGCCGAGCGCCCTGGCCCCGGCCCAGAAGGATGATGTCATGGGGGATGACTTCACCGTGCAGTGTCATCACCTCACCCCCCTAGAACTGCCCCCCCCCCCCCCTCCACACCCTTCTGGGAGAAGGTGCCGGTCGGACGACCGCGAGCCAGAAAACGGGCTCCATTCGCGGGCCCGCTGCCCGGCCTGGTCCTGGTAGCTGCCGTTACTATATTAAAAAGGGGAGGGGAGGCAGGAAGGGGGCGGCCTTCGGGAGGATGAGTTTAATTGCAGTTCTGCACTGCCGCCATCACACCACAAGGCTCTGCGGTAAACAGCCATTTCACTCCGCGGCTTTCGCTCAGATAAAGCGTGTCACTCCTGACTCAGAGAACACGCACTTCTCTTTTTTTTTTTTTTTAAACGGAGTGAGGCGTTATTCATTCGACTGAGTAAAGCAGAAACCTGTTCTTGGACTCACTAACGCACAAACTGCTATGCTCAACAAAGGCATATCTCCGCTAGGCACCCCCCCCCCCCACCAAAAAATGCTCTGGGGGGGCTGGAGGGACAGCTGATTGTAAGCCCTGACCCACAGCTTTTACCTCTATACATGTGTCCATTGAGGTAGAGGAGAGTGTTCCTCCTCTGTGTTCTAGAACTTAAAAATAACCCATTGCTATAATTTCAATGACACTTAAAAGCACATTTTCTGGGAAAAAAAAATCACTATTGTAATAATGTAAAATATATTATCTTCTTGCCTCCGCATTTCTTTTTTTAAGCCACTCGCTGCCATTGGTGTGTGTGTCTTACAAAAGGAGAGCAAGATGGGATTTGCGAAAACTAACACATTCCAATATACGCGTACAAAAGGGCAAATGGAGTCTCATTTCTTTTTCATTTCATTTCCAAGCACAATTTCCACTAAAAATAATGAAATGAGAAAAGAATGAGTTGCCCATTAATTGAAGCGTAGCTGATTCACAATCTAATGATGTCAGCAGCGACAGTTGGCCAATGAGTGGGGCTCGGTGAGAGAGCGGCTCTCGACACTGGAGGATCATCTTTGAAAACAGAGGCGGTCAAAGGGGTAGTTGATGATTAATACGCTGTATCTATAATTAGTGGGGAGTGAAGGGGGTCCTGGGCGTGCCGATGAGCACGTCTGTCTTGGATCAAATGCCAGGGTGCCGTCAGCCCCACTCCTGTCCCTGGCCCTGGGACACCTGAAGGAGGGCCCTATATTTAGTGTGGGGAGGCTATGGGCAGGAGTGGGGGGTTGTGGGGGCAGTGGGAGTGGCCCGGGCTACTGGGGCGGCACTAACACTCTCCAGATTGCGACAGGCCCAGGCTCGGCTTGTGTGTTGGCTTTGGGGCGGATGGAGGTTCGAGGTGGGCGAACGACGCGGCCTTCTGCCAGGACCCCCTCCTCAGCCCTACATCTGCCATCCTCGGCCCCGTCCTCCGGCTCCTCTCAAACATCCCCCATCCATGTCATATCCCGGGAGGTGGTGTCCGTCGTCTGTATCCCCCTCAGATTTTCCTCCAGAAACGTCTTATCGCCACAGACACACTGAACCTACTGGGTCGACAAGCCACTTCTTTAAGGCCAGTTACTTCTCTGTCACTCCCAAGATTTCTCCAATAAGCCGCCCTCCATTCCTCATCTAGCGTGCGAGACCTCGGTTGCTGGGTGCACCAGAGCCACGTGTGGCCCGCTGCCTTTTTTTGCACGCTCTCCGCATTCTGAGTCGGTTCACGTTGGAGGCAGGGCCACTGATGTTTGCTAATCGCCACTGGTGTGCCGCCTTCACTATCCTAAAGGCACTGATACCGTGTCCCATTAACGAGCCACTAATTAGCTTGTTTTCCTAACGAGGAAGGGAAGGGAGAGGCGCCCGTGTGACCGAGGGTGCTTTGAAGCCATGCCACAGCAAACTCCCATTGGAGCCGCTCGCCGAACGCTAGAGAAGTGGAAAGACTTACAGAGAGGCGCAGAAGTGTGGCCTGACAGCATCGGCCCGCTCGCGCTTGCTGCCATCAGCTGTTCCTTGAGAGGCGGGTGTAGGAATCACGCAGGGGGCGGCATGCTTCCATCCCTGCCCTGATATCCCACGTGCGCTACTGAAATCAGTCACGACTCACCAGCGTATGATGCATGGACTGGAGCAGTGACTAATGCCGAAAAACATGTTGCATCCCTCATAATTAGTCCCAGGAAAAAACATCACCTAAGTGAGAAATATGGATATACAAATCAGTTTATGAATTTGCTAGGAAGGTGACCGCGGATATCAAAGATAGCGCTGTCTTGTGGAAAAAATCAGGAATTTATACAGACATCTTATATGAAGTGTATATTTATTTTGTTTGCCTAGGAGAATTTTCCTAGTATGGGTGCTGTTTCTCATTCAGTTGCTCACATGATATGAGCTCTGAAGATACAAGCACGTACAGTCATGAGCTCAGGTTGCGGGAGGTTTTCAGTTACAGCAGTGAGACTTAAATTGTAGATGTTCAAGCTGATCCACTTGCTACTTGTCCAAGTGTTTCCTAAAGAAAAAGCTGTAAGATCTGTAGTTTTGTGTAGCGTGCTTGGACATGTCTCGGTTTAACGTTTCTTTGTAGGCTGAGACGCCCAGATCCCATGATTGAAAGCTTTCAAACTTTCCCTATATATCACCCAATGGCTCATATGTTAGTATCATGCATCATGGACATGCGTGTACAGGCATGCATTAACTGCAGATCATCCAAGTCCACTAAGACTCAGCAGCTGATCTCGCCTAGCTAGCTACTAGCTAGCTGCAAGCTACTCGGAATATAGCGATACAGGTGCCTTCACTCCTTCTCTTCTTAGAAAAAGTCCCTTTGCTGATTAAACTCGCAGATACGGCAGTGGAGACAACTCAGGAGATAACCTCTCCCTCCAGATCATTTTCTGTGTTTTCCTGTGATCGCAGACCAAACAAGTGGGTCCCGCCTTAAACCAAACAACCTCCCTTATCACGGGAGATCACAGCAGCCCCGTGGCCCAGCCAGTCGCGGCTGGAGAGACAATGCATTCACCTCGTAAAATCACGAGGGGTGGGGGGTGGGGGGTGAAAAATGACTGCAGAACAGCACGGAAACACGAGGCACGCTCACGGAAACACAACAGCTCCTCTGTATGTAACGTCACCAGCTGAAACTCTTCTTTGCGGGAGAGTTTGACCTTTGGATTTAATTTAGTTTGCATATGTTTACGACATGAAAAGGGGCCGGGCAAAGAGAGAGATATGTGGATGGATAACAAGCAGCGAGTAAGAACTTTGAATGAGGACTCTTTTTTTGCCGTTTTCAAAAAAGAACTTCTGTTGAATTGCATTTTTTCTACCCTTTTTTAGTGGCAGGAGTTGAACAAAGCCTGCCTTTCTGTGAGGAGTTGCAGGAGACTGGATTGACAGAGGCCGCAGTACAGGAGTCCCTTGTCAACACGCAGACACATACAGGGGTCTAAATTTAGGCCTGGTTTTGACCCTTTTCACATTCAAGTCTGCATGTTCCCTACCCTCTGCAGCCAGCGCAGATTCTGCACTTTCTTTTGCATTGTGCCGTGGTTCCTGGTTCAGCAGTGATTTCTGGAACAGTAGTCAGTAGGATTGGTCTTTTATGCCTTTTTATTATGGCTTTTTAAAGCGTGGTCTATCTGGCTACTTTTCCCCCAGTTAGAGGAGACATGTATACAAACAAATGAACTTGAAACAAACAGCATCGTTTCAAACACTCGGGAGAAAGTTTTGCTGAGGGAATGGAACCGCTCGTGAAATTTTATTTCAATGCAGTTATGTGAGATCAATCTATAAATTTAGGCTTACTAGAATGCTGATCTATGCGGTATCATTGTCAATTCATTGCATGCAAAAGCCATTCTGCAGAAGCGGCATAGCTTCTAAAAAGTTTTACATTTGCAAAGGATATTTTTACAAAATATTTGATATCTGCCCTATTCAGGTACTTCCAACATTGCCGGTTATATGTCGCTTATTTAAAACAGATGTTGTTTTATTTCATGTTACTATATTATTGACGATGAAATTGATTAAAAAGAAAAACTTTTTCTCAAGTCCAAAAAAGCACAGATCCTTTTACACTTCCCACCTTAACCGCTAAAAAGTCTAACCCCTGATCTGCCTTGTTCTCAGTTTCAGATCAGAGGCAGAAGCGCCTAGCCTGCAAATCGAGACGGGTGAAATTCGGCAAAAGGCACGTTTTCACTGGTATACAGGAACCCAGCCGTACTTCAGTTGTACCGCGAAGAGAGACTAGTTACAGCACGGTTCCAGCTCGGTAAACGTGTCGCAAGGTTTGGACAGCGGCAGTGACATACAATGCAGCGGCACTTATTTGCTGTTAGTGTACATCATGGTTTATTATCTGCAATTAATATCATTTTTATTTTCATTGTTTAACGCTGTGCTAACTTTCCTTAGCACGTAAGAATGTAAGAATCGCCGTGTTATGCAAGTATTGAACGTTATCGAAATTAGCACTGAATTGCACATCCAATCCGTTATGCTCTCCAATAGTACTATTTTAAATAGAAGGTTGGAAATATTCAAGTTCTGAGTTTTCAGGAATGCATTGTGATATGCGATACTACAAAAAATGTATAAGGTATAGAATATATGCTTTTCTCTTCAGATAATCCATGCACTAAACACTGGCATCGCCAAACATTTCGACCAATCAGATGATGGCGACCAGCTTGGTTCTGTCGAGCCTTCAGCTCTGCTGGCAAGCAGGGCCATGTCAGAGCGGTTATGGCTCAGGTACGGCTCGCACACTCTGCAATGGAAAAGTGCCATTTTGGGGTTCTGGTCCGGTACGGCGTCATTCTAGGTGGCAGTGGGAAAGCAGAAAACCCTGCAGTTGGCTTTATAGGCTAAGCATCTTAAACTGAGTGCCGTAGACTCGGGCTGTTCTATGGTATATTGTAGTCAATTTTGATAAAATATCTGAAGAGTATTATCATAGGTGGGGGCTTCTGCTCAGTGAATTTTATGGCAGGGATCTCAAAATTCTGGAATAACGTTGCTTTTGGAAAATACCAATATTTTGAAAATACCATGGCCGGTATGATGGGATGAATAATAAGATAGTACCCAAGCCTAGTGTTTGGTTTCCCTGCCTCTGAGGCTGTAAGGTAAATGGAGGGCAGATTAAACCCCTCCCCTCTGTACGCCTCCCAGCCTGGCAGGCACCTGGCAAATAACTTGGCATTTCTGTCATGCAGAAAGAGGCACATGCCCCCCCCCCCATCTACTGTCCCCCTACCCTGCTTCTCTTCTCATCTGCACTATCAGCTGTTGGCAAAAGAACACGGGTCCGGCATCGAATCCAATGAGCTGAGATCGCAATCTTTAACTTAATGTCCGTGTTTGTTTGTTCAAGACAGAGAAAAAACCTGGAGGTTTAGAGGGAGAACTTGGAAGCTTAATGAGATTACACCCTGCTAAGAAATGATCTGTTGCAAAATTATACGTCTGTTTCAGGTTACATACTGTACATACATATGTAAACTATACCTAGACTTTCCTTGGTTGGGCTTTGACGCTACACTGCAGCGCTTACATAACCATTACAGTTTATCAAAGCGACGAAATACGTAATGTGGAGCATCCAGAGAGCCAGACGTCACATTCGCTGCAAGACAGCTTTCAGTTCCAACTTACTTCTCAGAAGAGACTGGATCATCTTTTGGTCAGAGATGAGGTAAGTAAAAAGATACGTGATGTGAAGGTTCTGATTGAGTTTTTCGGAATCAGGCATGCATTCGATTCATCTGCCCATCTCCTTTCTGAACTCCTTATCCAACGCAGGGCTGTGGTCAGCGTTGACCCCATTTCCACAAGACACAAGGCGGGGAATGCCCAGAATATTAAGCCAGCACGTGATGGGGCACGCACTCAATGGAGGCCTGCAAGACAGCAATTCACCTCTGCTTTGGCACGCACCAGAGACGGAGAACCAGTGTATTTTCAGATGCTACATTTACTCTCTGATTTGTATGGGAAAACATCATTATTTATGGTGTATATTTGCACGTGGTCTCCTATTCGGCCTGCTTTGCTTGTTAAATTACAGCTTCTCTGTGTCATTATTTACATTCTTTGGTTTTCCCACAACAGCCTTTGGTGCAGGTAGGAGTGAAATGGATATTGCTAATAAAGAAAAGATACAAAATGGGAGTTTTAGGAAAATGTAAACTCTGAGATGTCAGTCCCATGCTGTGAAAATGGGAATGCAGATCCTATTCATTAAAGCAAATTTTATTATATTAACTGATTAGCACATGTAGCCACAAGGCTGATAATTAATGTCTAAACAGAGCTGGGTACTGAATTGCTTCATTAAAAAATGCAATAACACAAATGAATATATGGTAAAATAATATACTAATATAATACTAAGGTACTTGAATTATGTTTAAGTACAATAAAAAAATAATATATAATATAATATATTATAATATTATATATAATATATAATATAAAATAATAAATCACTTCAAATTTGAACTTTTTACATTCACTAAATGTCTTTGAAGTTCCCTGCTAGGATTATACAGAACCCAGTGGTGTTTCATGCATGTTGTACAGGAGCATTTCTCAAACACACAGTACTGCTGAGAAAACAGTGTGGTTCTTTTGGGTGACACCCCTGCCTCTTTCATGTTCCCCTCCTGCCTCGGGCTACCAGATCTCCAAGGTGATAGGCTGGAGTGCCCCCAGTTGGACGCGAAGGAAAAGGCATTCAAACTGAAAGACGGCCAGTCGGCCAACTCCAGGTTATGCTATCCTGGCCAGTAGGGCTTCGATTCCCACCTGGTTATGGAAATTACTTTCAAGTTTGTGACAAGACCCAAAAGTGAATACCTTGATCCTGGAAGGTTCAATGAGCATCCCCTGAATGCCATGGTACACCCCCAATGGTGGGACAAGTAATGGCCAATGCATAAAATATGAGTAAATAATTAATAAAACAATGAGTAAACTGAGTAAAATTGGCACCACGAAATTTTTCGTAAAGCAGGCTGGCTGAATAATACGTTTCCCTCAAGCCTCGTTTGTCTGAAAATGAATGAGTGTGTTTCTTCCATTAAGGCTGCGAGCGCCTTCAGCATCAGAAACCCATGAGTCATCACCTGGGATTCCCTTCCTTTCACTTCCAAATATGGGCAGGAAGAGTGGTTTCATTTTGGGAAAGAATGCGGTGTGCAGCGCTTCTGTAATGTAAAATACATTTGTAATGACACGGCAGTGTATAAATCAGCCATATACTTCTGCCTGGAAATCGGCGAAAAAAAACATAACAGGAATGCCTGGAATCTTCCTCCCCGCTCCCCTGCAGTAATACGCTTTCCAGTAAGCGTCCCTGCTCCTGATCCAACATTCGCTCCCTTGTGACTGAAGACCGTTGCTGAAGTTGGAAGGCAGTGTGGTGTAGAATCCGTCTGACATTAATTGATTCCTGTTCTGGTGTCAGTTGCCCAGGAGCCCTTTGAAAGTGTTGCCTGATACCTGATTTGGAGAACAGCACTAACAGCAGGTCGATATCTGTAGAGCCCCACTAAGCAGTCGTATATCTGCGATTCCCCCGCGCTACAGTGCAAGCAGAAAAATAGCCATGTATATTTTCATCAGTGCTGTTTTCGCTGAACGCCAAAATAAGTGGGTGGCCTTCAATAACAAACTCCTTTGTCCTTCTGTCCCCGCAGAAATGTGGCTCCTTATACTCTATTTAGCTGCCTGGGTGGAGCAGTGGTGCTGGAGGAGGTTATAAAGACCTGCTGTTTGAGTCTTGGCACCAATTCAGAGGGTTCTGCAAGAAATATTGAGGGCTTTCCTACTTATGTGGGCCTTCAGTGGGGTGGAACTTCACTGATGTCCTTTGACACTGAGCGGAATGGAACAATAATTAATGTTTTTCAATAATGTTGTTCTTGCCTGTGGTTATGCAATCTCCTCCTCTTCTTCGGAGACCCCAACCAATGTATCTAAATAAAAGGAGACTTGAAATCTTGTGGCCCAGAGAAATTAAAGACATAGGACATAGGAGGGCCACACTGTCATTAAGCAAACAAATTTCGAAGTTTTTTTTTTCTTTGAGCTGTCAGGACAATGCACTCCCCGGATGCTGACACACAACTTCAATATGGTGTTGATCTCTCTGCACCACTGAGCCAATAGGCTCCAAGGATATATGGAGAGGAAAGGAGGAGAAACAGTTAGGCCTATGAAGACACCTGATGGAGAAACCTTTCTGTATACAAATGGGAAACACAGAGCATAAATCTACAAAGGAACATATTTAGTAGGAATTCAAATACATAAAAAAGCTACTCCAGAGTAGACTGGTTCTGGTTACATTTCCATTTTATACATACTTTTGCCCAAAGCAACGCGCCAGTGCGACAAACAGCACATTTCAAACATACGTGCTGTTGAGGAGTTGACTAAGCATTAGTGTGGCTAGACGGAGCTTACGATGAAGGCCCAGCTACAAATGAAGGTGAATAATCGTCATTGTTGATACACCACAGCATGCAAAAACGAAATGTGTCCTCTGCTTTTAATCCATGTGACATTGTGACACAGCAGGGGGCAGCTACGTGAGCGCCCGGGGAGCAGTGCTTGGGGACGGTACCTTGCTCAGGGTACCACAGCGATACGTGCAGGTCGGGGACTCGAACTGGCAATCTTTCAACAACACAGTTGCGTCCCTAACCACTACACCACCTGCCTGCCCCTTAAGCAACACAAGCAGTGTTGGAACAGGAACAACTTAACAAAGCAAGAAGTTACCCAACTAAGCAAGAAATCCTGCTTTGTGTTACAGGCCTACAGTTGTATATTGATTAGGTCGTAAGTTGGACATTACAAAATACAAGTTACTGCCACGGCCTGAACGCGTGTCATTTCCAAGCTGTGGTACAGCATCAATCAAACAGAGAAATAAGCACTGTGGACACTTCCGTTTGTATACATATGTCGACGGGCAAATACTGGAGGTAAACACCGTCTTGTCTGGTCTGGCAAGTGGGCAGCCATGGTAGCGTACTACCCACTGAGGGACTGTTGTGAAACCTAATGACCGGTCATCTTGACTCAAAAATAATATAATAATGTAGGTTAGTGGAATGACGGCCATTCCCTTTGCCGTTATTCAAGGAGTGTCTGTATTAGGCGGTGGAGGCCTAATGGTTACGGGAAGGGAACTTGTAATCGAAAGGATGCGGGTTTGAATCTGTGACTGGCAAGTACCACTGAGGTTCCCAGAGCGAAATACTGTCCTCAAGCACTGCCTACTGCCATATCACATACGGGATAAAGGCAGAGGAATGCAGAAATGCAAAAATGATAATTAATCACTTCGCTTATTCACTTATACATCAATGTCTTAGACATCCATAATACAAAACAGCCCAAACAAAAAAAGTCTCCACTGAAGCAGCTCTCAGATGCCGACCGGTCTCTCATTACGCAGCTCAAAGCACAAAATAAAGTTTACCAGCAGTTTGAATTGAGAGCAACCTGACATTATGTAGAATTAGGCCAAACATCGCACACAAATCTGACAGGGCAGAAAGTGGAACTATTATGACCTCATGGCCAGGCCGGCATAGTCTCCTGCAAAGCCCAACCATCTTAATGTCTAAGAAAGCACAGCGGCCATTGTGGCTTTAGTCACGTGATGGATGAAACTTACTAGTTTACATTTGAAAGCTAAGGCAATAAACAGACGAATCCAGGGATACACACAGAATAAAGGCCTGCATCACAATGCACCTTAATGGGCCAGAGCACAGAGGAGTACAGGAAAGCACAAATCTCTTCCTCTGGACAGACACGTGCTACCAGTTCAGACAGGTGTCATATATATGAATATAATTTATGTCATATATATGTAATACAATAATTTCCCCAACAAAAATCTTTGATTGACCCCCCTCCCAGCGAAGCTAGCCTGACACCATAACTGCTGCCCAGGGGCTGTACAGTACAGCTCAGTGGAAGTTCCATTTCCCCCATTTTTTGGTGCTACACTTCTCCAGCCAGTTCTCCAGCAATGCCCGCGGTTCCAGCTCCCGATGTGCTAATCTACATTTCAGACAAGAGACTCTGGCTCCACCTGGACAGCGGCATCTGTTTCTTGGAACCAGAATCCCACATCAGTTAGTGAACTCAAGTGAAATTTCTGATTATCAATTTGTCAGTCAAACCCTTAAATGACCTGGGTCCTGCCTATACACCGGGGGGGACAAAGACGTGAGCAAGGTCCCGTACTCGAGCCCCAGGGGTATTACGCTTTTTGGAAGATCTGACCGTTTTTACAGCTTGATAACTGCCCGATTCCCAGCGGTTTTCACAGCAGGCCCCACGTGGGGGGGGGGCCTCCCCAAACTGCAGGCTTAGTCACAGTCCACACAATGCGCCACTGTTGTCTACGTGGAGAGCCCCCCCCCCCCAGCTCCCCGCCCACCTGCCCACTAGTGTCTCATAAAAGAGATGCCTGATACTTACTGTGAGTTATCCAACATTATTATTTTTTTTTAGACGACCCAATGGACTAGACAACGTAACGTAACCGAAAACAGCTCTATTTTTGTTACTACGCTTTTTTACAGAGAAATAATCACTCCGGGCAAAGCAGCAATCATGTAATAACCCCTGGCCTTATCCCAGTGATTCAGTCTTTTGGATCCTTTCTGTTGCGAGCCACGATATGAGACAGTATCTCATAGGAGGTGAAGGTTTTCTCGACCACTGACAGTTTCCTGTTTATATCCCCACCCCAACCCTGGCCCCTTGGAGTGAGTTTGTGACATCTGCTAGGAAAGGTTATGAGAGCTTCAACTGTAGAATGAAATATCTGACAGACCGAAAACTAAAAGAAGTAAACAGTATGTATTCAAAACGGCCAGTGATTTGACTTGAAAAATCACTATGACTTGATGGATGGTGAGAAGAGGCGCTGATCCTTGTCAGTGTAATTCCTCTGATCCTCATTATAGATGATGACATCCTTCTTGGAGTCGGTCCATTCTGATAAAAATGATTGTCTTGCTGACCCCCCCTTAATCGCCGATATGCTTCACTTAAGGGAATTGAAAAGACACGACTAAATCAATGTGATTTGTGCTGCCATGAGCTGCACTCTCCTACACCTGTCACACCTATCATAGGGGTTCGTCCCTTCACACTTAAAGTACTTTGGTTGCAGATCCGTGTATTCTGCTGAAACAAAATGTCTCGAGTTAATATTTTCAGAACTTTTCATTGCTTGCACACCCTCACACACACTTCGGTGATCCCCAGACAGAAATAAAATTTTGATCTAAACACAGAGTGAGCGATCGTGAAGGGGGTTGGGGGGCCGGATTTGGGCCGAAACAGGGTCTGCTGTGTCAAATGTGCGTAAACACCTCTCTGTCTCTTGATAGAGGGTCGGTCTTGGGTCAAGTCGCTCGCAACGGTCGCATGGTGGGAAAGCAAGGCGTCCTAGCACAACGGACATAGAGAGGCCATCTGAGGCTGCGTAAACACGACGTGTCCATGTGCACAGAGCGTGGAGCATGGCCTCGCCCCCCCCCCCACTCATTCCGGCTGTGCTCGTTTTCTGATGCTTCGTAGACTAAACAAACATGGAGTTCAGGTCCCTCAGGAACAGCACGGCATGCTTGTTTAGGGCAAGAAGCTCTCATCTGCTTTAAGAAAACAAAAGGTGTCCAGTTTCCAGATCATTTTAGGTGGACACAGCACATCATAATATACTGCTTTAGGGAAGCACTGCACGGTCCTCGCATTAATGGAACATTTACTGTTTTTTTCCCCATGTGACTGAGACAAACTTCAGCAAAACTTTAGTATTAACGTCAAGTCTGACATCAGATGACTTTATCTTTAAGGCCATAAATTCTCGTCCTTGGTCAGGGGGGGAATGTCTTCACAATGTTGCATTCAGCGAAGATGCTACCCTAAATTTAAGAGTGCACAATAGATCTATAGATGTCAGCGGCATGCGTTTTTTTTTGTCCCCAAACTATACAAAAGCTGTTTGTCGCGCATTTTTCGAGACGCGGAACGCTGAGAGAGCTGGCGAGAACTCCTGAGAACTTCGACGTGCTCATGAACAGGCTTTAAAAGAAAAAAAAACAGGGAGCTGGCAGAAGTGCCGCTTCAAAGCTGGTCGTATCAAAGCAACAATTTATCATATTTTGTCCTCCTGGCACATAAAACCAATTAACAAGGTAGTCTCTTAACCGTACTTCTGCATTACTATTGTGTAAGATAAGTTATATCAGCATGTATTAGCTTGGAGATTAATTTGAAACTCCTGGTTGCCAAATGACATCATGCTGGTGCTCAAAATATAAAAAATGCTTCCATAATCTAGTAATGCTAAGCTGACGTACAGCTCAATTATCTAAATCGATCCGTAGTGCGCTTAAGCCATTTTACTTACCACTCTCTCCGCCATGGGAAGAACGGGTCTGCTTCTTCAAATCCTTTTCTGCAGCCCTAAAAGAAAACGATTTAAGAAGGTTGTAATGGCCGATACAGTCATACAAAGGTTGTAGTATGTCACAGGTAAGCAAGACAACTGTGGCTGAATCTATGCGTGTGTGTGTGAGGGAAGAGGTTCAGAAATTTATAATTCTGACTTTACTTATCTTCTTTGCTTCTAAAATATTTACTGAAATTCAGATTAGCACCTCATCTAAATAAGACCAGAATATCATACTTACTTTTTATTTGGTTGGCACACAGACTGAGGGAAGAGGCTCAGAAACAACACTACTAGTTACAACCATTTGGAGAGTCCTCAGAAAGCATTTTTTGCATAATAATAAAAAAACAATGTGTATTTAATTTAATGTTCACAGCTAGTCTCTGTCCAAGATCTCTGTTTTTAGAATAGAAAATTAAAAACCCGAAGCGAACTGCCAGTTTAATATTGCGAAGAGCATAACCACTGTCTGCTATCATTGTACAGCTACCCCTTGTAGACATTGCATACTGTGCCTTCCTCAACTGAAGAATGAGAAAAATTTAAATCAGTGACCATTCACTCCAATTAAACCGAGTAAACGGGCCACTCAGGGGGTAGCGATGTTGCCTCAGACCTTCTCACTGTGCTATGCCGATTGTCTCCCTCTGTCCAAAGACATGCAGTTAGGCTCAACGGTGTCTTTAAATTTCCCTATAATGGATTGCCAGCCCATACAGTGCGTACTACTGCCTTGAGCCTTATTATGCTTGGGATAGGCTCCGCTCCCCATGACTGTGACCAAGATGGGGGAATACAAGCTGGGTAGGCTTTGAGTCACCTTATAAGATACTTGTAGTCTTTGGATCTTATACAACAAAGGGATACCACACCCTTTATGTGGAGTTATTCCTACTGCCAGTGCGTGCCTTTCCTCTGTTTCTTACATCTGCCACACTGTAGGTGACACTTCCAGTTACAGCTGGAAGTGAGAGATAGAGAAAGAGGGAGAAACGGGGGGCGGGGCCCCGCGGGGGGCGGCCCCGCGGGGCCGGGGGGGGGGGGGGAGGGGGGGGGGCGGGGGGGTGGGGGGGGGGCGGGGGGGGGGGGGGCCGGGGGGGGC
>JAODKN010000037.1:13040758-13051165 GCA_026774425.1 Petrocephalus zakoni
CGACAAATACAACCACCTCCCCCTTTTTATAACAGCAGTCTAGACTCTGTAATTTTTAGCCCACGCTATGGGATTGACCCCTTCCACCTGCATAATACCATATGTCCCGAATACAACATCCAGCCAAAATATTTAGAGTTGGTGAAAAACATACCACCTAGGAGGTGGCTTGCAGGCTTGGCCTGTCTGTCATGTCCAGTTTGTCCATTTGTCTGGGGACGTGCTGATGCTGTCCAGGTAGCGCGCGAGGCACAGCAGGCTACATTCATGGCTTATTCTTCTCAAGCAGGCTGCCTACCCAGTATGGCATAGTGTAGCTTGTGTCTCTCAACCAGTCTGAGCTTTTTTTCCCAAGTCACAGCTGCAGCTAAAAGGCATATAAATGATACTAGCTGCAGGGTTGCACTAAATTTCTGGTATAATTAGATTCTTCACTCCATCTGTCCAAGCAATGTGGCGACTCATAGGATGTAGATGCATTGAATTGAAGTCAACAGGCCAACATAACGTTGACTCACGCAGCCCACTGAGTGACACGCGAACAACAAACGGACCCTTGTTGCACCTCTGTGGGCATGGCTCCCCGAGTCTTCTGCTGTTTAAACACAGTAGAGTCCTACCCCAGACCACCTTTCATTCTGAGCCTCGGCGATGTTTATCCTTGAGCCTAATGTAGACCAGATTGTACATAAATGTTTCTCAGAGGCTTCAGGCACTGTTTCAGGTACCCTGACCAGGAAATGTAATCTCCGAGTACCTGTCATTCAGGTGTGTCATATAATCTAATGCAGGCTTCTGCAGTTTCATGTCAAATACTACATCTGAATTGTGGCTTTTGGGTTCATGATGTCTCCCCAGAAAGCACAGAAATATATTAACGTTGCAATTGACAAGTTTGATACAACTTAAAAATCAAAAACAAAAGATTGTTATTATTCTTTTGGGTTGGCATGAAATTCTTCATATTTTAAAAATATAGAAGTCACAGAAAACTAATACTATGGTATCTGCATTTTACCATGGTTAAATGCAAATACTATTTGCATTCAACTTGGATCTTAAGGAGCTGGAGTCCATCAAAGAACCAAGATTGCGGTAGTAATATTCTTGGTCTTTTTCAGCAAATAAATGGCATTACTGCGGTCAAACAAGGTGAGTCCGGAGGAATGCTGTCATAAGCATGAGGTAATGGCTGGAGGTAGAGAGGTTTGCAGGGTGGGGTTTGCGTGCCGCCCGCCCCACGTGACATTATCAGAAACTAACAAAGATGGATGTGGCCTGTCTTAATGGCCCCCACTGTGCACTCTGTTACATCCTCCTCACGCTGCCAAATAGCTGCATACGGTTGGGAGGCTGAAAGCTGGACGAGTCGAGGCAGCACGAGGCTGCTGTCGATAACACAAGCGTCACAGGATATAACCAAAACAATTGTCTCATCCGAGCCCAAATCAGACAAAGCAAAACAAAAAAATAATTAGCATTTCCGTCTGTAACAAAAAATAACTTACATGGGTAACCACTTTTTTCCGCAGATTGAAGATAAACACAGGAGAAGCTCACTTTTCGATGTGGACCGCATCGACTTTGAGGTAATTTATTAATGTCATGTGACATGAAGGTAAAAATTGAATGTGACTTCACTCCACCAGTCACATGGTCCAAAGTCACCCCCCCCCCCACCATCCCGGATGACATCATGGACAATGATGTCATCTTAGGATGCCAGATCCCTCTCCTTGCTATTTTCAGACTCAGCAAAGTCTTCCTTTCAAGAGCATCTTGAGTCATGCATGCACCGTGATCCGATAAAGACAAAAAATGGCAACATGTAAGTAAATGGAGAAACCTGATAATATCTAACAATTATTGGCCCTCAAAATCCATTGTTACTTACTAATTGTAACTTACAGATGGACAGCATTGTGACAGAAAGCAGAACACTGTTTTCTGTGCTTTTGTTTCCAGGAAAAGCTGTTTGTGATCAACCACCAAACGCAATTATGTAGAGGCTATTTTACTTAAGACCGCCTCTTCCCCTTTTCCATCTGACATTTTATATTACATTTTACATCGGATTACACATGAGAAAACATGTATACCTGCCCTTTGGTTTGCAAACCCAATTTATTACTAAAAATTCAGTTCAGAACGTGTAAAATTGTAAATAAGCAATGCTTTTATATCCTATATGGAAATTTATTGCCCTTTTCAGAAACACCATCCTCTGAAAAATAAATCTAAATATATACAGTATTCATTAATGTTCTTTTTTTGCAAAGAGTGTCATTCTAACAAAAGTGGGTAAGTAAAAATAAAAACATTTCCAGACATCTTCTAAATACTTATCCAGGACAGGGTGACAGGGTCATGGGGTGCGACCCACTGCAGTAGTACACCTGTGATGGAATGCCAGTCAACGGCACAGGACACTCAAACTCTACAGGTCAATTTAGAGACACTAATTATCATTGCATGGATTGGACTGCAGAAGGGAATGCTCACAACATATGCTCAAACATATACAGAGTGGAGATGGGATTCGCCTCCCTAAACCTGTAGATAAAAGGTAACACTGCTACCTACTGAAACACTAAATTACTGTTATGACACCCTACTCTTAATAGGTGTTTAGTCTTTATGGCAATGTTTCCCAGCCCGGTCCTTGGGGACTCACAGACAGTCCATGTTTTTGCTCCCTCAATAATATGGACTGTATGGGAGGGAGCAAAAATGTAGTCCGTCCGTGGTTTCCCAAGGACGGGGTTGGGAAACACTGCTTTGCACAATTAGCTACAATATCAGCCATTTGTAGATGTAATATGTATTGTAGTGTTTATAGCAGGGGTGGCCAATCTTATCCACAAAGGGCTGGTGTGTATACAGGTTTTTGGGATAACCTTTAGGTCAGCTGTTCAAAACCAGGTGTGAGGACTCGCCTGTCAATCAGTCCTCTAATTAGTAACCTAATTAGGGAGTGGCAGTGAAAATTCGCACACACAGCGGCCCTTTCTGGATAAGACTGCCCACCCCTGGTTTTAAAATAATAAGGCAAGCAATGAAACTATTCATTTACAAATTGGAGAAGTCATGTGGAGGTGGCGAGGAGAGAGGTTCAACCAGAAGGTACAGGGGTTTGGAAACAGCAAATGCAAGGCAATCATTATCACCCACATTCCGATAAGTGGAAATCTGGATCATGCGCGTTCCTAAATCGAGGGGAGGGAGTTCTTACTTAGCTCAAGGTTTCATCCAAAGGAACAATCATTTTTAAACCACTTGTACAGCTTTAATATCCTTACTGGTCAAATGTAGCTTGGATACTTTGTTCAAAGGTACTACAGCAAAAACCCTCCTGAGACCTATAGAGTCCATCTCCTCCACCACTATGCTACTTACTTTATAAATCAGGTGCTTGCTTTAAGAAATAGGCGCATAACCTGCACACCGTGGAAGTCCCCTGGAGCCATCTATTGCTTGTACTACTTAAACATTCTCAAAACTGAGAGGCGGTGTGTGTGAAGCTGCAGTGGATGTCAAAACGGGCCTTGTTCCTGGCTCTAGCAGCCTTGTTGGAACACATGTCAGTTACCCTCATTGGTTCCAGCTGACCTTACTCATCTGAATTATTTCCACAATTACTCTACAAATTGATGCTAACAATCCAACACTCATGCTTTTTGGAGTGAATCCCTGTGTATAAGCCCCCCCCCAACACTGCCCTTCCTCATCCTGGAGGCTGCATGAGGCTTAATACCGTGGTAAGACACACACACACACACACACACACACACACACACACACTAGCTACAGAGCTTCACTTTATTGCAGCTGGATCGCATAGAATGGCCGAAATGCTCTCTGCCCACCCCCATCACTCTCTTAAACATGACACAATAACCACGGAAGCTAACAGACCGGCACAATCATTTACTCTCACTCAATGTCATTCCAGAAGTCCATCATGAAAGCCCTTCTGTGACGAAGTAAAAGGTGAATTTGTGGGCAATTTAGCAGTAGGAATTCAATGAAAAAAAAATCCATGGTTTTAGTAAAGACAATTAATTCTAAGTAAAGTTTTCAGAAATCCATTAGATTTCTTCGGAAGCTAATGAATTAACATAAATAATGGTATATGGAAAAGTCTTTGCCTGCTGAGTTTTGAAGCACATTGGACTGTATGACTGTGGGCTGATCATCCTCAACATTCAGATTTAAATAGCTATAGACAGATTACTGCCTACCAGCTGCAGCACATTTTCCCGTCAAATGTGAACTTACATGACTTTAAACCCGTTTTAAAGGTTACCTTCTGTCGTAAATAAAAATTATGAAAATAAATTGCCAGTCAAGTTTTCAAATTACATGCGACTACAGGTCCTGTTTTGCAAGTTTTGAAGGACATCTTTAGTGAACCTTGACCCTCTGGGACTACCTCTCTCTGATCAATCCTCCACAGACCCGGTTCCTTCCCACGGGGTAACTTGCCCACTTACCGACCTCAATAAATACGACGCTAATTTGAACCATGTGGCAGCAAATTGAAAACACAGAGCTTTTAAAGTGTGTATTTTCTTTTTCGTGCAGTAATGTCTCCCTGGAGGTGCTGCAAACCAACGTGCTTGTGCCAGAAAAAGGCACGGGGGGGGGGGTGATGTACATAACCTAGCGAGCGTTTAGCAAGGCGATGGCCGGCACATGTTACTGCTTTCTCCAGTGAAGTCCAATGTCTACTCCTAAATGCACACGCTTGCCTGACGTCAGCAGCATCCTACGCTTTCTACTTCAGCAGGACGACGCTGGTGTAAATCCATCTCACTTCCTAGTTATATAACGATAAGTTGAACTGCCGAAACAGCCAGCCCTAGCTGTAGCTCTGAAGTTGGATGGAGACGTTTTACTGGCACTAAGCACCTGGCCCTGAAGTCCATCCTCGCTAATAAACTCGTAAGTTCAGCTGAAATTCGATTTCTAGACTTTTTTGAGTGAGAGAAAAAACTAAAAAAAACAAGACTAATACCATGTAAAATAAATCAATAAATCAAAATCAATATTACTTATGATATATAACATTTCCCTTCATTGTTCATTATCAAGAATCAGGTTAATCTATTTGGATAACGGTGGACTAGAGGCAGTCTCAAGGAATATAGGACCAAAAACAGTGTAGATACCCAGACAAACATGCATACGACGGGTGATTTACAGACACCAATTCAAATAATCAACATATCTTTGCACTGTGGTAGGCAAGCAGATTAGCTGGACAAAATGTGCACAACCACACAGAAAGCATTCAGACTTCACACAGAAAAAAACAGACATCACACTGGAGCTGTGGGTCCAAAATCCCCCCACCTTCCAGCCTACTCGACGTTTCCACAATGTGATGAGAAATTTGTGAGAAATTGTCTGTACACTTTGACAGTTCAAAAAATATTTTTTAAATCCCTAAAATTCCAAAGAAGTTTCTCAAGGATACTTGTTGGTCTAGACTGTGAAATTACACCTGACTCACTCCCAAATATTCCCAATTATTTTGGCTGCAGACACTTCACCATAGCAACTGCATCTGTGGTGAAAGAACAGAAGACGTACCTGGAATGCCACGCTACCAGGCACGATGTCTCCCATAATAAGTCACCACTAAAACTCAAACAATGTTCCACATGTTCTAGGAAGATTGGCTGTTTCCAGGCCCCACTATGAGAGCCGGAGCGATTGTAGAGCGTGGATGGGTGGGCCACATCAGTGGGTGTGTGACAGGCCTCTACAAAACACTGCCCCTGTTTGTTCTGTGCGTGACACCATGACGACCACAAGGTGACCTTGACATCTGAACCATGACATCACCCTTCACAACACTAGAGCGAGAGAGAAGTCAGATGCAGGAATGCAGTCATGTGCCAAAAGGCTACTTTGACACATTGCACAATGTATTTGCCATTTCATACAACACTAACGCTTACTGCTGTTTTATTCTAAACTATATGACCACTGACTTCTCTGTCATTGATAGGTTGAAAAAACTTACACACAATGTCACATCACGCACATTGAGTCAACAATTCCTAAATCCCACCCTTTTTTGAAAAGGTATTGGGGTACTCGCACTCTAAAAATGCAGGCCCCAAAATGGAATCATAGTGTGTAAAATCATCACTAGAGAACTGAATCATAGGTTCGTGGTTTGCCTAACCACCAGTTAATCATAAGGCACTTCTGGTTGTCTTATGTAAATAACATGGTGGGCTTGTCCGCAAACAGTAGTGAAAGCTCAACATATAGTTCTCAAACAAAAAAAATCTCAATATATAGTTTAAAAATAATAGAAGTACATATGATTAATAACAGAGTTGCCGCATGGAGAGAGCTTTCTTTGCAAACATTATGGAGCATGAACTGAGGTCATAATGTAGATTCTAAAAGGAAATGACTGAGTGACCAGTGTCACCCCTATCTATGTCCCATATGCTCAGTCACACCGAGATAACACCTCATCTCGAGAACCAGCCTCCCCTTAGTCATAGAGTCTACTTCTCTTCCTGTACAGGCTGTCACGGTGGCATGACTAGATAAGAAGAATGCTGACCAAGGCTATGTCAGGAGAAACATCTCAGCTAGCATGATTGCTGCCAAATGAGGTACAGGCCAGCAGCCTGTACAACTTCAAAATAGAGGAATGAATGTACTATGTCAAAACCTGATTTTTTTTTCAGATGAAAGGCTTGTAACACGTAGAACAACCCTGATATGCAATTAAGAAATCAATAAACAGTTCCATACAGCTGGTGAATATGCATTTGCATTCAAATACATTCCACACCTCAATGTAAATCCACCCTTCCATTACAATTAAGAAATGAATAAACAATCCCAGACCGCTGGTGACTCTGATTCAAATACATTTTTACATAATTATTAATCCAGAAATGGGTCACAGTGAGTTTGGAGAACATCCCAGGAGGGCACTGGATGCCAGTCCATCCCTGGACACGAGTCCACTCACATAGTACGGGCAGTTCATCAGACCATATGTTTTGGAAATCTACGTGAACATGCAAACTTGACATGAACGAATCCTGGAATAGGAATCGAACAAGGCCATAAAACTTCATATTGCATACATTAAGAATATATCATAAAGATATATGCCACATCTATAACCGTAAGTGTCAGAAGCTTTTTTTTTTTGCATACATGGACATGTATCCACAATAGAGGAGGGGGACCTCCCAAAAATGTACCGGGGCCCATTATACGAACCTTACCCCACTGTTGTCCAGTCAACGTGTGTATATTTTGTGAAACAGCATTAAGCAGTGAGCAAGACTGAAAACCCAACACTGTACATTTTGTAGTCTATAGATGGCATATCTGCATGTGTGACGAGACAGGCTACAGTCAAAAGGTGAAGTTCTGAACTCCAACTCGGACCTTCAAGCAGCCCCGACGACCCATATGGGCAAGAGCACTGACATCACAATTACTCTCAGACAGATCCTGGGGTTTAGGACATAATGCGGGCGAGTGATGCTCAGACAGAGCTAACAATGAATCACACACCACAGCCCGAATCCTGCTGGGGGCCCCCTTGGCCACAGTGGATACGTGAAAGCTTGTCCAGCCTACTGAGTTCAAAAGGGAGTCCCTCGAAATCCAACATTGTGAGTGCAGGAATACTTTGAGTGCTCCTGGGGCTAAGCCCAGACTTCCAAATGCTCATAAGGGAAATCTCTGCACTGCACTGGGACTGAATTTATTTAGCACATCAGCGGAGGTCCTAGTCTGCCCATACCAGCGAGTCATCACAGAAACTCTCGGGTGATGTCTGGTAGAAGATTGGAAAAGAGACACACTTGGGCTAATATCTTCAGGCAGGGTCCTCCCCGCCTTCCCTGAATAACACTCTCGAACCCCTCGTTCCAGAAACGCATAGGGAAAAGGGTCCTGACTCACATGTCTGGTTTCAAGGGCAAAGGATGTGAGACAACGTGACTAACCCCCCCACCCCACCAGACATCTGGGATTGTATTGTGTTCAATAGCCGTTCATCAACATTTACTTTTTTAATTTTAACTGACTTGCTGAATCTGAGCATTAAGAAACCAGACTGTCTTTCTTTCTATAATAGCTTTACTATTCGGAACCGTCTGACACGCCGATTATAATATAAGGAAATCAGAAACGCAGGGATGGTAAGGCTTTCCTTTGAATCATATTCGTTTGTCACAAAAGCTTCGTTTTAGTTTTAAATTCGACTGATAAACGGGCTTTTCCAGTATTTATTTTTTATTATTTATTTTTATTTCTTTAACTATAGTAATCTTGCTATTCACAATAGGCCTATACACAATAAATGACGGATCGTCACTTAATAGTGCTCAAAATAAGTACATACAGACGGTTGCTTAATATCTGCATAGAATAGAAAACGCTCTGCCCCCAAACTGAAATAAAAAGACAGACAATCCACATGGACTATATTTACGCATAATTTACCCATAGCAAAATATTCATATGATGATTAAATAGCCTATAGACAAAAAAAGTTGCATTGAAAATATTTTCGCTCTTAAATATATAGTTTGTGGCATTATGTCCAAGAAGCTACACTTGGCTCATTCACAATGAATATGAGTAGACGCATCTAAAGCAAATTCAGTCATAATTCATTTTGATAACTTTTGCAATGACTCAAATAAAAGCGAGCGTATTGCACTGGGAAAACCCCACCTGTAACCCGCCTGTTGTAAATCAGGCTTTACTACCCGCATTTGGAAACATTACTTGTTCCATGGTGCCCCCTAGTGACGTTTTACGGAAACGCATTTTCATGGCGACAATAAAACACTGGAAAAGGAACAGTAACAGAATGTAACTTCAGAATGTAGGCCAAAGTACAAATGATAAGGCCACAAATAAAGAATAAACACAATTTGCATTTCATGGCCACAAGTTATTATCAGGTAAATTAAAAAATAGTTTTATGTGGCAAAGAAATTATGCTACGCTAATTAAGATTCAAACAACACAACCAATTCTTGTGCAGATGTCATACTTTTGTATGTGGAAGTAATCAGCAAAATGTGTATTTTATAAACTATAAATAGAATTTGTTTTTTTTATTTCTTAAAAAATCATGAATACTACCTGGGCACCCTTAATAAAGACAGGCTACACGTGAGGGAGGCTAGTGGCTGAGATAAAAATGCGCGGCGTAATCAAGCCAAGACTTAACATTAATGATGCAGTATACACTTATACTAACAAATACCATGTAACACTAATATTTATGTATTATACAAATTCAGTAACCAGTGTAACCTTGTCCTCTTACCAAAACCTATACCACGAGTGTGAGTGTTAAAAGTAATAGTTAAATTGTATGAGTTACCTTTATATTTAACAGCAGAGCTCGTGAACTACAAAACGTCATTCGGCAACATACGGCGCAGCGTCGCAGCTGTAATGACGATGTGGGACAATCCATTGGAGGGGGTAAAAAAAGAATAAAAACGACGAAAATGTAACGATGAACGACATGGAAACATTCATATACATATTAAAACATGCATTTAATTTGGTTGTTTTGTATTATAAAAAGGCCATAATTATATATTTGTTATAAATGTATAGTTATATTTCTTTTCGAAATGGAATGGCTGTTTTTGCCGCCATTTTTTGCGTTCTGCAGATATCCCGCTATCTGCGCAGAAAGGAAACAACAACCACGGGACTGTACGCCCCCTGCAGAATTTTGATTATTAAAATTAAAGTGCAGTAAAGGTTGCGCGTCAGCGAAACGTGTTTGTCCGATATGGCCACAAAAAAGAAGCGCTCTCCGAGCACGGGGACTGACACATGGGTCGTTATTGCTGCAGGTAGATATTCCGGTTTCGGTTTCGGTTCCGGTTCGCGTTGCTTTAGTACCTGCTCATAACTGGTCTGATAACTGACCTGTACAAACTTTAAAACAATACCATCATCGACGTATGGTGCCAGTACAGCAGAGCACAAACCACCGCAACCTATATTTATGCAGTAAAGTGCAATATTTATTGTAACCTGGGGAATACGGAAAAGTAGAGTTTCTTTTAGACCAAATATGAAGCTTAATATCTTGTATGGCGTGCCAGTGTTGAAGTATGTAGAGTATATACATATTTGTGCATTTGTGAGGTTGACACAAAGATGCATATAGTAACACAAAAATACAGCTTATTGATGAGGTGGAAAAGGCTTTGTGGCATTATTTCCTTTTGAGGTACGTTGTATAGTATACTGCATTATATTTGACTGGAATTACCAGGACAAGATACAGCAGTCTCGTAAGGGTGAGGGTAAAACGCGGACTGTTTACAAACAATGGACTCGCATGTTTATAAACAGACGTGTCGCAAAGACGCA
>JAODKN010000037.1:13071491-13083937 GCA_026774425.1 Petrocephalus zakoni
TAAAAAATATCGAACGTTTTATCGAACACATTTTTTATTGATATCGATCACGTGTCTATCGCGATACATATCGTTATTGTTTTATCGCCCAGCCCTATATTCTGTTACTACTTATCTTACCTTGTCCTTCCCCATCACCAGTTGTAACACGTGGGTAAAAATGCACTAACACTAACTGTTGCTGTCAGGTTAATGTCATTGCATTCAGGCTGACTAGTGTTTAGTCAACCGTCAAGGTTTTCGCTTCTTCTTTAGAAACTCGGGTATTTCCTCCATAATTACATACCTTATAACTTAAATTACACACCCAAAGAAATAACTGATAACATTGGTTTGCTGCTATAAGAAAGATTATAGAGACAAACAAAAATCCCTAAACGCAGCATCTGAAGATGTTCCCAATATTGTTAGAACTGCTAATGTGGGTTGCCCAGTTTCACCTGGCCTCTCCTCTATGTGCTAAATCCAAATCATTTGACAAATGGTAGACAGAGAGCTCTCTCTCGCTTAACCTGAATATCTGAATAAGCTGAATAACACAAGGCCTGAAATCAGATGACGTAAGTACAAAATGAATCATTGACCTTTGACCTTGGGTACAACAGTCCCATGTACAACAGACCCTCCAGGTATCTCCATCATTCCCCACGGAAGCACTAAAATCTGGCAGTAGGACCACAAAGTAGGTGGTACCCTTTCAAGCACTCACTTTCTTTAAGACAGGGGTGGCCACACTTTTTCGGCCTGTAAGCTACTTTTAGACTGACCAGGTCAAGATGATCTACCTACATTAAAAATGCTATATATATATATATATATATATATATATATACACACACACACGCATATATATGCATACACACACACACTAAGTATACTTTACATATACAGTACATGTTGGCGAACCTTGCAGCACCGCATGAACCCTCACAGCACAATATAATGCAATACATCTATGGTTCCTTACTTGGTCCGGCTCCCCCACTCATTGTTTTAATATCCCCTTTTTAGCAGATATAAATCGGAAGGCTAGCTGGGTCACTTTGCTCGCTAAAGCTTTGCATTGGCTTGCAATACATTTGCGTTTTGTTCCAGTAACCTAATATAATGAAGTTTTAGGCAACAGCAGACTGGCAGCCCTTTATGGCAATCAAGTGACGAATGCCAAATGGACCTGGATTGTCTGGGGATACAATATCTGATATCAAATATTTGCATTCTAACTAGTTAGAACTGGATTTGTGATATCCTGTTAAAATTAATTTAAACCCATCAGTATTATTTTATAAGTATACCTTGCATAATTCCTAGGACTTCTTATTAGCTTCTTCCTTAGAGGGGTACCATGGTGGTGTAGTGGTTAGCACTGCTACCTCACCACTCTGAGACCTTGGCCCAAGTCTCTGCCAGGGGTTCAAGGGTGTGAGGAGTTTGCGTGTTCTCCATGTGTCATTGTGGGGTTTCCTTCAGGTACTCTGGTTCCCCCCAACCCCAACGATCCAAAAAACATGCTGATGTTGGAGATACCAAATTGCCATAGGTGTGTGTATGCCCTGCAATGGGTTGTTCCCTGTCTTGCATCCCTAGGCTCTGGACCCATCTGTCCCTGAGTAGGACAAGTGGTATCAGAAACTGGATGGATGTTTCCTAAGATATTTATTCAGCTTTTAGGGACTACAATAGAACCTCTAAAAATGGTCTGGGCTCTGGAAATTCGGTCCAGCTTATCTGTGATTAAACTAAGAGTTAAGGAGTTGACCAGGTGCATTTCATAACAGTGAAGAAGCCGGCTGGTGCAGATGGCACAGTGCATGATGATTCATCTTTCAGTGACAATGAGGCCAAGAGCCATGGCTTTATAATCCAACCACTCAATTTTCACAGGGAAACCAGCAATACAAGGTTAAAATCTGGCCTTCAACTCCTGTTTCTTGACTCGTTTTGTAAAGAGTTATGTCGGACAAAGGAGGATAGATTCACATACAGCAGATTCTATGTCCAAGTCCTATATCATAACAGCAACTGCTATACATACGGTTACATAACAGCAGCAACTATTACACACACACACACACACACACACACCATTTATTCCTATCTTTATGGGGACACTCCATTCATTCCTTTGGGCATAACTCATTTTTAGTTTTTGGATTACAGACACAAATTCTTATAAAATTGAGGTTATCTTTATCGGGACCAAAAAAATGTCCCCACAAGCTAGAAAATAACTGGTTTTTATCACACTGTGTGGACATTGGGTCCCCACAACGTAATATAAACATGACCACACACACACATATACAGTGGTGGGCAAAATTATTAAAACATTTGGCATATTTAAAAGGTTTCAGTTGTTTTTGTTGAATTGGCCATTAAAATACCCATAAAACAAATGAAATATTTACAAAGTGATCATTATGCTCTATAAACGATAGAATAGAGCCTTTATAAGGAGAATCACTGTGCTAATTCCAGACCTCAACCCCATCAAGCACATTTGTGATGAGTTGGAAAATAAACTGGACAGATCTATTGTACATTTCAAAGAGAGCCTTTGGCTTGAGTTGCAGAAGGCATGGGATACCATTAGTTTTGAAGCTGTCAGGAAATATATTGACACTATGCCAGAGAGATGTGCTGCTGTAATTGCTGCAAAAGGTGGACATACCAAATAATAAAGTTAAAAGAGGATAAAAACAGTAGGTCTCACTTCATCTGATATTTCTTGTGCGCAACCATCTGCATATTTCATGAACATTATGAAATGAAATCATGTTTTGGAGGCAAGAAAGTCAACATTTTCAGATCTGCCAGGTGTTCTAATAATTTTGGCCACTACTGTATATATATATATATATATACACACACACACACACACACACACACACATACATATGAAGCTGACCTGCAAATGTTAGCTAGAAGATGGATGGATGGCTAAACAGCCATAAACATCAACATGGATAACAAAGAACAACAACTACTGAGCAGGGTGCTTAGTGGGGCGCATACACGCAAATAACAGTCAGGGATTGCATTTCTGCAACTACAATGTACTATTGAACAGGCTGAAGAACAACAATTAGAACAGAATTACACAAAATTAACCACGAAAAAACATTTGTGTGGACAAAGCATAATTATAATTTTATATTTATAATTTTAAATGCAGGATCTTATCCAGTTTTCAGATAAAGTAGACACCACTAATCTAGTTTGCTCTTTTCCTTGTAGCTGGCTCCCTCTAGTCATCCTCTTGGGTAAAGTTGTGGGAGGTGTCTGGGAAGATCTGAGTCTTAAGAAGTTCTTACAGGAGAGAATGGACTATAAACCTGTCCCTGTCGATGAGTTACGGCGCACCGTGCGCATCCAGGTAGTGTAACACTGTCAGTGCAGCCACCTCGACCGTAAATGTGAACGCCGAAATGGCGTGCTTCGACGACCGTCGCAGCCTTGGCGATAGGAGGCCAAAGAGCAGTATCCTCTACAGCATCTTGAAAAACGACGGCCAGGAAGAAAGGCAGGCGCCGGGGCGATCAGGTGCGGCGCTGCCGCCGCAGGCGTGCTCCTGCGTGTCCGAGACCAAAGTTAGGCTGCGCTGCCCGCAGATCGCATGCAACGCCGCCTCCACCGTGCTGGTAAAGACGCTCAAGTTTGTTAAAAACGTGCCGTGTTTCCGAGAGCTGCCAGCCGAAGACCAGCTGCTACTGGTGCGGGGCGGCTGGGCGCAGTTGCTGGTACTGGGCATGGCGCAGGACAGGGTGGACTTCGAGACCGCCGAAACCCCCGAGTACAGCTTGTTGCAGAGGATTCTAACCGGCGGACAGGACCTCCGCGATACCCGGCAGCCGAGAAACTGCCAGGGTGTGCCTTTGGCAGACATCCGGATCATTAAATCTTTCCTGAGCAAGTGCTGGGGGCTGGATATTAGCACGAAGGAATACGCGTATTTGAAGGGAGCTGTCCTTTTTAATCCAGGTGGGCGCAACAGTTTGAACGTCTTTGACGAAAAAAAGATCTAATTACCATTCATTAAATTATCATTATATGAGTGTTGCATTAAAACACATTAGCAAAATTAATTAAAATAATGAAGTGTTGACTATTTATCTCAGAAATGTAGAAATCTTCCAATCTCGTAATTATGCATAAAAAGTTTTTTATACTAGGCCTATATTCAATTACATGCCATTGTGTATAATTTAATCATTAGGACGGTTTATATTATTTATTCTATTTTTCCGACCGCCGACAGTACCACTAATGGTTTTTCTTTCTTATTTTTTATATCTCCTGCAGACCTGGCGGGTCTGCAGTATCCTCTCTACATACACGGCCTCCAGCGAGAAGCGCACCAGGCACTGAACGAGTACGTGAAGATGATCCACAGAGAGGACTCCGCCAGGTTCGCCAAACTGTTCATCGCTCTCTCTATGCTGAGATCGATCAATGCAAACGTCGTGGCCGAACTCTTTTTTAAACCGATCATCGGATCCGTGAACATGGAGCAACTTCTACACGATATGCTTTACGGGAAATAGCCAAGGAGGAGAATGCAGGGGCATAGACACGCCGGAGGCTCACTGAGAGACGATCAATGACCGCAAACGAGACTGTCGCCAACTAAATTATTTCTTGTTACACAGCATATTTTTCTATAATTAAAGTGTTCTTTGCACCTACCGTTTTGCCCACAAAGTCTGTTTGTACCTGCACCCTACGCGAACTATGACATAGTTTTCACCGACTGGAAATCTGGTAATTCACCGGGAAAAATTAAGAGATCAATCTTACAATCGCGTATGAGATTGATGTAAAATTATCCTATTTAAACTATACCCTATTTAAACGGAGAACATGTTTAGCAACAAGTGAAACACAAGCACTGTTATATATTGACTTGCCATAATGATATTGCAGATGGCACCTCTAAGATTAATGGCTGTTATTAAAAGTTGAATCTGAGGAGACCTGTTTTATTGCAAGGACTCTTCATTTTAAAACAGCGCCCATTACAATGTCCGATAGCCTGAAACAGGACTCAAACTATACTTAAAGAATTTCAATATCTGTAACCAGAGGAGGGCAGTGTTTGCCCAAATACTACGGCACCAGTCCTGGATTCAGGTTAGGCACAAGCAATTTAAACGGGAAATCAAATTCCCATAGCTTCGTCTAATAACCAGCCCACTGTTCAGATCGGTCAACTACAACTCAATCATTCACGTCGACAATAGTAATGCATCTGCTGGCGAGGGAAATAGCCGTATTCATTCACTGAGTCCGTAAATACACGTCACAAGCTGCGAGGGATCAAGGCATCCAGTCCCACACGCGCGCATTAGTCCTTCTCAGAGGTCGCATGGGTGGGAAAGGGGGCTGACCTCTGCGGGGAACTCCTGGGTGCAATACCTGAACAATCAATTCGAAGTTTCATCGCTCTTGCATTATTACTCCTTAATCCATCTGAAAAGGTCGGGATGCATTGTGTAACCACTGTATGTGCGGTAGCCAAGCCTAGGCTCCATCCTCCCCCCGGCTCCTCCTGGACGCTAGGAGAAGATCATCTATTGTTCTTATAACGAAGCAGCAGTTACTACCAGAATGCGGGGGTTGAAAGTAGTTCGAAGATACCTGCTGCACGGTGCTGTTAACTGATTGACTGATTGATTGATTCACCCTGATGAGGCCTTAGACCAGTAATACAGCTGAAAAAAATGCTAGTGACTTAAAAACATCAAACGCGTTTTAAAACACACAAATATCAGTATATGCATCTATATGTGTATCTATATATGTACTATATGTATCTATTCGATTAATATTGAAAGTAAACGTTTCCTCGAATAGATATGAATTCAGTACACAAACGCATACACTAAGAACGCCACTTAGGCCTATGCAATTATGTAATATTATGAATTATGAATTGTGCGAAATCGTCAGGCATAGAAATGAAACTTTCTGCCAGACAAACACTGCTGGCATTATCTCTGAAGAATAAAGTCAATTCAAATTCGATGCCTTCGGGATAGTGCATTTCTCAGCATGACAATGGTACATTTCACAGAAGTGATGCGTTAGCAATATAAATGTATAAATCAACACAAATATGTCTTATGCATCATATAATATGGTCTAAAAAATCTATTCTGAATTAAACGTGGAAACTCTGAAAGCTATCATCCTCTGTCTACTTAAAAGCAAAGTTTGTAATTAATTGTGTATTTCTTTCTACCGAACAGATGGATGCTAGTTAAAACGCTGCATACAAGTAAACGTAAGTTTATGTAACCTCACTAAAATACATTTTATGAAAAAGGAAATGGTGACCACGAGTTTTATCACCTTACCTACAGAATAAACAGAAACAGCTGGAAAATTCCATCAATCTGTCTTGCAAACGATTATTCTCGTGAGGATGACAGCGGAGAATTAGAGAGAACAGGACGCAAAAGGCAGGGTCTGTTTCGGATGCGATCGCAAAGCACAAAAGCGCGTACAGTAGTTTGCTTAACTGCCTATCTTTGGATTGCAAAAGAAATATACTGATGTAGAGAGGGTACCGCGATTCGTACAGGGAAACATGGTCCTCGCACGGGGCTTTTGAATCCCCCATCTCTGCAGATGACCCGAAGCCACAGCGCAAACCAAACTCGGAAAGCCGCTGATTGTTATTTAAAGCCGTACCATGTCAATAATTCCAGAATGAACATTTGGAAATAAAGGACGAATCAGTGTACAAATTTCATTCCATATACTCGAAATTCACCTCGTCTTTTATGGATCATGAAAGAAGCGCCTGGTCCCCCAGGACGCATGCAGTATTTATTAGTACTGGAGATTACCGTGTATTTCAAGAACAAATGAAACATTCCTTTGTTCATGTTTGATGGAGTAAATTTGCAAAAAGTATTGAGAAGTCTTTTAGTCTCGCATACCGTTTGGCTCTAACTTGCTCTAATGTGAAATCGGTCCACTTTGTACCGCAGCATGCTAGGTAAGATATTCGGAAAAGCAGGTTTCCATTACAGAACTTTCATTCTTTGAGGGCGCTGAATTGACGTTTGTAAAAGTTAAAACTAATAAAAACCTAATCCATGAGAAAGCAAGACATTATGATTAACTCATATTAAGCTCTTATTATTATGCGATTATTATTATTACTCTTTAAATAAAGTGCTTATGCTACGCGTGAATCAATGAATCCTAAGTTTCGTATTTTGCGCACCATGCAATGTCACCTTCTCCGCCCCACATTTCCACTTAACCCACAGCAAGCTCAAGATTAAATAATTCTTTATCTGCCTTTATATATATGTGCAGTGAGCCCGACGCGTCTTCTCTCTGGCGTCATGCTCATTTCAGTGAGCCCGACGCGTCTTCTCTCTGGCGTCATGCTCATTTCAGTGAGCCCGACGCGTCTTCTCTCTGACGTCATGCTCATTTCAGTGAGCCCGACGCGTCTTCTCTCTGGCGTCATGCTCATTTCAGTGAGCCAGACGCGTCTTCTCTCTGGCGTCATGGTCATTTCAGTGAGCCAGACGCGTCTTCTCTCTGGCGTCAGAGCTCAATCAGATCAATTACCAGAGGACTTCTCTGGCTCAGGCTGGGCTGTGACATTAATGGGTCTCTGGAGGGGGGGACATAGCGTGCTGATCAGTGAGCCGAATGCTTCTAGGTGCTTCCTCTGGTCCCTCTGCACCTGCTCTTCCCTCCTGTCCTTCATGCTACATTTCATTGCTGTTGTAAACTACATGTAAATGCTTTTAGACCAGCTAAATTTACACAGTCGGATATGGTGCTGGCTAAGTACCAGGCTTTGCTGTTTCCTTCAAACTTTCAAAAGGCAAGTAACAAGGAGACTTGACCCATTTGTCCTCCAGAGTATCCACCCACAATGAACTATAAGAGTGGCATTTTATTGGTACCCAAAAGCGGGTGACAAGAACACTTTAAGCTTGACAAATGACAAGACCTCATTATGTAGAAACAATGGCCTTGCCAAAGGAAGGACTGGCACAGACTTTATTTACATCCAAAGTAAAAAATAAAAAGGAGAATTTTAGCTCTGCCGCTGACATTGCTGTAAGTAAAAGTACACTGTAGTGCCTTCGGGGCTTTATGCACGATTAGCATATGTTAAGGGACTGCCAGATCACAATAAATTTTAAATAATAAGCCAAAGACAGATCTGGTTTCTGTAAGAGGGTGTCTGCGCTCACGTCGACAAAAGAAGGTGCATGAGTCACTGGGTCGGCTGACTGGTGGCTGTTCACAGCTGTAAAGAGGCATGGGGTCCAGACAGGCATAGGGAGGGGGTTTTGGGGTGAGGTGTCTGTGGATGAGCTGAGGCACCAGATTACGGGGCGGGGGGCGGGGGGGGCATATCTGTGTGTGGCCATACTGTGGGGAAACAGAGACAACGGAGAGAGTGGACGGCACTGGCAGGTGCGGGCTCTTGCGGCCCCTGCACAGCAAAGGCTGTCAGGAAGGAGAGAGCCGGCCAGCTGCACACAAGCAGCAACAATTCATGTTTGATACACCGGAGAACAATGAGCCAACAAATGCACTGGCAGGGATGTGGGCCAGGGGCCCTGGCAAATAGCAGAGGTGGAAAGCTCCGGTCCGGAAAGGACAAATTCAGACCAAGGTTTAGTTTCAACCAACCAGTTGGGTACTCTGTGAATGCGATTCTTTATGCTCAAATGGTTGGTTGAAACAAAATCTTGATCTGGACCTCTGGTCATCTGACCCTGAACTTCCCACCTCTGGCAAGTAGTGACTCTAATGACCGGGACAGGAATGTAAGAATTTGATGCTAATTTCAATGAAACTCAACCGAGGCCATGGCTAGGAGGACATAGGTTGAACCCTATGTGGGTTCAGTAGTTAGGAGTGTGCGTGCATTCTATGCCCGTTGTTGGCTGGAGTCCTCCAGCATATGGCAGGGATCTCTTTGGCTTGGGGCTTCTGAGGATCACTCCAGTCATCGCTGTTTTGATGGTGACCCCACTCTCATGGAGAACATTAGACCAGGAGGAGAGGGAGAAGAAACTGATGCTGTGTGTGTCTATTGAGCCTTTGTTATTTATTGGATTAATATGTTTCTTGCCCTTAGGACATTAGTCTGTCTCTTTGGATTCTTCAGTTATCCACTGTTCCATCCAACCATCCATCTTGCACGACTGCTTATGCTGTTGAGCCTTTTTCAGGAAGCATGGGGCATGAGGCATCATGGGATGCTAGACCACTGCAGAACACACAATAACAAAAACATTTTCTCTAAAGGAAATTTTAAAAACACATAACTGCATATTTTTGGACTGTGGGAGGCAACTGGAGCTTCCAGAGGAGAGCTAGCTTAGGGAGAACATGCAACCTCCAAACACAGAGCTGGAGGCAGGAATCCAACGTGCAAACCAAGAGGTGTGAGGCTACGGTGCAAACTCAGCATGAAATAACCACAAAAAGACAAAACCTAAAGAAATTACTAAAGAAACGATTATTCCAAAAAGCTCCATAAATAAATTGACCTATGAAGTTCCATACATCGTGAAGCCGGAAATGTATCACGTTCTGCTAGAGAGCCTTCTTTCTGTGTGATACATGGACATTTATCCTCTGAATGGCCTGAGGAGGAAAATTGCTCCTGCGGGCTGGTTGCAGAAGACAGCTTGATGAATAAGGTTGAAAAAGTTTCCCATTACCCTGCTGTTTTAACAGCAGCCATAAGGTGAAGACCTTGGGGAGGGAACTGGAAGAGCGATGGAAATCTCACACGGTCAAGTTGCCATCAGTCACGCTACAGAAACCCAGAACTGACTCACCTCGGCTTCTCCTCACCTGTCCATCCCCTGTCACTGACCTGTCAGCCAATGATAATTACCCATGAAGAATATCACACATCCAGCCTGCACATGTAATACACCACACCTCATCTTCGATTAAAATTAATTGATTTGATTAAAGTACTTTTTACATTTTCAAGTTCAAGAAGTTCAAGAAGTTCTCAGCCAAACCCTCACAAACTGGTGCCGTAACTTAAGCACCCAAAGCAGTTCCTGTAAATATTCCAAAATACTGCACGTTTTATAATCAAGATGCAGGGTACAGATAAGAGAGAGGTTATACGCGTCTATGTCATTTTATTGATTGCTGGTTATTGGTGAGAAAATTGTTCAGATATTATAATGCAAATGTTGGTTTAGGCAAAACAAGCTGGCAAATTTAAAAATGCACTTTCATTTGTGTACACTTTTTAGCTCTCATAAGCTATAACCCTAATCATCAAAGTGTCACATTTTACGGCTTCCTTTGAAATAAATCCAGATAGACTTCAAAAGAAAATGAACACCGACTTTTGATAGATCAAATGGAAGTGAAATCAACACAAGTATATCCCAACTTTGATCCAGATTTCTGCCTATGATCCCAAACATTTGAAAGACAGCGTTTGTCTGTGGCTCCTTGCACTTCTTACATTATGCATTCTGACCCTAGTGGAGAGGAGCTGTACTTTCTCCTCCTACTGTGCCATTTTATCAGATGAAGTAACTGAAGGGGATTTTCTGCATTCTTCATGTAACTTAGGGCCTCCGATTCCTAAAAATCAAGCCGAAGCCCACATTGGTCCTTCAAGAAACTGGAGTATTCCGACACCAGAAAGGGCCTCAAATGAGATCTATTATTATTTAAAATTGCAGATTCAAGAGTTGCAGTAAACAAATGCAGAATCTTTATATTTAGTTTTTTGGTAATGGGTTCCCTGATGCTCTCTTGCAGATGTGTAAGTGAGCTTCTGTTTACCATCTAGGTTAGCTTTGGTCCCTGCTGGTATGACAGATGTTCCTTTAATCTCTCAGTGTGATGAGACCCAAGAACGTCAAGTTTTACTGCTGAAATAACCACTAACCATACTGATATAGAGAAATACGGCCGCATCACATTACTGCAGATTTTGCCAGCATGCTCCTGGCCAATTATTACCCTTGGTGAGGGACTGGCAGTGAAATGTACAGCGTGCTTGTTCTTGGGTACAAAGTGTCAAATTTATTTGTATCTCTCTCTTACTGTGAGTGCATTTTTGTATCTGTAGGTGATGAATAAAAATAGACGAATTTCCTAGCAGCTTCCATATTCTGATTTAACACATACTACAATACAGCAGTGTACAAAGCCACGTCAAATGCCCTCAGTAGGTCTTTATCTTAAACAAGCCCAGTTTTATAGAAAACCCACTTTGGCTTGCGGGCCCGATTACCGTCGGCAGCGCCAGCATTTGCGTGTGTGATTCTGTGTTGTTTCTCGTGGTAGGCTGCACTGAAGTTCTGCAGTAATGGGGGTCTCTCCTCCAGTTTGCCAGGATCCAGGCTCTGAGAAGGTGGCAGCGAATGAGAGATTTCACATTACACTGCCACGCCGGGAGCAACCTGCTAATGAGGGGAGTGAAATCCAGGACGAGCCGCCTTACTGACAGCCGCCAATCAACGACGGGAAGTCGCGACGGCCATGTTAATGAAGCTGCTTGGCAATCCCACCCACTGCATGATAATTAGACCAAGCACACAATAATATAACTCTTCGTATGATAACCCTACCTGTTAATCCTGCAGCTATATGACAATACTGCAGTATGACCACACAGGCCATGTGAGAATCTCATCTTCTTTGTGAAAACTGACCTACCTTATGAAAAACCTGCAGCTGTACAATAGTTCTATCCACCGTGTGACAACCCCATCGCGCAGTCCCACTGCCAAAGGATGATCCTGCTTGCCATACACTAACTCTGCTGGCTGTACAACAGTCTCACCAACTGTATGATAAACCGCATCTGTGCAACAGCTCCGCTGGCTGTATGACAATCCTGCTGCTGTGTGATAATCTCACCTGCTTTATGATAATCCCTCTGCTGTACCATATGACAATCCCACAGCTGTGTTATATTTTCACCTGCTTTATGATAATCCCACAGCTGTGTGATATTTTCACCTGCTTTATGATAATCCCATGGCTGTACACTATGACAATCCCACAGCTGTGTGATAATCTCACCTGCTTTATGATAATCCCATGGCTGTATGACAACTGGCCATGACAATATATCCCACAGTTGTGTGATAATCTCACCTGCTGAATGATACGATCTGTATAACAGACCCGCTGGCCATAGTACTCAGGTGTATGGTGACCCGGCCAGCTGCATGATAATCCCACATCTGCACATCAGCCCTGCTGGCCCTATGACACAGGAGTATGGCGATCTGGTTTGCTGATTGACAATTGCACACAGTCTTGGCTCCAAAGCCACCTTGCTTGCAGGCATCTTAAGTTCATGCTCTGTGGCGACACCTTTTAGCTGGTCTTGGAGTTGTGGCTGGAAGGTAAGGGCCAGGAAGCATTTTAAAGCTGTTTATGATAATGATTTCCCCCCCGATTTA
>JAODKN010000037.1:13084440-13107185 GCA_026774425.1 Petrocephalus zakoni
TGAAGCGATCTCTGCGTGGGATAGTGTTAGCGTACGTGTTTGAATCAGGGTGGGGGGGGGGGTCTGTCCACAGGGAACAGAAGGATGCACTGCAGCGTGGGAGGTAGAATCCAGGGCTGTAGCTGTTATGTTATCGAGTACTTTCGGGGGGTGGTGGGGCCTAGCCGTGTCCCCTCCACCCCCACGCTCCCACTGTCAAAGTCACGGAATCCGCGGCCATCAGCTGACGCTTAAAGGCAGCTAAACTAACCTCTGTTCATATAGGTTGTCCCTTAAATGATCTAGTCTGTGCTCCTTTTTGGCTCGCTGTTTGCCTTCCCGGGAGTGAACTGGGATGCAGTGCAGTAAGATTTATGCAAATCTGAGGGAAGAGCTAACCGCTTCGCCTGCTGACGGCGAACACGCAGCAGGAAAAGCACCTCGGTCCTGTTTATTCATGTTTGTTTATGAATATGTTTATTCCCGTGTTGACTGCTTTCCCGCTGATGAGACCTGTTTTCTTTTCAATTAAGCCTCTAATTGCTAAAGATAATAACAAGTCAATTAGGCCTCTGCTTGCTAAGAGAAACACAGCTGTGCTGTAATCCGTGCCCGCTTGTATGATGATGTCACCCTCGCTGCGGCGCCTCTGTGTGACGCCTGTCATCTGAAGAGGTCTTGGGGCTTGAGGGAGAGGCAGAGATCGCAGTGAAAAAGGGGGCAGTGCATGGGAAAGGGCTTCCTGCTTGGCTGCGGAAAAGAGGATTAATTTTTTTTTGTAAAATGAATCCAGCACTGCCGTGTTGTTATGCTCTACCAAAGTAGGAAACTGAAAAAGTTTTTAGTACGATAAAACTGCAGTAAATCAGATCATGGTGTGTATATATATAGGCAGGTGAATTTTACCTTTATTTTAGGTCTTGTAGCATCTGATTACTGATGTCATTAGCTGTGTTGCCATAAACATAATCGTGTTCATCCTCCATCAAGCAGAAAATGAAGGAAAGGAGGAACGCACCCTTAAGTTGGCAGTTTAAATGTGAATACGGGTGGATGAGTCGGCTCCTCTCTCTGCTAGGCTCCCACACGGACGTAATCGTACACACTCTGCGCTCGAAACCCCCCCCCGCCTTCCTTTCCGCATCATCCCTAAATCTACACTCCTGATTACAGCTAAATCACAGCTATTACGTTGCGGCCGGCTGTCAGTGTCACAAGGCCTGGCGTCAAATATTTACCAGAATGCTGGAAAGCCACAGATAAACCGTGAAATACAGTGAGACACAGTGAAGCATAGTGAAGCACAGTGAAGCACAGTATCTGTGCTCAGGGCGAATGTGGAGGCTTCACTGACTGCAGAAGATGTCCGAGGAGGCGAAGCCTGTGATGACATGAATGTTTTTAACTGCCTACCTATAAATCATTGCTCATATTTAATTATTAATAGGACCCATTTATCAAGTGCTATAGAAGGGGAGGTCCTGGTGCACAAATAATTAAGGCTGCCTAATTGGTGATGTAATGAACCTGAGTCTTTTTTCTCAAATAAAAAAAAAGGGTATGAGCTATCAGAGCAAGGTGATACTCAGCCTCGAGAAAGGCTGAACGTCGAGACCTCTGAGGGCCAAGATTTTATACTCATATCCCATGGAAATATGTGTCTGGAGGGTGGCTGGTCTCAGCCCAGCTCACTCCCCTCAGTCCAATAAATCTTCATGACCTCATCCAATGCTGGCATCGAAGCCGGAGAGCTGAGCTGAACTTGGCCTGGAGACGTTACATCTGGGTACGTAGTGCAGTTCACTGAGTGAATTGTGAGTCAAGCTGTGGTGTCAACCGCAGTGGTTTCCCTGGTTACCTGAGCTGGGTTCTTGGGGTCAAAGGGTTAACCGGCCTTCACCTCTTGTGTGACCAGTTTCATCCCCAGATGGTGCCCCAGTTGTTGTATGGTAAAGCCCTAATTAATATTAACACCAAGCCAAAGGACGGTGGGCTTACATGCTTGATTTACCCTGAGTAGAGCTGACTCAGAGTTGTCCATGTAAATGTACGGTGTTATTCTTCGTGGGTTACTGCCTACTGTTCTCAAGCTACTTCTCCACACCTGGAGAAAATGTAATATGGGAGACACGTTATAACAGCTCACCAGCCAGCAGAAGCAGTAGTGCTTGTTTGCAAAGGAGAGCGCGACACGACAAATTCTTAAGTAGGTTTTTGTGATTCTCCTCATGCCCTTGGGTTGGTTTGATTGAATGCACGGGGGGGGGAGCAGAGCTCGTTAGGGCCATTGAGATCCGCGCGTACATTTCTGCCGCCTTTGGGAATAGCTTCTCCGTCCCCCGTTTTATGGGTTTTACGGGAGAGGTTGAAATGACGCATGGCTACACCACCCCTGCAAGTCTGGGAACGGCACATCCTGCTGTAACTTGCTCTAAGGACTGGCGACACTGAACCACCATCTTCCCCACTTTTCTCGTAGAGCATTTGAATTGCCAACAATTGCCAATAGATGTCAGTGTTCGACAAGGATATTGCAATACAATCATAATGTTACAATATTTTGCCTTTGAAGCAGTGGCAGGCCATAATTTGAAAATAATTCATCATTAGATATTATTACTCGAAAAAAAATTAGGAAATCATATTGTAAAGGAACATATGACTAGAACTGCTGTAACCATCCTTTGAATTTTATTTTTATTTCACTGTAACGATGAGTTCTATCTATCTATCTATCTATATATCTATCTAATGTATTTAGATGTCACCAGAAAAATAAAAAAAGTATTTTTTTAATATAAATTACATATTTTATTCCATATTTTAAGTTTCTCTCTGCTTAGCCATAGAACAAAGGACTGGTTAACATAAAGCTCAGTATTCATTTATTTAAAGCTGCTCAAATCTCTTTGCAGTTTCAATATGGAGCCATAAATTGATATATTAATTCAGCTCCACAAGTGATAAAAGCATTTTATTTTGCTCTCACAGCTTGTAACAGTCTCCATTTTTTTTTCTCTTTTCACTATTAAAGCTATTCCTGCACTCATAAGTCAGCCTCACCAAAAAAATCACACAGTCCTTCATGGCTAATCAGTCACACAGACACACGGATATACACGGCGCTGTGCCGCCTCACTTTAAACTTTGCCAGACGTTTGTCCTCATCAACAGGAGTTGTGTTAAACAGAGACGTCAAAACGTCCTCAAACAGAGGGCGCCTGTCGGTGTCTGAAATACGAGGCAAGGCCATTATTCTGGAAGCCCAGGTGGCACAGGAGACTTACTGTAGCTGAGATTTGTGTGGAGCCTGAACGACAGCATGAGACTTCTCAGAAGAGCACAGGTGGCGCAAAATGTTCCCCGCATCTTCGTCCCCTGTTACCAGGGCCAAGGGGACAAGGGACAAATCATGCAATGGCTGACAAGAAGCCGAGCCAGATCCTTTTGGAAGGATACTGAAAGGCTTTTGCCCGTCTTTGCTAACTGCACTGATCTCTCACTGCAGTGTTTTGTGCTCCTGTGTCCACATCTGAAATTACGGGGCTGCTTGGCTGGGAGTGCATGTAGACAGTGAGGCAGCTGACCCCTTATGCACTGTAAGCGGTCGATAGGCCTCGGTTCACACAAAGTACTTGCATGAGAAGGGGGCCACCCTTGGGAAAGCTTTAACAAGCTTTATCCATATAGTGAGCAGACAGCCCGTTTAGCTTTGACAGGATGCTCACAACCCTGAGAGACCTCCTAGCCCACACCACTCCCAACAGTTATGATCATAATAGCTAATTTCTGTTCTTTATTAGACAGACTCTTCTCTGGAGAGTAATACAAATATTGCTGAAAAGATACACATCAGTTTCTAATGCTAAAATGCTAGCATATATGTTCTTATTGCTATAAGTGCATACAGTGTGGCGGGGGTGGTCCTTGCCCCTCTGGGCAAGTTTGCATGCTTCAGTTCAGGATCAGGGGGACAGGGCGTGTGGAAGTTTAGGATTGGGGACAGCACGTGTGTGGTTTCAGGATCGGGAACAGTGCATGTGCGGGTTCAGGATCAGGGGGATAGCGCGTATGTGGGTTCAGGATTGGGCACTGCGCATGTGCAGGTTCAGGATTGGGGACAATACGCGTGCGGTTTCAGGATCAGGGGTACAGCATGTGTGCAGGTTCAGGATCAGGGACAGCGCGTGTGCAGGTTTAGGATGAGGGGGAGAGTGCGTGTCTGGGTACAGTGAGCTGCTCTTCTGGCACAGCCAGCCCCCCTCTGGGAAGCTCAGCCAGCTGTGACCAATCCATGGGGCGGGCTGAACACAGACACGCGGCTGGAGGTAGCCACTGACTCGGGACACGTGTTCCAGGCCACGTTAAACGTCTGTTGGAGGCAGACAACAGACAGCAAGTTGTTTACGAATTTGTTGTGGCTGCTGGGTGACAGAATGGCACCTGGCGCGAATGCGAGGCTTTACAGCAGGGCACTTACACAGCCGAGTGGAGCTGGGACTGAGAGAGCGTGCAGATCGGCTCACGCGGGGGAAATGGCTGGCGAAAGGGATCTAATGTTTATTCATACAAGCAGAATAATAACAACGTCTGCAGAATATTTGATTGGCAGAAGCCGATGTGAAAAATCACTACAATTTGCCTCAATTTAGGCAAAATTTTCAACAATTTTAGGATGCTATAGAAAAATCTTTGGAATTGTCAAAAAAGAGTCATTGAGATATGGCCTATTGCAGTTTTCATAATAATGCCTTCATTTCAATTGTATGGTATGTCATTAGTGATTTTATGAATACCTCTCCACAGTGCTATACTTCTTATACAAACCTCAGGTTGTCATGCCAACAGGCATGGAGCTGAAGACCGAACACTTCATGTCCTTCAAAATGGGATTCTGGGGAATTGTGACATCCAGGTGGTCCTTAGAAATTTCAAAGGAGGAATTTATCTAACCTTCTATATGGGCACGCTAATGATCTTACTGTCTGTGTTCGTGTACAAACCACACTCCTCATGTCATTAATAAAAGAGAGAGAATCTCAGTGAAGCATTGTTTAGGACAACAGCAGTCATATTAGGAAGGTGAGCTTACTCCATTTACATTAAGGAAATATTTATATTACCAGTGTGGAATAGTATCACCAGTGACACTCCTAGTGGCAGTTATGAAGTGACTTTTAATCCTCCTAATACTTTCCTTAAAATAAGAAAAGGAGCTGGTGAGCTTTACTGGAGTGAACTGCATTTGTAGTCCAGAACTAGGTGTGGCACTAACACACGCTTGGCCAGGTGGACTCTGGCATAAAGACGACTGCAATTTTGTTTCCTTCGAGGAAGGAATATTCTGGTAACTAAACCAGATATGGTACCACTGAAGCCTTTGGGTGTTGCTGGTGTCCTGTCGTGCATCAGAACCCTGACGAGATGGCATGCTTTTAATGAAACTGTCTGTCTCTCATGAACCATGTAAAGAACAGGCCAGTATCATAGGAGTGAATTTCCCATGTACACCCTATTATACATCTACAGTGAAAAAAGCAATTATCAAATTGGGATTTTATTATTAATAATAATATATATATTTCTTTCAATTAACATTTTAGATACAGAAAAACAAAAAATCCAAAACAAAATAGACAGAACGTTCACCCTTAACCTTTAGTTTCTGTACTGTGAAAGTGCCTATATAATAATGTGCTATATAATAATATTATTATTGAAATAGTTTGTCAAATAATCGCCCATTCAGTTTGGAAAATTCAAACATTGGTTTTATGAGTGTTGCTCGATTGTCATCATATTATTTTCATTTCAATATATATTTAATTTCTACCCTGGCGTCTTCATAAAACACACAACCAACTTTAGCCAGGCATTTTAACTAAAAAAAAAAAAATACAAAAAGTCATATTCACAAGACAAAAGGAGCCTCTTGATAAATTTATCTCCCAGTTGAGAGAACGATTTTGTGCTGCGTTACGTTTCTCATAGATTTGCTCGTGTTGCATAATTCTGGTCTGAATGTGAATTTTATTCAGTCAGTCACTGAAATAAACTACCTCAGACCACTTCTTGGTAGGCTGTTGGTATTTCATCAACCAGACAAAAGGCACAACTGTGCTAGAACACTGGTCTTTTGTGATAATGAAGATCAGAATATCACTTTGGGCCAGCTAGTGAACAATCTCCGCCATTTTCTCTTCAGCCCTTCATACCTACCCAGCATGCAACTGGATTAAAGTACCAGGGTATCAGACCAACCATACCTGATGAGACTTCTGCAATAGCCGTAAGGCCCAGCAGGGTCATTAGATAACATTCATTCTATATATTTAGAGGGACATCACTTAAGACAAGAATATAATGGCAAAACATAGGACATATGTTTAAACATTTGTTAAAAAAGGGCTAGAATTTAGCCTGATTTCTTAAGAATGTGGTGGTTTAAGTTAAACATTTCTCTTATGCACAAAAATAATTGGGATACTAGTATGCATTCTTTTAAAGTCTGAAAGCTTAACAACCACCCTGCTCATCCTTATTTATATGTAAGGTTTTTTTAGCATGTTTACGTCATGCATTTTTAAAAAAAAAATTTTGAAAAAAAAAAAACATCAACATAATTTTATTTCCTTTGGGAACATTATGAACGTGGCGATGAGACAACCTTAGCAGCCCTGGCAATAACCACCCAAGCTGCCTTCAGCCTATAATATCTTAAATATAATATAAAATGGAGTTTAGCTTTGGTGTTTTAAAAGCTTCAAAAGTCAGCGCCACGGATCACCTGCTCTGTGTCACGCCAACCGATGAGTTGGCGATCAATCATGTCAAATCATGGGCTTGCAGAGGAAAAGTCTGCAAAAGACGGCGAAGGAGCGAGGTGACTGTCCCTGCTTGGCTGTCACGCTCTCTTCGCCCTAGATGTGCGTTAAATATCTCGCCTGATCCTGAGGCATGTGGTCATACAACGGATGACTTTGAAGGTCTGAGGTAACACCAAAAAAGGTGCTGCAGACACCTAAAGACGTTTTCGGCAGGGTGTGAGAATGTACGGTCGCTCCTTTTAGACTGGAGGTAAGCTCATGAATGCACAGATACTGGATTGCAGACCTTAGAGACCCAATTTCCGTAGCGGGACAGTGAGGCAGACTGGCGGTAAGTGTACCAACGAGCAGATGCTAGGTTCCACACCTTAGAGTAAAGACACACTTTCCATAGAGGAACAGGGAGGCACTAAGGAGAGGTCAAGGATTTTAATGTGCAGTGAGAAGTAATGGAGAAAACTAAGCTTTTTCTAAGATATTTTCTCTCTAAATGTGAATCGTATATAATGACAGCTTCAGAGGTGGGGGAAAAAAAGGAACTACCAAACACAAAGTTATGTATTTCTGTCCCAAACTCTGATTTAATTTGTGAAAAATAACTCTTAGGCTTTAAAATAATATTTCGAGAACTTGACTGAAACATCGGGAACACATGTAACTTAATTTAGCAGAAATGGTGAAGTTCTGTTGGTTTCAGTGCACTGGGACCAGCGTGGCAGATCTGCGAGCTTCCTGATCTACACCGTCATCTGTGGTTTTTTTTATTCATTCGCTCATGTGCATTGGGTGAGTAAAGATGACTTTCCAAACAATTCTTCCATTATAAAAATATACTTCTTTTCTTTTAAAATAATTTACAGTTTTTTTTATGGTGAGACATTTCACTATCGAGCTAAACAGCAAGGCTGTTATCTAACAGAAAAAAATATATCGAGATTGACGGAGCCACTGGTGGGACACAGCGATAGTGAATTACAACTCCTCCATTTGCCCCAGCTAGTCCTTTCGCTCAGGAGAAAAGACTATTGATAACCTTCTATACCTTTTGCATAATCTATTTTTAAGTGTCAATATACATACCTTACACAGGCCAACAAAAAAAAAGGAGAAATGACGTCGCTCCTTCGAATCAAACATCGGTACCCCCAGACAAGCCCGAGAAAGTGTTAAAAAAGTCTTAAACTACACAAAGTCAAGATACAAAATACAGCAGTCCATTCTAATTACCGCACAGACTTTCTGAATTTATATTCGAATTAAAAACGAAACCGAAGCAGAAACGAACCGGAAACATCGGATACTGAATAAAAATAAAGTTATTATTGGTAACCGAAAAAAGGAAAAAACAAACAACAACAAAAAAAAAAACAAAACAGGAAGACATTGATGCTACAAAGAAATATATGTACAAGACCCTGTTTTCCTGGTAAGTGTGCATGTATGAGCACGTGTGGGGGGCTTTTAATAGGCAGTTTCTGTTTGTACGAATATCCTTCACTTTTCCAGTCTCTTGCCTGCCCAGATTTTCGCCTGTCGATTGAAATTTCAGTTCAGCAGCAACAGAAGCAGCGACAGCGTCTGGGCACCGCGAAGCACCCCACGGAGGTCCGCGTCGTGCGAGCCGCCTCACGCAGAATGGATTCCCGGGTCGCCGGTGCCGTCACCAGATGACGCTGGATATGCTGGTCTCACGGGGCAAGAGCGGGAGCATGGCGTTGTTGGCGTGAGCCTCCTCTAAGCCGTGCTCACGCGGAGACTTGGCCTGCGGCCTCTGCCCGTTGAGGAGAGTCATGGGGATGTTGCAGTACGTGTGCTGGTTGCCCAGGGTGCCGGTAGGCGGGATGTCGTACTCGTAGCTGCGGTAGTAATGTTTCTGCCGCATCTGGGTGTGGTAGCTGTTGTGGAAGGTGGAGCGCAGGTCGGGGTGCGCCGTAGCCATGGCCGTGGAGGTGGCAGCCGCCATGGAGATGGCGGAGACCGTCTGGAGCTCACTGAAAGGGCCCGGCTCGCTGACATCCAGGGCCTGCTCGTGGGCGGCGATGGGCTCCGGGCGCTTGAAGGGCATCTCGTACTGCAAGTGTTTCCAGAACTTGGAGCTGAGCTTGCTGCTCTGGGGACCCCGCCACTTGATGACAGAGAGCGCCTTGATGGTGTGTTTGAGGGCCTCCACCTCCTGGTAGTTCATGATGCCGCGCAGCTCGGCGCACTCGATCAGGATCACCTTGATCTCGCCCGTCGCCAGCATGTTCCTCAGGCGCGTCTCCAGCTCGAAGATGCTCCAGCCACGCCGGAGCACGTAGTTGGGCGTCATGACGATGATGAGCCGCTTGCTCTGGTCGACGCAGCGCGCCACGTCCTCGATGTACGCTGGGAGAGAGCCGCGACAGAGGTGAGACAGCGGGACTTGGGGTGTTATCTTAAGAAAAACATGCTGGCACTTAGCGTTTAGAAAGCACTGAGACACCACGAGAAATGGGCAGTATATGGTGTTCTAATAACAAGACACAAAAATAAGCTGACTGGTAGTGTGTCTATGCATTATAATAAGTCATTCATGCCATATACGCTATATACATATATGCAAATACTGTTAATTTGTGAAACTTGATGACCATATCAGGAACAACATAGGATCAAGCAGTAACTTTGGAAGCATGTTCACAGTTCCTGTTTTTGAATCTAGTTGCTTCACAATCTTAACTAAAGCCCCCCCTCTCTTTCGCTGCAGGTAGGAATATGAACAAGCTGGATGCAAGAGGCTCCTACAGCCCACACAAGGACCTTCTAGCCTGTTCTATCAATAGCAGCTGCACCAACCATGTATCAAGATGGTCCACCATGTCATACATACATTCACATGTAGAGAAATAGATACATACATATTCAGATACATATACTGCCACTTTAAGAGGTTAATGGGATCACCACTCAATTTCTTTCAACCAAGTTGATACTCTTCAAGGAAAAGGTGTTTCTGTTTTACCCCTCGCTCCATACCCCCAGCCTCTCCAAAAACCTCCCCTTCTTATATACCCAGCTTGTCGAGAGTCAACGCAAACTAGGAGATAGCTATGTCCCAGGAGAATAAAGCCTATACTTTAAAACAATAAGTCATGTCAGACTACTTTATGTAATTAGGCGTCAACTTGACGAAAGTCATCACTGAGCACTTTACCCCCCCAACAATTCGGCTTGGCAGAATGCCTCTCTCCAAAGAGCTGCTGCTGGCAGGAAAGCATTTTGTTTGCTGACACAAGTGGAAAAGGTTGGGGAAGAGTACCTCTAAGGAGTCCTGTATCATCCTGGAAATGATCATTGGTGAAACCTAAACATAAATATTTCAATGTTCACACTGTGATCATACGATGCCAGAACAGCAAGATGTAAACAAAACACACATTGACATAAACTATGATGCGACTCCTCTGTGCCGTCCCAGTTTGTCTTCCTTACCATTAAAATATATTCCAGCTTAATATGAGGCCAGCAGCCACAGGAACATAAGGCGAGCAGTTCATGTGGCGATATGACAAGGCGCCTACAGGTATTATACATCAGCAGTTTGTACTGGGCAGTGAGGAAGGCAAATTACAATGTAAACTTTCTGTGGTTTACAGTGACAGCAATGATGTCAAACACAAACCATCTCTATGACGATGACTGGAGTGACATGAGATGTAATTATTCATGGGATTACAGTGAACGGAATGATGTATAATGCAAATGTTTCCCAAATTTCTGGTCGATACCATAACACATCCGCTGATATACATAGATAAACAAATCTATCAAGACCAGTAATAATACTAATGATAGTTTTCACATAATATTTTATGAAAAGATTTTTTCAACCTGGGTGTGAAAAGCCTCTGGAACAATTTGTGGGTGCCTCAGCTACTTTTGATCGCTAAAAATCTGTCTCTTTAACACACAACACAGATGCTGCCCAATATTAACTTAATTTTCTACGCAGATCGCACCACCATATGAAGCAATACAGGTGTCTATAAGCTTCACATGTGCATTTTATTACATACTGAAATAATAGGCTTGCTCTCAATGTGACATACATAACATACAGGCTTTCTATACAATTTGTCCTTTATAATTATATTAAATTACACCTCCAAACAAATGTACAAGATTACAACTATCAAATAAAGTGCTTCCAAGCTGCAACATGATGGCAGTAACTGAAAAGTATTAATTAAGATGTTAATGTCACATCATATATACTTAGGATCACAGCACATTTACCATAGATCATTATTTACAGACACATTAAAACATATAAACCACTTCATTGATACACAAGGCTCTGGAATAAAATGGTTCCTTAGTTCTCCCGTTACACATTATTAGAACAGAAGTTTCTCAGTGGCTGCACCTCATTCTCTGAAATACAAAATAATGATGGCAGCAAAGCACTTATACATTATCCAAAATGCACGAACATCTTTATTTGCAGCTATTTCCATAGAAAATATTGGAAATATAATGGAAACGAACAGACACAAACCATAATCCACATAAACAAAGCTAATATAGCAAGCTGAATTGGTGACCTACACTATTTTAGAGAAGGTGAAAGATAATCTCTGTCTTGTGGTTAAATGTCACTGAATGGTAGCAAAATATTGATAATGCCTATTTGCCTAGTTTTTATTACTACAGAGGTTCTTTTTTGCTTGTGCCTAAATTTAAAGGTAGATGTTAAATGACTGGTGGGTCAAAATTATGCACAGAACATGTACTACAAACACAATAAAATTACAAACCAAAAACGATAACACCAACAACAACAACTAATCTAACACAGAACTCACAAAGACCCAGCTCTAATACTTACTTCCAGTTGGGATCAAGTCCCTGTCTGGAATGAAGAGTTTATACCCATAATGCTTTTCAAGGACGTCTGGCAGGATCTCTAGGGCGAAGCGTTCCTCCTCCCGGCTTTCCTGATTCCACTGGTCCGGGTCCACTTTGGTGTAGGACAGGTATGCATCATAGTCCTTATTTTCTAGAGAGACGCAAAGGTAGAGTTTTTGGTCATGATAGATGCCGCATGCTAAAGGGGACAAAGCATTCCCTTTGCTGCTTCTTTTAGGGCAAACTGCGACATAAAAGATCACATCCAATCCACAAGCTGCATCCAGACTTTTGGCACTACAACTCGCTTTTCATTTTACCCTAAACTAATTTTAAAATGCCTGTGAGGATAACAGAGCTGTTTGAATACAATGCTTTCTCAGCTGAGCTCTGGAGAAACGGGTTTTCTTGAATTTCAAGCCATGCACTATTGATGTATGAGTCAAAAATAATAGTCAGAATATATCACTCTTCCGCAGTTAGGGACTGTAATTCATCCATCTTCTACAATCATCTATCCCCTACCAGGTCATGGTGGTGGGCTAAATGGTTAGGAAGCATTAATGGACGATTGGATGATTAAATGGATGGATAGACAGATAGATAGATAGATAGACAAATATATATATATATATATATATATATATATATATATAGATAGATACATAGATAGATAGATAGATGTGTATATAGATAGACAGAAGATAGATATATAGATAGATATAGAGATAGATAGATCGATCCCACTCGACTTGAAATTCATTACTTGCATGACATTCAGTTACAATCAGCACTACCAGAGATGTCAGTTAGCCAGTACCATACTTTTTGGACTGTGGCATGAAATCCATGAAAACACAGGGCAACCACGCCTGCCCTACACACAGACACAGGGACAGTAAGTGATCCCACAGCCCTGCGTCCACAGTGCTACCAGCAGTGCTACTCGCCGAGTCCCTTCATTAAAAGATATGACACAGACATTCTGTCGACATCCTTCCCAGTTCTGATAAACACCTCGACATGCCCCACATCAAACAGCAGCACGGCACACGGCGGCTCTATTCTTCAGAGCTATGGCGGAACAGCATCATTGAGTGAGGCAGATTAGGAGTTTAGCGGGAAGGGGGTGGGCTGGTGGTGGTGATGGGGGGGGGGGATCTTTCTCTCAAACCGTTGCTAATGCTGCCAGAGGAGCTATTGAGTGAAGCCACTGTGTGACACTGATCTCTGCTCCTTCTCAAAGCTCTAGGCCTTACTGTTCAGGGAGCAGTCAGTGGCGGAATTAAGTTGTTTTCTTTCAGTGTGTTGGTTCTGGTTCTCCAGCTCTGCTCTTCCAGAAGGATGAAGGAAAGATGAATAAATATGTAAGAGTAGTAAGGAGCAGCGCGGTAAGCTTAGCATTCAGATGCCTCCTGCTTTATCCATATATTTATAACACTATACCAAGATGTCTGAAATGGAAGTGGACGGTTACTTTCCGGATGCCGAGTGCTGCACCTTCTGATGAAACTTAGAGAAACTAAGATGGAAAGTATGGGAAAAAAAAACATTTCAGAAGTTAAGGTTCAATTACAATTTTACATCTCAAAGTTAGGTGGCTACTTTTTCGAAAGCATCCGTAACAGTAAAACCTCATTAACATATTAGTCCTCAAAACAGTATTTCTACATGTTTATAAAACTAAGAATGAGCTGATAGCCTGAATGTCAATAAAGCTCATGAATGACAATAAGCTGGGAAAGCTTTGCATCCAGAGCTCTGGAACTCCAAGGCCACAATGATACCCTCTGAATCAAGTGGTATTATCTTTAAAATCAGAATGGAAAAACATACAGTGTATAAATATATTGGTGCTCTACAGCAGATATTGAGTATCTCAGATCAAAAGGTCAAAGTAATTCTGCATACAAGTGCCAAAGCACAGCCTTCCTATGAGAGTTAGAGCCCCTCCATCCATCATGACACAAATCAGCAGCGGCACAATGCTGATTTATGGCTTAATAACACTCTCCACGCAAAATCAGACTCTGTTTCTTTAAGTGAGAGATACGTGGGCAGAGCGAAAACAATTTCCATGGTGATGAAACACCAGTCTACAGGGGCAGAAGTGGAGCAGGTTAGAGGTGGGATTTGCAGGTGAAAGTCTTGCTATTTCAGAACTGCAGCCTCTCTCCACTTCAGAGGTCCACCGGGGTCTGCAAGGTGAGCACCTTAGCTAGCTCACTGCTATTATTCATGTGAGTCACATAACACCCCTGTGTCCAAGTAATTTTCCTACAATGAGATTCTCAATAAAATCATATATCTACATACATCTATGTCCGTCAAACCCTGACTAAAAGACCAAATGCATACAAAGAGCTGCCGTGATATAGCATTATTAATTTGTTCTAATTCAGCACATCAGTTGATCTGAAAATGTCTCTTATGAAGGAATATCCTCACTGATAAGCAATATCTGATAAGTAAAGCACTCTGAGATGGGTAGGTTACATGGAAATATAGTTTGTAATAAATAAATAAACAGGTTATATGTGAAGCCTATATTTGAAATCTAGTGAATGCAAGTATATAAAGCAAAATTCAATGATAATTGTCATCGTGGCTCATTAGAAGGTGGAGGGTGTCCTACAGAATGCATGAAACTTGGAAAATGACAGGGTGAAATAACAGGATGAAATATGAGGAGACAGACGCCGAGGGATGAGTCTCGAGTCACATGGCCTCGTGGCCTGGGCGGCAGTGGGCCTCAGTGAGGGATTGTGGGATTACGGCCTACTGAAGCCTCGGAGATCAGCGTAAACAGAAACTCATAATAACGGTGGCCGAGTAAAAGGAGCCTTACAAAGCGAAAGCCCGAAATGAGTCTGGAAGCAGCTGTCCTCCTATTACTAGGCCCTGATTTCACTGTGGTTCAGGGCTATTGCAACCAAGACTGAAGAATGTACACAGCCCACAGTGATGTTCATAATGAACAGATCAAGGCCTACATAACAATAGAACAATATTTCTATCAAATATTAACAAAGCATAACAAAATATTTTTTCCATTAGAATTAGCAAATTCTGTTTGTATGTTTGTATGTATATATGTATACTATATTTGTACGTCATTTTTGCGAAACCTTCTTTCTGCTTTTACCAAAGCCATCCATGTTCACCTTACCCACACTACCTCAGTCCCTGAATCATCTCTAAGTGAACCCGACAGTTTTTTTCAAGGGGAGAAAATAATGCATTTGTGACTAATGAAGTGTGATCATGATGACATGGCCGTGCTTTCCAGCCAATGAGAGCAAACCTGTGAGCTGAAGGGGAGGGGCTTGGTGATGAAAAGCCTTTGAGCAGAATAATCACTCTAGTGCTAGAGAAAAACAACCAGGTCTTCTGAGAGGGAGGCCCAGGGCTCTGTGGCTGATTGAAACTGATCCCCTTAAACAGGGAGCAAATTGAAAATCTCTTTGCATCTCGCTGGTGTAGTGCAATTAAAGAAGACAATTTCTCCTTGTCATTAAGTGCAGGGCTCTCGATTTAGCTCTCCTGTTTTTTTTTTTTTTAAGTGCCTTTAAGCTGCCTTTTCTTAAGAAACCCTACCAAGCACAACAAGTAATGACTTTTTCAGAGAAATGTTTGATTCATCTAGACTATTCACTTCTGCATACCCTAGAAAGCTCAAAATGCCATTCAGTAGCAGCTTCCTCATAGCATGGCCCAAACTTCATTCTAGTAATCTTGTTCTTTGAATATATTCTGTGCTTTTCCCCAGAACATCTTGTGGATGAAACAAACAACAACGAACACCCCCTGGCACCATCACGCCTAAATTTGATTGCACTGGGAAAACAGTGCTGATTGGTATTCAATTTACTGTTTAATCTTTTGCATATCCGTGTAAAGACTTAACTTGCTTTAAATGCTGCATTTACTTCTATCAAATGATAACCACTTGTCTTGTGTTTTTTTATTTAGTTCTGCCTGTGTTCATTCCAGGTTTCACAGCCCATGGTATAAAAGAACAGCTATAATTGAAGAATGAACCATGTTCATGTGTTTGTAAATATTTGTCACACAAATAATCAGGCAACAGATTCTGAATGGAAAATGTTCTTTAGTGACTTTGATTACTATAAGATAGGTGGTGTTTCCTGCTATTCACAAAGCCAAGAGGAATACAGATGCAAATAACCATACAAGCATACCCAGAAAACAGCAGCTATACCTGAGGATGCAAATATATCAAAATCTGTCAATGAAATCAATAGCCATTTATGTGTTAATGCAAGCCTGTGATGTATAGCTTATCAATTAATGCACTTATTGTCCTCTTCACTGGCATACCCGAAATTAAGGATTACTATTGTCAGTTTTGGCATCGGTAGCTAGGAGCCACCTGCTGATAGTTGGTCAGACTCTCAGCTTCTGTGATATAACGATGACCTCCAAATATATCTATGAACGGAAACTTTATCAGCTAAAATGAGCCTACCGGCATGGTGGCAGAGAGGATTAGCCTTCTCTCACTGCCGAGGTTACAGGGCTGCTGAGGACCTTTCATGTTTCCTTTTTTGAAAGTCTTAACCTGACGGGCTAAAAGCTGCAAGCTAGATCACAGAAGTGGATGAGAGAAGCTCTCGGAAGTGAAGGTTTTGATGTAGGCAGGCAAAAGCAATCATTAGAGAACACCTAGGCCTTCTGTGCTGACGTGCTTAAATATTGAGGAGTTACAAAATTCAAAGCCAAGGTTCCATCTGTCTGTCCATCCATCCATCCACCCAACATCTGACCATCTTCCGAACTGATTTTCCTGGTCAAGGTCATAAGGTGGGGTGGAGGTGGGGTAAGGGAATCCATCTGAGGCTGTTCCATACAGTACTAGTACATTACAGGACATATGCGCACACACACACACACACGCACACACACACACACACACTCACATTTGTAATTATATCTTTGCAATCACAGATTTTTATACAATTGAGGTTATCCAAATGGGGACCTAAGAAAATATCCCCAAAAGTAAGAAAGTTTCAGGTTTCACACTTTGGGGACATTGTGGTCACCAAATGTTGCATGCAAACCCACACACATAAACATGCACAGACTTGGGTACCTATCTAAATGGGGACCTTCTATTCATTTCTATGGGGAAAACCCTAATCTGAATCATGACAACCTTAACAGGCGCCAGACAAACCCAGCCCCAACCTAAACCATAAGTAACTAACCCAAATACAAGATTTCTGGCATTTTTACTTTTTTGATTCCATTCACAGGTTTTTATAAAACTGAGGTTATCCAAATGGGGACCTGAAAAGATGTCCCCAAAATTAAGGAAGTTTCAGATTTTACCACACTTTGGGGACATTTTGGTCTCCAAATGTGATCAATGCAAACCCAGACAAACACACACACGCACACACACACACACACACAATCATAACCTAAACGTAGATCTTTGAACTGCAAGAGGAAACTGGAGCATATATATTTTAAAAAATCCCACAAATGTTCACACACAAGTTGAGACCGGATTTGAACCCTTAAGAAATTCATCCACTAGGGAAAAATCTAGAAAAGAAAACTAAAAAAAAAAAACCATTCAAGTATATAGGACAGAGATGAGAGCAGGGAATGCTGAGACAGGGCGCCTGGTGACCAGGGAAAGGTTAGCTCTCCTTTGAAGGAGCTGCAGATCCTTCCGGCTTATATAAAGTCCCGGCAGAGATGAGGGCAAACATGAGGTCAGAGGAGTCCTCCAGGAAATGACCTGATTTGTGCTTTTAGCACAGTTTACTAAACTGCGGCCTCCATTTTCAAATAACGCATAAGCAGGATTTGGGTTCATGTTTACGGCAACCTTATGGCACTTCAGTTTTCTAGTACTGGCACTGATGTCGGCACTATGCATTTGTATATACGGTAAATATACCCGGAGCGTTATGATAAACATGAGAGCTGCGATAGGGTGTATCAGGACGTGGCGCCTGGCACAGGTCAGGCAAGCTGGCGGCCGTACCTCCGTCCACGTCGTCGCTGCCGAAGTGGCTCCTGTAGAAGAGCATGAGCTCGATCTTGTAGCACTTGTAAAGAGTGACCAGGAAGACCAACAGCAGCAGGATGGCGCCCAGTCCTCCTGCCAGCTCCACCGTGTACATTAACTCTGCTAAGATAGAAATAAGGGGGCCGGGGGGGGGGAAATGTTAATCGTGCTAATGATGTATGCAACCGGACCCAGGCGGACTCGCTGAAATCACACCTGGTTTACACTGAGCCTGGTTTCACTAGGGAAATAAAGTCCTGGAGAATGATCTCACTGCCATCAGCGCGCTACTCAACCTCATCTGCCCACTACCATGACATCCAGAGCACACAGAGTTTGCCTCTCCTCTTCTAGGAGACAGTTCATTAACCCTGAACACACGAGGTATCAAAGGGATGCAGAATCAGCCCGCCTGGCTTCTGTAATTACATCTGTGAGCTGCAATGTGACTGAGGTGAGTAATAACGAAGTCCCGGAAGCTCTCCGTCAACGCTCAGATCTACGCTGTGCCATGACCCCATTAAAGCAGGACTGTGTCGTTGGCATCGTGGGCTCTTGGGTTTGTTTTCCGAAGCTTTCAGCCAGGAGAGTACCGTCACCATGTGGCTGGTTATCTGTACTCTCGCTGTTGTCTGAGGCTTGGTGGAGGTGGAATTGTGGAGAAGAGACAAAGCTGAAAGTGAGAAGATCCGTGGCTCACTGCACCCAGAGCCATTTCATGGTCACGGTTCAGTACGATTATTTTACCGACAAAGAGCATTTTGTAATGGCTCAGTCTTGACTTTCTGATTACGTCCTGCGTCTTGCTGAAGTTGCACTCAGTTCTGACTCTAGCTTTCTCATCGCCAGAAGATCTGATGAGTCTGACGATTCTTGTGAGATTTAAATAAAGAGGTCCACTCCTCTCTGTCGGGGACCTAAACAGAGATTCTGAGGAGGAGGGGGAATTAAGACGTATTATCAGCCAATGCCGGGAAGCGTGCCCTGCTTACGTGTCAATATATTTGACAAAGCAACGCACTCACTCACAATTCATAATCCTTTGCTATGCTGGCACTGAGTTTGATTGCGGATGTGCAGGTTGCCACCGCGACTCATCAGCCTTGACATCATTTGGACTTGTGGGCCTCATTTCGCCACACCTCCGGAGGAGAGAGGGTGATGGATCTGACTCATCGTTGTGTAGATCCATGCCGGGGTGAGAGTACAAGCGTGGCCTAATCTGTCTGCCTGACACCCGCCTCAGTCTGGCTTTTCTCACTGGGCCACAGCAAGCAGATCTATCTCACCCACTCAGCCCCATGTGCTTATTCCATGGCTCAAGAGCCCCACGCTGACGCAAATGGGAGCGAATCCTCAAGTTAGACAGGTAAACATAATAAAGCCTTTAGCTTCCACTCATAGAAGTGATTCAATCATCTACATCATTGGACTATGAGCCGAAAGACCTGTACTTGTTCGAGATTCAGACGAAACAGAACAACATAAAATACCAAATATCTTTTTTCTAAGTTAGATGCGGGAAAAAAAAACAATTTGCAAGGGATTCACAAGACCTGGAAAGTGACACTCAAGGGAAATACACCATCAACGGCCCTGGGGCTTAAAAAATGATACATTTAATGGCATCTCAGTCCTGCAAGTTGGGCCGGTGCTCGGTGTATCAGATCACGATGAAAACACGGCCCATTAAACCCACCGTCCAGAGGTCTGTGTCCCTGCAGCGCATTTTGGCAGCTCTGTAATTCCAGCCATGTTTCATGCAGCTGTTGCGAAAATTTACCGCCGCGGGGTGAATTATTATAGCCTCGTACAACTAATTCAACGGGAAAAAGAGAATAGTGGCAGACTATCCCGGCCATAAATCAGAGGGAAGGATCCTCCCATTCTTTGGATCAGAATACACTAGTTCTGATGGAAGGATGCCATCAATAACTTGTAAGAGGCAGTAATTGTGCGGGTGAGATAAAGAAAAACAATTATCTCTGCTCGCACAGGTAGCGGTGGAGAGTTAATGGCCAGGTTGCAGGTGCCAAGCTTAGAGAAATATGAGTTTGGTGTCTCAGGTTCAGGTGATCAACAGCTGGTTCGCTTCCAGTTGCCTTGGTCAATCAATGGTAGGTTGAGAAAAATGGAACCAAACAAAGGTGTCCTCCACTGAAAAGCTTACTACTATCGCGTGATATCTGCACAGCTCCGCTTGCGTGCAGAGACTTGAACACCACGACACAGAATGTAGCACAGACAGAACCAACTCTTTGATGCTCTTGAGTGAGCGGTCAGCGATGAACGGGGACCGACTCTGCTGTAAGAAAGAGCGGCGATCGCCCAAGAACCCATTACCGAGAAGGTATTCATGTATGTAATGAGAAGAACGCGAAAGAGTGCATCTTCCAAGTCCGCTTGTCCTTTACTTTGACCTTAAGTTCAGCTTTTATTTCTAAATCAGCTGCCTTATCTGCATGAATTCCTGTTAGTTTTCTTTAGATAAAAAATTATCACTCTGATTTGGGTTTCATTTGCATCATATAAAATGCTAATCGAGCCCCCGGAAATGGCTGGCTATTGTTCTTAATGACTTGAAATTTTACTCTCTGACTGTGGTATGTGAAACCCCAATGACAGCTCTGTCCTGTGCTGTCAGATGTTTAGCTTACTTTGGCTGTCATCAACCTGTACAGTTTGGCTCCAATACTGCCTCCATTAGTATTTTTTTTTTAATGCAGCAAAGTTAATGCAACCGTAGGTTTGGCAAAGTGGGAAATTCACATTAAACGCAGTACAATTTAAGAAGCTGGATTAAAAAAAAAACAGGAAATCTCCAAATGCAGATTTACCCAGAGATTAAAATATGGAACATTATTTACAGAATTGCATGCTATCATTTGTAATACCTCCACCCCTCTTCACCAAATACTGCAAGTGTGGTAGTGAGTACTGCATTACGTTTTGGACAGAGCATCAAAATGTTATTCCAGTGAAATGGTGCAATCCACTAGCGCGTTGTCCTCCGAAATCCAGTGACGTTTATATGATTGCCCCCTGGCAGTTACTGCAGCCAGTGAGCCATGCTCCTGAACACACTGGTAGGGATGAGCCTTCACCTTCGCGGTCTGCGCTATGGAACCCGTGCCCTACTTCTGCATAAATTATGCATATTGTGCCATAAATCCATAAAATAAACACTACAATAATGACAAATGCATGGCACTGTGTGTGGCTGCATGCGGGGAAGAAGTGTCTTTTGATTGGTTTCATTTCAGGTGGGCTGCTCTAATCTCATAAAAATATATTCAGAGATACAGCGCTCAGTAGAAGTCCTTCCCCGAGTAAATAGAATGGAAGCGAGCTCCCTGCAAAGTCTATAACAGTTACAAAAAAAATATATATATTTATGTATAAAGTATTACTATGCAAATATATGCAAAACTGAAAACTTCTGGGAAATCGAATGTTCTGAGAGAAACCCAATTTCCGAAATAATTACCAAATCGCCACTATAAAATACAATAGTGATTATCTCATAACGTTAAAAACACCAGACAGAAATACTGCTTGATACAATTAATTTAAGCATTATTTAAATGGATGCATTCAAGCACAAAAACACATGCTTAAGTTAACTGTATTTGATAGCGTGGTCTTTGACATATAAGTATTCATGGGTGGCTGGAATCCAGCAGACATGACGGTGCATACGCTAATACTGGTAAGCATGAATAAACAGCTAGTGTTTCATGATTAGTTCAACACATCAGTATAAAATTCAATTTGGTTATATAAGGGGGCAATCATGCAAAATGCATAAATTAACTGTCTGTCTAGGACATCTCTTTTCTAGATATAATAATAATTTGGGGAACATTCTGAGTGGCTTAGTATCTAACAATACTTCTCAATATTTAATTGAGATCAGTCTGTGAGTGAGTGAGACTTTTGAGCAAATTTAAATTTAAATGAGTGCAAACTCTGAGTGAATTATATCTTTGCCTGAGTATAGCTCTTGAGTAAACTGGTAAACTCAGCTTGAGAGTGGTGCAACCTTTGAGAAAGTGCTCGTCCCTGCTTCCCGACACCTTCACTGCCGTATTTTCTCTCTGGCGTTAACGCAGCTGCTCGTCGCTATTGGAAAATCCACAGTCAGTTCATCTATTTGTGGAAATGTCACAGGGCCCATCATTTGGATGATGATTTTTTTTTTATTAAAGGCACACTAGTGCTGGATTTTCCTTGAAAATTAGTTCATCCTGTGTGGTGAAGGCAGACCTTCTACACATGATAGGTAAAAAAATGCTCCTGAAGCCAAGAAACTAATAGCAGAAAAAGAAAAAGAAGAAAAAAAAGAAACTCACACAAAAAAAGTACTCTTACAAAAATAAAGAACTATTTCGGGACCACAGACAGCTGCTGAGCGTTCGGAAAATGTCTGCTGCCGTATAACTTGGCAAACCGAGCGGATTGACTATCGCGATCATTTGAGCGGAAAACAGTAACATCTACTGGTTTTCCGGAGCTTTCTGCAGATGCAGGATCGGAACTTCCAGTGCTATCATAAGGCCTTAAGCAGAAAACAAGCACCCAACATATGTCAAAGCACATGAACATATTGTTTGCGTGAACAGCATCGTGCATTATTGATGTGACAATAGTAGTATCTTACAGATTCATTCCATTAATATGTGGCAAGAAACAAATTGTGAAATATATATGAATATGTGTAGCAATGTCTGCTGGTTAGAACTTTGTCATAAAGCACCAACCTAGCATGGCTGGCTCATAAGTACTTTGCTTTCCATTTCCTGTTCCTGTCAGTCCGTGAGTGGAACAGCGATGAGGTCCTTACCCCGCTTGGCGAGCTGGATGCTGGCCTGACGCCTGCCATTTCCGTTTTCCACGTAGCAGGAGTAATTCCCCAGGTCTCCCTCTTCTACAGAGTCTATAGTTAGGGAGATTGACACCTCCTGTTCTCCCAGATGCTCCCTGATGACTCTGCAAAGGCAAAGCCAGACATCATTGAATACTCA
>JAODKN010000037.1:13107285-13123243 GCA_026774425.1 Petrocephalus zakoni
GTCAAAGCCTAATATTAGTGAGTACTCTGACAAAGCCCAATATCAGCGAGTACTCAGACAAAGCCTGATATCATTGAGTACTCAGACAAAGTCCTATATAAGTGAGTACTCAGACAAGGCCCAATATCAGCGAGTACTCAGACAAAGCCTGATGTCACTGAGATTGACACCTCCTGTTCTCCCAGATGCTCCCTGATGACTCTGCAAAGGCAAAGCCCGACATCATTGAGTACTCAGTCAAAGCCTAATATTAGTGAGTACTCTGACAAAGCCCAATATCAGCGAGTACTCAGACAAAGCCTGATATCATTGAATACTCAGACAAAGTCCTATATAAGTGAGTACTCAGACAAGACCCAATATCAGCGAGTACTCAGACAAAGCCTGATGTCACTGAGTACTCAGACAAATCCCTATATAAGTGAATACTTAGACAAGGCCCAATATCAGTGAGTACTCAGACAAAGCCCCATATCAGTGAGTACTCAGGGCAAGTTGCCAGGGGTAACCAGAGGCTCAGTACTATCAATGCTATACACTTAATTGCAATATATAAAACAGACACTGCATAATATACAGAAGATAACTGTAAACTCACGGGCAGTGTGCAGAGAGAAACACTGCTTCACTAAAATGCAATAAAACTGAAAAAATACCACGTACAATGAAGCTAAAGGAGCCCAGTTCATTTTATCGTTAATGACCTTAATGGCAATTTGCTGTATATCAACAACTTTGGTATTTAAAATACTTGAGAAACACGTAACGACTCCCAGTGTGTAAGAAAACTAAATTATGACCACGAAATGATCTTTTTATAGCAGCTGCCATGGAAACCAGGAGTTGGAGGAAACAATTTTCCATAAAGTAAATGAATCTCTCCTGCAGGGCTCATATTGAACTGACAAAAAAAATACATAAATATGTATTATTAATCAGAATGGCTACCTTTCTTTTCCTTTATGGCAGCCTGGCTAATAATAAAAGCAATTGGGTTAAAAGAACTGTTTACCGTGTTCTTTTATATTTGGAGAACTTTGATATAGTGGACATCAGCATGATAGATAAGGATTAAAGCTTTCTATTCCAGTGAGGTGGAGGAATATTATATTATGCGGCTGACTGTTCCTGCAGAGTGGGAGCCGACAGGTACTGCGAGCACGGTGACTGCAGTCATCTCTACCCCCCCCCCCCAAATCTGTAGCCTCTAGCCAGGCATTTCTCTGGATATAATTCCCGGACGCCTCCAATGAGATATCACATGTGATGAGGTCACATGATCGTCATGCATTTTGATTATGGTTTCCAGGAGTTGTCTCTAAGACACAATTAAGATCACGCTGAAAGATGAGATGCCCATGAATCATTCCAGGAATGACAGTAATATCACCAACTGCTTCCCCGAATGTCACTCATCACTTTCATGAATTTTTTCTCTCTCTAAAATAACTGTCCAGGTGGGAAGGGTGTGGGGGGGTCATTACGGATAATTCAACACAGAGGAATTAGTTTTTTTCTGCAAAAAAGAAAAACCTTGACAGAGTAAACAGTCATTAAGTCTCTAAGATTTTTCACATTGTATGTGCTTGTCTTATATTAACCAAGGCTGGACTCTACAGCCTTCTTATAAATTGGAATGTCTGAAAATCCAGTCGTACTGGAAATGACAACCAGAATATCAAGGCAAATGAGACACAAAGGGGAAACAGATGAGGGTCTGAAGTATTAGAACATGTGTGCTTAATATTAATGAAGTAGTGAGAATCTCAGCATTACTGTGTCATACACCCAACAGACATTACTACTCCAGAATAATTTACTATTTAAGGGGGCAGACCAGAGATGGATTAGGAGACAATATGACCCAGCTCCCTCCAGGACTGGCCTCCAATATTCATCTTTGCTACTTCTCCTTACTTCTCCTGGGATTATAATCACATTCCACTCTGTTGCCTGGTCAGCCAGCCAGGTACAGGGACAGGGTCAGTAAGGTTAACAAATCACCTCTCACTCCACAGTGGTGCACAAAACACACCATTGTGGCCTTGTGCTGCACAGTTTGCTTTAAGTTGTCACCTACACCATTAAATGTTTGGATTCATCCTGATATCTGTCACGGTTTCACTGGAGGAAGGAACATGTCAGAGAACATTTTTAGCTCTGCTAAGGACAGCATTGGGTCTTGGTGTTCTTCAGAGTGGAGAACAAGCAAGTGCTGAGATGAGGAAATTAGAGACGTGTTTTGAAACCACTCAATCTCAAAACTAAAAAAGACCCAATTGACGAGGAGTTCCTAATAAACATGACTTAGACACATTTATACAAATCAATGTCCTTCTCATATCATCATGAGAAATACTCCATCTGTTATATCTTCATCTGCTAAGAAACTTGACAGTTTCTGTTAAGTGTTTCTGTTAAGAAACACTTAGATAAAGATGCATTAATCAATGCAGTGCCCACTGAGGATGATCACAGTAATAGTTATTCAGGTGAAGAGATCAGAGAAATGGTCATTTCTGAACAACAGAACCAAGGGCACGAGACTGAAAAGTAACTGAAAAAGTATGATCAAATATAACTATATATTAACCTATGAAGCCTGTGTGTCATGAAATTTTAACCGGGCTTTGTAAATCTCATGGAATTGAAGGTTATGATGGGAGAATAATAGAATACATTTTCCCCTCCCTTCACAATCTCCGCTCTGTACCATCCACATCGAATGTACCACTATAGAGTGTATGGCAATTTACCTGCGAGCGCAGTACCGCGAGGAGCGAGAGGGCAAGGCGGCAATAACAGAAACGAAATGAAAAATTAACTTACGAAAGGGCCAAAGGGATCTACTTTTATATCGTGACCTACACCCAGTAAAATATTTAACTGTATACACAGACATTTGGTTAGATGTCTCAGCTAATCTTAGAATATCATATTAATATGATATTCTGTATTCTGAGGGAATGCTGAATACATTTTCCTTGTGAGAAGCTCTAATATGTTAAAATATTAAGAAAGTAGGCGTGTTGTCTGTCCAGTGTAGCACTGATTCTTTCAGCTAAACACCAAATAGCATGCAAGACTGTTTCACTGTCCAGTATGGTTATTGTGGTACACTAGCACAAAGACATACGATAAAATATAAAATGCAAATTCAATCTATTTTCATTTTACACTATACTACTTTAAATCCACTGGGACAAATTCTGTATTCAAAAAATATTAGTCTAACTATTATGTAAGTAAATTGGTTCTCCAAATAGAATGAAAATCACTTCAAAATTCTTCTACAGCGTAAATAATTATCCACAATCGTGAACCATTATTCATGCCGGAGAAACCAATAACCCACCCATAAAATACATTTCAATGAATCTAAAACACACAGCCAAAATGAAAATAAATTCCTCACAAAAGCTGAAAATCTCATTAGCAAATTACAGCATTCAAAGTGTCTCTGTAAAAGAAAGCAGTTCTGTAAAAAGGAGTGCAGTGCAGTTATGTGCTGTACAAGCTAAGAACTTTTGCATGAAATGTGTCTGAGAAGTCAAGTCGGATTTGTTTGCTAATTCATATTCTCCTTAGCAATGCAGAGTCTCAGCTGTGAGCTCACAATAACCTAGCTCTCTCCGAAGAAAATGAGAATTTATAGCTGCTACCCTCTGCAGTTCTACCAAGACTTTCTGTGAATCAATACAATTAAGCATTTTTAATAGATCTTTGTTCAGACGTGGTGGAAAGGCTTACGTCGACGATGTGTGCAGAATCATCCCCACAGACTCGCTGACTTTTATCGCGGCTTTGTTGCAGTTCATTAGCATTGTACAGGTGGAAGTGAAATTATTAAAACCGAACGCAAATTTCCTGAAGTACAAAAATGAACTGAACGAAAAATATATGCACGGTTTTTCTTTATATCTTTTATGCACATATGGTCTAACAGGCCTTGTCACGCTAAACCTAGCACAGTGAACAAAATTATTTTAAATGTCATGCTGCTCAATGGTTGATTTCCTCTCTTCTCTGGCCTCCTGCATGAGGCTGTGCTGTTTCAAGCAACTCTGATTCGCTGAGTTCGAGGTTATTCAGGCATTTGAGATTATTGGAAGTGTTGGAGGATGAAGGCTCGATGCATAATCGCACCATCTCAAGGTGAAACGGCAGCTTTGAGGGCTAGGGGTCTTTTTTCTTTTCTATGGCGGGAGAAAAAGCTGAAGGACGAAGAGGCACTTTACCTCCGTGCTGGAGAACTTGGCTCACCTGATTCTATATGAACTAGGGTCATTAAGAAGTCTTATGCGCACAGTTGGAGTGGATTATCACTTTGTGATGCGTCAGCTCTAAGCAGGGTTCAAGGCGTATCTCAGCCTGACCCTGCGATGTCAGTGAGGCTTGCTGTCTCATGCTAGACCCTGCTGTGCTATACTATTGCAAGCAACGGCCACATTTGGTCCACCTGGTCGTACTGCTTCAGTTCCTTGGCCAATACGACGTGATATAAGGAGCACCTAGCCCTGAAGTCAGACTTCACGGCAAAGGTGCCACATTTACTCAAAGAGAAAGATATAATAGACCGCTCCCAAGTGGGCGCTAAAGCACTGTTTCCCAATCCGGTCCTGAGGGAGCCACAGCCGGTCCATCTTTTTACTCCCTCCAAGCTCCCCGCCAGATAGTCCACATTTTTGCTCCTCCCAGCTCCTGCAAAAACGTGGATTGTCTGTGGGTCCCCGAGGACGGGACTGGGAAACACTGCACTAGAGGAACGTGACATGCACCTTTATCATTTGAAGAGCAGTGAACTTTGGGGCAATGCACTATGGGACTCAGTAATCCTTGATCGTCCATGAGCACAGGTCCACCGAAGCGAACCGGGCACATTTATAGAATAAACTCACGGGTAATTTACTTCAAGTTCATGGGCTGCCTTTTCTCACTCTTCGTTTTTGTTTTTTTTAGATCTAGCCTGTTTGTCGCCCACTCCCTGTTTGTTTACTGTTGTTTAAGTGCTAGGCTAGAAAAAGCTGGAATTAATTCTGAACAATAGCTACACAAAAATATTAATAATTAAAACACATCAACAATATGGCTCCTGTCATGTTTTATGTGCTGAGATGATGGGTTATGAAATCCCTTGATACAAAGGGCTACACAGAGAAAAAGTTGAGCTGGAAGGCAAAATAACAAAGATTGTATAAGTTCACATAAACCAGCATAGACTTAGAGCTCAGCCACCTGCCATTGGACTGGGCAGAACACTGCACTTGATTTATGCAGCGTAAAACCTTATTACAAATGTGGAAAAATCGAGGGGCCTTTCGCTCATGAACTGGGTATTTGCTGGAGGAAATTGATAGAACATTTGTTTAAAAAATGAGTTCGCTTCTATGAAACGACATGAATTTTGTACTAGAGACGGGTCTCTGAACATACAGCACTGGCACATCATATGCCGCTCGCGTGAATATGAAAAGCGTTTAATCTACACACCTGCTGTGATTCAACGTACAGTCGTCCCTCGTTTATAGCGCTTGAAGCGAAGTGAATTTCCGCGAAGTAGAATTCTTTATTTATAAATTGAATACTTTCGTAGTTAGAGCATAGAAAACCTGTTTACATAGTTCTTACACAGAACCACTAACCTATGAAAATAAGAAGAAGCAGAAGGCTTAGAAGAAGCAACACGTTTAGGAGCCATCGTGCGGCTTAGATAAAAGTTCTCAGAAATCGCAATTCCGATGCGTAGCGATGCAGAAGTGTGTATGAGAGAAACGAACTTGCGTGAGGCTGAGCCAGTCAGTGGCATCATTTTCACTGTCTCGATCAATTATTTAATGAATATACAGTACTTTATATACTTTAATGAGCACAGTACTGTATATACTTTAATGAGCACAGTACTGTATTTGAAAAAACCGCGATAGAGTGAAACCGCGAAAGTCGAAGCGAGAAGTGGCGAGGGACGACTGTACCAGTAATTTAGCATACAGTATAGGTTTAAATCAATTATGGCAACATTCAAGTTACTTTTAGCATTACTCTGTAAAACTTGCTGTGCTTCTATTATAAATATTACCAGAGATGTTCATGGCTTCTTTAATTATTTTCATATAAAAATAAATTATAATTTTTTATGTATATTCCGAAAGAACTTTGTGGCTACATGTACAGTAACTGCTTATTTCATGTGTCTGACACTTATTGTTCAGCACTATCTACACCTTGCAGTGTTCATTTAGTCAGGTAGTGCACACGAATAGAAAATGTATCCATATAATCTTAGATAAATATAATGCATGTTGAGAAATGTATTATGGCTGGAGAATGTGTTTGATTACTGTACTTTTGATTTATGTACAGATGGTCCCCGAGTTACAATGGTTCGGCTTTTCAATCTTACGAGGACGACAGCGATACGGCAAACATAGCAGTGTATGCAGGGCGATACGTTGGGACGCTGTCGGGATGTACGCATCTCCATTGTGTGAGATGCCTTGCTCTTTCCTGTAATCGAAAGAGTTCAGTTGTCTCAGTGTTACAGCACATATATGCTCGGTGTTTTTGGCGTTTCAAAGCATGTATTGTCATACGATATTTTCGACTCATTTTAAGTTACGATGGGGTCATCTCTATTGTAAGTCGGGGACTGCCTGTAATAGGGGTTTTTTTGGCTCTTTAGGTATTTTTTTTTTGTTTTCTATTTGTGTAAAAGCCACAGAAGTATGACCATGACGACACAATCACCAAGCGCTCGCTCGTACTTGATGTCACTCTCCTGCACGCGGCTCTCGTCAAGATCCTCGATGAACTTCTCCCCCTTCATCCAGTAGATCAGAGGGCTGACGTCTCCGCTGTAGCCAAAGAAGGCTCGGCACGTCAGGTTGATGGGACCCCCTGTGGGAGAAATGGGAAAAGAGCAAGCGGTCACTTCCGGCCTACGCTTCAGGCCTCCGTCTTCTGCTTCACGACGGCTGTAGCGTCACTGACACGGACCCTCAGCCTCATTTATATCGCTGCTTTTTTTTACAAAGTGAAATTACCTTCATCTTCATGCAGGGCAACAGGAGCTAGCAAGAAACACACCCATCAACCTCTATGGCAGAGATTATCTGCTCAACACCCATACGCTCACTTTGGCACATTCAGGTCACTATTAATTCCCCGCTACCATTCCCATCAACTTCACTATTCATACATTATTCATCGGGTATGAAAATGGTGATCAGCTGAAAGATAACTATTTCCAAACCGGGAGAAATTTTGCCCTAACCACAGTAAGATGCAATCATCCCAAAAGAGATACGTAGCTAAAGTTTGATTTTCCGAAAGGTATCTACACTTGCTGGGCTTTTAAGCGGTGGTTTCTGTAGCAAGAAAATGGCATTGATTTCACATATATTAATTAATAAGTACCTGATTTCTTAGACTTGGGGACACTGCATTTCAATTTCTTCAGTAATCAAGGGTATTGCCACATGAATTCAGTAACATAGGCAGTTCAATTCAGAAGAAACCAACCTGGGTTTTGTATCGTAACATGGACAGGTTTTTACACCAAAGCAAAGACTGGTAGGTATTTCAGCGAATTCAAAACTGTAGACAGAACTACTAAGGCTCAGGCATTTTGAATTTCAAGATTCAAAACTGAGGAGTTTATTTATCGTGTGCACAGAAATCAGTCAGTTCCACAATGCAATGAAAATCTTACTCCATGCATCCTTCTGCTAACACAGATTAATACAAAAATAAGAAATGCACATATAGTAACAATTAAGGTGCATATACGGCAAGATGGTGCATATAGAGTAATACAATAAATACTTCTACAATTATAACAATAAATACTTAAACACAGTGCCACGCAGCATATAGTCCAACATAACATGTAGACGTGTAGTACAAACTGTACAAAGTAACACAAAAATTCTGTACCCTGTGAAAATTTGAACACATCAGTTCAATAGATCATCAAGAATACAGGAGCCCAGCACGTCAGTTCAGAACGTGGCCCAGTACTGCAACATGAGCACCAGCTTCTCTACCTCCACATCACTGTAAAACAGCCATAAATGATACTGGGTTAAATGACAACATTAAACGATCATGTGACAGGGGTGTCATGGTGGCTCAGCCAGTCGCACTGCGGCCTCACAGGGGACGGTAACCGCAAATACACACATTCACTGCACATATTCCCACAAGGAGAACATAAATGCCTGCTTCATACATAGGAAGGACACATTCCAGCCCTTTCGGAATGAAACGGGGTAATCCACAGCCCTAGCAATGTCACTCTTATCGAAAAAAAAGAGAAAAAACCAGCATCTATTTGCCATGTGGATTCTTGCCATCGCTGGAGATGTCAGGTGCAGCCTGACAGTGAGATACAAAATGGTCAAGGGTAGTGGAGCGGTGCAAAGCAGCCCCTGGATGCAGGAGAGGAGCTCTGCGGTAAAGGAGGATGTCATCGTGTGGGAGGTCTGGCCACAGTCACACATATAGTCACATATATGCTTACCATATACTTACAGACACTATTACTACAGTACTGTAACGTGACACTTTGACTAAACGAGAGACTGGAATTATAACAGCTTTATAAATCTGCATACTCAATCTGGAACGCGACCCCACAACCCTCTATGCCTCCGTATCAGCCACCATCAGCCCCCCCGCCCCCTGCCCTCACCCCTACTGGACGGCAATGCACAGCTGGATGAACAGTTTGCTACAGTATATATACTCCTGGGCAAAAAATGGGCCAATACTTATGTTGTGCGATTAGGATTTGGCCCATTTCTTTTTTTAACCAGAAGTGTACACTCAAGTGCTAAGCACATACTCATTACAGTACTTGTAATACTATAGTTACTGATTAGTACATCAGTCTTACAACATTCATTCCACTTCTGTATATATATTACCAAGTACACAGTACTGTACTGCATACACACACGCACACACGCACACACGCACAGCGCTTGACGATTCTAAAAGCACAGACTGACCCTTACAAGGCCGATCGGTACTTTCTCAATACCTCTAAGGCTTCTGTGATGCTGACCGTGTACAAAATGCCAGACAAGCTCCTAAGGAGCAGTGACATATAGGCGGGATGCGGGCATTGGCACGGAAGCACGGAGGTCCGTCAGATCGCGGGGATAAAAGGGGGAGGACACGACTTGTCACCGTCAGACATATCAGACGCCCCCGACGTTGCTGGCCAGAGACGGTGGATTAGGATTCGGCCTCTGGCACAATCACAGTCACATGGCAGATGCACCGGAATGCAATTAATCATCTCATGACAGCACCTGGGACTGATAAAACCACACTGTACCATCAAATGCTTCACCACAGAGATAGGGCATGGGAGTTTAGTGTGTATTTTTTTTTGGGGGGGGGGGGGGGGGTGTGCATTTGGTCACGTTTCCATGCAATTACTTATACCTATATTCCAATTTCAATAAAGCTCCATAAGCACAGCAAAATATAATTATTATAATTATTCAATATTGCATAATTTTAGATACATGCCAGAGTAATAAAAAAACAGGTTGTGGGCCATGTGTACAGCATTAAGGTGCTGATTCCGTCGATTTTCAGACGGGACACATGAGTTACGGCTATGCAAGTAGCGGACCTGCTGCGCTGGACGGCCGTTTTAATTTCCCGATCTGCCGAAGCACTAAAATTATGCCCGGTACTGTTCCACATGGGGGCACTATAGAGCTTTCCAGAACACTCAGGACTCGCTATTAAAGAAAGAGCCAAATTCTTTTTAGGGAAACCAGATGTGAGAGTGATTGCTCTCTAAGTGATATTTCTTATTAAATGGCTTATCTGGAACGATGCAAAAGACAGGCTGTCCCATCAGGTGCTGTCCCGGTATTCTCTTGTCTATGTGCACATGCAGTATATCTTAATCATTTAATTCGGTTGATTTTTATCTTTTTTTGCAATTTTTCTTTCCTCTGCTTATTTTCCAAAAAGGGGATTAAACTGTAAAACGGAAGCAACAATACTAATAATTATTTTATCAAAATTGGCTTAATCATTTCGTAAACAGCACACCGCTAAAACCGTCATTAGTGTGAGTGCTATTTCCGAACATCGAACAGCTTGGTCACCAAGATTTATTGTAACTCTAAAGACTGGTTCCTGCAGTGTGTGGCTCAGTGGGCTAAGCCTTTGCACCTGTGATCAGACGGTTGCTGGTTCGAGGCTGGCCTTGAGCAAGGCCCTTAACCCACAGCACCATGGGTGCTGCTATGGGTGGCTACCCTTTGCTGACAAGCTTGCTCTCACCTATATATATGTCTGTGTCATGAAGAGCAAGGTAGAGTAAGCAAAAACAGAATATCCCCATGGGGATCCATAAAGTATCATTCTTATGTGGCAGTGCCACAGAGTGTGTGGGGATTGTGACATGATTTTCATCATCGGGGCAGCTTTGGACAGGTGATGTGCTCAAGGCTGCACAACGCAACTGAAGCAACATGGAGGCTCCACTCAGTGACACAAATGAACCTCGGTCTTTCGGAAGGATGTCAGAAAGTAGATCAGATCAACGGGTGTCAATCAATGCTAAGAACGTCATCTCGTACTCATGTTCCTGGATAGAGTGGTCTTACTGACTTGCCTCCCAAGAACAAACTTGGGACAGAATGAATCATGGGATTGTTCTCATTAGTGAGGATACAACCAGTGCTACAACGATATTTGGGGCAGGGCAAGAACGATACTCAGGGATTTTTACCATCCTCAGTACAATACATACAGTATATGTACAGCTCTGGGAGAGATGAACAGAACACAGCAGATTCTCCAGCCTGGCTCTTCCCTGGTTCTCACTGAGGAAGGCCTTCTTCCCTGTTTTATAGGATTCCAAGCTGGTTATGAACTTGTCCTAGCAATACACTTCACACCACTTAACATTCCCCATTCTTTTTGAAGGTCACTTGAGGTGAGGTCATCCTCGGATTCACGAGGCACTGCCAGATTGGTTGTGTACTGCTCTCTTAGATGTTTTGAACCTGGATGCAACCGGCTGCTCAGTGCAGCAGAACCAGGATTAAACCAAGACTTAAAGAAAGCTTATTTGTTTTTGTTTATATACAGTAGTTCCTTAATTTTTGTGTGTGTATATATATATATATATATACACACACACACACATGCACACATAAGGAGAGAGGAGAGAAAATATATAAGAAACAAATAATTGCTACCTGTGAGTTATTGCCACCGGAATGACTCATTCATTACAAAATAACTGAATCTAACCTCACTTACTCAAGCTGAGTTGAGTGGAGAGCAGTTGGATTCTGCCCAGTCTGACAGGTTGGGGTACTTGTTTGACCATGCTGAACTAATTGTGTTTCAGTCCTATTTATTTCAGCCCCCAGGTCCAGCCCCGTGTAAACATAATGCATACAATACTATTCAATTAATTATGACAGAATTGGAAAATAGCTAATTTTCCCACCATTTAAAACGAGGTTTATAAATTAAACGGCCGAGGTTCACTTCCCTGAGGGGGAACATGGTTAAACCTTTCAGTTATGTACTTAACCTGAACTGTTTCAACAGAACATCCAGCTGCATAAATGAACAGTGAAACATTTGTGCATTATGCTAAAAGCTTCTGATAAGAAAGTACCATGCAAATAAATAATGTAACATAGCGGAGCGGAAATATTTATTTGGCCAGGGAGATGCCTTCACTTTGCAGTATTCTCCCAGCAAAGATGCACACGTGCATGCACACAGTTATCTTCCAGGCCCTTCCTTTTGCAAGGTTACGATACTGGAATTCACACATAGATCTGTGGACTCAGACAGAAATCAATACTGTCGTATGAGACTTAAAATCAGGCCCGCATGCACAGAGGCAAAATTGCAACCAAAATTGCTACATTGATTGCGGTTCACGGTCTGACATTTACAAAGTTCTCCAGCCACCCCTACAGTGATATTTCAAGGAAGCGTCACTTCGAAGGGCAGAGGTCACGAATCACAAGAGCAATTGCTTTATTATCAGTGACATATTCAAAAATCGTACATGCAATGCTTCCAAGCTGACCTGAGTAGACATCATATGTCAAAGCTTTAAGTAAAGACTAGCCTGAGTCCATGTCTGAATCCTGAAATATTTATCATCATTAATGCATGTTATTTAGGAAAGACAGTATCAGTTACTAGGGAACATACTTCACATAGTAATTTTGACTATAGATATCATATACGTAATGAGCAGTTCTTATCTAGAATTAATGCTCTGTTAGGATGTGCTGTGCATGAATATCTTCTACTTATGATCCCCCATAGGCAGCCAGAGAGATGGGCAGCTGGGAAAAGAGACATACAGGGAGACAGGCAGCTGGGGACAGAACCGCTGCAGAAGTACACAGATGGAGACAGCTGGAGAGAGACTAACATCTGGAAACACAGACTGCAAGGGAGACAGCTGTATCAATTTTAAAAAGTTACATACAATACTGAATGTTATACTGACAATCCTCATAAATAAATTGTATATTGTCCGGTAATTGTTCTGATCTGATAACACAGACATCTTACTTTAAAAACACAGGTCAATATTTACCTAGAAACATTTCACCCTCCATGTCATCTTTTTGCACGAGAGGATAGAGATGAGAAATGGACCTTATCTACTGTGACCACTAAAGGATCACCAGGCTTTGCAGGAATGAATCATCCTGTAATCCTGCGGATGTCACTTGGTTCCACTGGGTAAGATAACATCAACAGCCATGTGTTCCAGAACCATGTGTTATGGTTTTTCGATCATCTGCAAAGCATGACAAGACAGTCCATATATGGGCTTCTGAGTATAAACATATATTAGTCCATCTAATGAGAGATAAACACAGCTGTTGGGAACGGTGTCTCCTCTGACCTGTGTTGAAAATACAGACCAAATGAGACATCATGGGAACATGTAGGAGGCCATCTGACACAGGGCTGGTGGGTCATGCTGTGGTACAGACAAGGGCAGAAAGTCTCAGATGATGGTGCTGACAGTATCCCATGAGCGGTGAAGGGGATGTTCATTGACGCCCCGTGAATCTCAGGAACCTTGATTGGGCTTTAAATCTTGTAGATGCAGTGTTAGTGGTAGTAGCTACAGTAAGGTGGGGCAAAGAGCAGGTGCAGCACATCTGCACTCCTCATCAACAGTTCCTTGACTTGCCATCCATGGTAAATGACTGAATGCTAGTCTTTTGGCACAAGTAGACAGTCCAGAAGGGGCACTTTTCTGGGTCACCAACACACAACCTTGCCTTTGGGGACTATTTAAATAAAGTAGAACCCAATGGAGAATCTCTGATTGGACAGGTGGTGACATACAGACACTACACTATGACCAATCCCAAAGGGAAATGACCTATCACCTTCCTGTCTAAGCCATTACTACTCATCTCTGCCACCCTGGCTTTCCTGGAGTGTGTTCCGATGATCTTGGCAGGCTTTGATGTCACTCTTATAAGTTTCATATTAATTTTGAACTTTAAAACAAAGACATATGAGGGACAGAATAACTGGATGGTGAACCTTTAATAAGCAAAAAGCAGAGTCTTGCTGTGCAGAATGTTCGCAATGCCCCCTTCAGGTTCCTGTCTCCACATCTACACCCATGGTATCAAAAATTTTCTAAGAAGAAACCTAACAGTGGACTCAAGAAATAGTATTACCCTCCCTTATTCTTCATTTTTACACCATTTTTTAAATACAGGATTTATTGAGAATAACGAGGCAAATAGTGCTAAAAGCTAAGCTGACTAGTCGAGCTACAGAGTGGACAGGGACCATTTGAATTCTTAATATATTTTTCTTTACCCGCATTTTTCAGCCTCACCACTGGAACAAGTGAAGCTCTTCTCCCCGGGTCATTTTTTGACATAATCCAAATTCTCTATGCCAACTTAATTCAGCTAACACACAGTTTCAGCCCTGGAGCTATACAACTTTATAGACTCAGGTTTATGTGTGTGCTTTGTGGTTGGAGTTTTAGAACCCAGATAACCTTGTGGCACCTAAAAAATAGCACGTCTTAAAACCAAGACACTTAGGCCTTCACAATCAATTTAATTAAAACAATTCCATAAATTACAACCGGGGCTATCGGGGAAACGGAATAAACAGAAGGTAAATTATGGTCCCAGACTGAAAAACATTTATAGGGGACATGGAAGAGCGTGCTCTCTTTTCAGATATAAAGCACCACGCTTGCTGAATCAACATCAGTTTGGAGTGAAGGTAGGGCTGATTGAAGTAAAATAAAAGGGGGAAAGAAAAGTTTGAGTGAAGGTCACATTTATGTAACCAAATCAATGAAATACTTTTCAATTGAAGTTTCTCTTTTCTTATACCTATTGTGGATGTCATGAACGGAGAGCGGCTGTGGTCAATGAGCAACAATGTTTCTGCCGTACATGGTTCATGTTTGGCTGCTGATGATATGGGGGACAGACCGGTTTAATCTTCCCGGTGAGTCGCGCTTCCCTGAGGCAAATCGGGCGACGTCGATGGAGGCGGGAGCTTTGTGGGATTTGAAATCCATCGCTCCTTTTCTGTCTAACCCAAAATGCTCAGAGAATCAGAGGGTTCAGCCCGGGTAGCAAACGTTTTTCTGAAGATTCCACTAATCATGTATTATGAGTCCTTGACAGATGGGAACTAGTATGAGAGAGTGGCTCGGACACGCGCCTGCGTGTGTGTGTGTGTGCATGTGTGTGCGTTCGTGCACGGCGTCTGTGCTTTTAGGCCGGACAGCCCGTGTGACAGCATCATGCGACTATTGATGGGCTCTTCCTGAGATCTCATCTTATTAGTCTCCTAACCCTGCAGGTAACAGGCCTGTGGTCGCAGTGACTGACGCCCCCTTCAATCACAGCAGTGGTATTTGCATTCCAAATGACCGTGGCGCGGTGCCGGGGCGGGAGGCTGTCAGACATAGCCGTGAGTTATCCGAGCCGCCGTGCCGTGACTACGAGACGCCGAGCGGGCCCATAAACCTTCGCCGGAGCCCCTGTCAAAAAGTGCCGATTTTAATGCTCTCTGTGACACGGGCTGCCTTATTGCGGCACTTAACCAAATTGACTTTGTGTCGTTTAAATCATATTTCCTGTACGGAGGAGGTGTTAGGGGGGAATCTCAAAGACTGAAGGGTCGCAAAAAGTAAGAGGCTGGCACTGCTGTCGGACCTGCCCGCCTTGAACTGGGGCAAGCCGACCCCTGTCATAAATGTGCAGCTGCAAGTCCGGTAAGATGGCTCCCCTTCACTCAACTTAATTTCCTTTAAAATGTTGTGTAGTAGGATCAGTTAAATGCATTGTGGGCTGGCTGCTAGGATAGCCTGCAGGCCGGAATAGGAGGGGTGGGGCCAGAGAGCCTCCCATGACCTTCTGATTGGGCAAAACCATCAGAGTTCATGAAGGACAAGCATCCTAACTCAGGTGCACACATTCTAACACAGTCCTGTCCATAAAAAAAAACCCTGCCCCTGTTCTCTTTATCCACAGTGGCAGAAAGAAAATGAAACGTATTCGTAGGCCAGGGGAGAGAGGCATTATGGGATTGTTGTTGTGTCTCAGGCCTTGTTTTTTTGGAGTTGGTGCTGTGTGTCCTTGCCTCACAGTAGCCTGTACACAGCCAGCTTCACAGGCCACAAGGGAACATCTGTGGGGGGGAGCGGGGAGTGCCTGCAGGAGGGGATTCAACACTATCTCTAATAGCTAAACTTAAGGGAGCATAGGCCTGGAATGTAGTTGCTAATGCCTATGTGGTAGTGTTTGAGCTCATTTGCAAAGTTATGTACCCATAAGAGTTTGTTTTGTGTGAGAAATGTATATGCTTATTGTCATGCCCTGCCGTCCGATCCTCCCGTGTGCCACGCCCCCTTGTTCCCCTCGTGCGAATCCGTCCCGTTCTC
>JAODKN010000037.1:13130808-13154747 GCA_026774425.1 Petrocephalus zakoni
GACCCTCTGTGTCTATTTGAGGAAAAGAAGTCTCTCTTTTTGGTGACCAATTAAACTGTGCAAGCAAAAAACACTCTGGGCTTTTTTTTGTGCCCATGTCGTCCTGGGAAGCTATCTGCTTCAGCTCTGCTCCAAAAAATAAAAATTGCCCTTTCTAATGCTTTAGAAACGGGTCAGTTTTACTGAGCATGTACATCCTTAGAGGAATATGGGATATAGCAACAAACTGCTTTCAGAAAAGACAGATTCTGACTTGGCATCCCGTGTGGTCCAAAATGTGCAAAGTTCTGCTGCATGTCTGCATTGTGAAGGAATAGCATCCTGGCCAGGGTGTTTTCCTACCTTGTGGGAAAAGACCCAGGTTTCCCTGACTGGGTCCTGGACAAATGATTGGACGGATAACAACAGTAATGAGATATGTGACATAAATAAAGAAAAACAAATAAACTGCCTATCACAGGGAATCTAAGGTTAGAAACAATGCCATAAACATTACATTTCGCCAGGCTTTTAAAAGTCAACATTTCGACTCAAAAGCATTTTATATTACAAAGGCATACATCAATATGTAGCTGCCGATCATATGAAAGGTCTTAATTTTCCAATCTGTTCACCCAAATTATGCTGCACAGTGATGGAACGTGATTTTCACAACTAATACGGGGAACGGAGGAATGTGAATAGGTAGCAGACAAAGCTCGCTTCTCTGTGAACATGTGGCAGAGCATGGCGGAGAGCAGACCTCGGACAAGTGTGGCCTCTCGTACAGGAAGGTGAAATTAAAGGTGCCATTTTTCACTTAAAGATTGCGTTCCATCAGCAGGGAGAGGAGACAGGACCGGGCACAGAGCGGGGCCTCCTCACGGGATTAAGACGAGCAGGGAATCACTGAGCTCAGCACCTCTTCCTGACAGGACCGGTCCAGCCCCCTTTAAATTAGGTGCATGTATTTACAAACATCCCTGTGCTGAGAATCTGGGAAAACAAAACAACCAAACAGTAGGTAGCCATCTGCATTTATCAGAAACCGAAATGCCAGTGGGCGGGCAGGTTGTGGTGGGTTGGTGGGAGGGGCACCATTCAAATAGCTCCTAGATAACGATGCCATGAACAAGCAGTTTTTTGGAAATCCAAATAGCTTTTTCCAAGGTGTGGATTAAGTTGCTGGGTATATTTTTTCATTTGGTAAGTGTAGTTTGCCTTGACAATTTTGCAGCAAGAGGTCATTTCTGCTGACAAATACCAGGTCTTTCAGCCGACTGAAATTTTCACTGGAGGAGTTAAGCACTTTGCCCAAAGGTGCCAGTGGAAGCCCCCCCCTACGACATAGGCTGAGCTTTAGCACAATAACCACTAATGCTACTTTGACGCGGGTTTTAAAACTCCTCTACTCCTCTAGCATCTCGTAACTCCTTCAAACGCGGCGCTGTAGAAGAAGCCCTCGCCTGCTATATTTTAAAATATAGCTGAGGTTCTGGAGTGAGCTCTAAGATTCATTTGTCCTGCTAAAATGACAATGTTTACATGCAAAAATGATCCATAATACGTGCAATAGCTAAGCACAGATTATCTTGGCCAAAAACTTAATCAGCCATCTGTCAGTGCCTGACTGTGAAAAAGCTAGATTAAAAGCACTGACATTAAGAACCACAAGATAATTCTGCTTAGTGCTAGCAGTGAAGAATGTGAACGGTGGAGTGGCCCTCAACCTTTTGGGGGTTTACAGCACAATCTAAAACTCCATTAGCCTGAGAGCCAGGTAAAAAAATAACTAGATACACAGGAATGGCATTCTTTCAGAGCTTGCCAGAAGAACTTCATTTCCTGAATCCTCTAAAACAAATGTTCCCCTTTGCGAAAATATTCGAAATAAGTGTGAGAAGCTCGCCGGCTTTCTAGCGTGACAGCACGTTACATACTGCGGCTACTATATGGATATTACGGTTCAAAAGTAGCGTGTTTGATGACAGACATCAAAGAAAGTCATTTCGTTAATCCCTGTGCCAAGAAGGGGTATAATTGAGAGTAATTTCATTTGTTGGTAATGTAGGTACTTCACACTACAGACTCTAGACCTATATTTGATTAGCAATAAATACCTCAGTTGACTTTGCATGAAAGTCAGGCAAGAGTTTCATATTTGACACATATTTAGCAGCACAGCATGATACAGCTCAGGACCGATTTTAATCTCAGAAAGCCAAAGTGCTTCCGGACTCCTTTACCCCAGTGCTGTCTTAAACGTGATCTTCTGTGTTAGGTGTTCTTGAGATTTTAAATGCTTATACGTAAATCATACTTTCCATGAAACCGTGCAATAAAACCAGTGAAATATGATCTGCATTGAGTAAGGGATTTTTTTTTCTGTCCATGCAGCTATTTGAAGTTTCCCTTCCTTTCGCCTACAACATTGCTAGTTTAGTGATTAGCTCTAATTCACACTTCATAATTGGTTGACAATTGTGCATTTTATTACAGCTCTGCCAGTGGCCACCTGATTCTCGAGAACAGAAATCCCTCGGAGAAACAGGGAAGATGGTGCCCGAAAGATTCAAAGATCCAAATAGGCCTCCTACTTGCTGCCATATCCCACATACAACAGTTCCAAGGAATCCTTTGTGAAAAAAGGTTCTTGGTACACAGAGAGAACTTTATTAAATCTCTTCAGAATTAACAGACTGGATGAGCAGAACATCCATTTTGAGTCTAACCAACTGACCGCAAGAGACTAAAATTATGAACCTAAAACAATGTTTCTCATGAGATTTTGCTTCTTCTCATGTCAGACTCGCTCCTCCTCAAGACGAGAGAAATCCTGGATTCAGATCATTAATTATAAATGATTGCAGGTCAGGTTTGTGCCATAACTTGTTTCCTCCACCCTAAATCATCCACCCACTCCCTCCATCTCACAGAATAACAAAGGCTTCCCCCAAAGCCTACCAATTCAAGCCCCAAGAAGGTTCCTGGTGTTGTAAGGTACATAACTTGTTGTGGCAATAAAAAATAATATTTAGTAACAAAAATAGTAAGTAAACAAAAAAAGAGAGGTGAGAGAAGTGCTATATGAAGAACTAAATGAAAATAAATAATTCCGGGAAACAGAGCGGCTGACCAATCCATTTCGCTCCCTCGGGATAAAGGAGGCCACAGGCGCGGATGAGAAGCACACCAGTAATTTAGGCCTGACCGTGCCCCGTGCTTTCAGCTCGGAGGCAACCGCCCCCTCCGTCCTCAGCTTGCCAAAATGGGGTTTGCTGTTGCGCTGCCAAGGTTGCTATAGCAACTCTACACAGGTTGAGCAAAGACAAAAAAAAAACAAAGCTTTGTTCTCTTACATAAAAAGGATTAATTACCACCCCCCTCCAACACCCCACACCCCCAACATACACACACAAAGGTTGAAACAAAAGTAAGGAAGGCAATGAGATTCAGGATTAGCACTTCTAATTCTAATTCCAGTCATGGACATCTTCCATCTTTACGAAGGGACCAGGTGACAGAAACTTCTCCAAACAGCACCTTGATGAGGCACTGGCACACATTTTGTTGATCTATATTACCTTAAAAGTCACACCATTCTCCTGCCTTACAGAAATTGATTCCTATTCTGATTTCTGCATGCTGCTTGCAGACAATGAGCCGATCGCCTTCTCTGCTTAGTGCGGGACGTCCGTTTTGGTTAAGCGCAAACAAAAGTTCCCGCATGTTGTGGCAATCGACTCGAGCTGTCGTTTTGCCTTGGGGAAAGTCATGCTGACTCCTAGCCTGAGCAAAGCCAGGAGATATGGAAGCATTTCAGTGAAAAAAAGGACAGTGCAGCTATCGTAAGAGCCCGAGTTATATCATCCGGTGTCAGCATTATTTCATCACATCATACGACCACACAAATCCCTATAACAGGCTCATTCTAATTTTAACTTAATCTGATCAAGGTCGACTGAAATAAAGAGCTTGGATGTTGGGAACTTGCTGTGATTTGTCTTTTGTTCCATTATGGCTCTGTCAGGTTAGAGACAAGTGAATATGTGTAAGCATTTTGCGAAAGATAAAAAAAAATCCATATATAGCTGAAATACCTATAAATGGCACTGAAAGTGCTATACTGAAGTTCTTTGACACTATAATTGGCCTGCTCATATACATTTTTGAAATGGTTCATTTTTTTTTTCTTCCAGAGGAGTCTCAGGCAAAATAAATTCAATACACTTTTCCATAAATGACAGACCTAAGAAGTCAGTAATAAAGACAGAACTCTAAATATATTTCCTTTTGCACCCTGGAGGCTAAAGACTTCGAGATGAACTAAATCCATAACAACCACTTTACTGCACATTTAATAACTGGGATTTAAACAAAAATGAGACTGAACTGGACACCAAACTGAAAAGAAAGTGAAAATGGAACGAAGATTGAAAACTGCACAAAAATAGCCAGACTACAAAACAACCCATAATAGCACAGGCTACATGCACCTTTGAATCACTCGATTCCAGCTGTACCATTCACTGAGGGGTGGCTGCCCCGTGACGTCCATCGAAACAGCCTACATGATCTTCACAGCAATTCTCGAGGTAACCACAAAATAACCCATTCTGCAGAAAGCACCAATAGCCGTACATTCAACCAATCATTCAGCCCGGTGTCTGCGCCCATTGATTTCAGCTTGGCTACGGCCTGCGTCTACAAATGCTTCCTGTGGTAGCTATTTTAGATTAGTGTAGCACCTGTGCGCTAAAATGAGACATTATTATTTCCGTACGCTGCCCATTCCTCCAGCTTGTGCTGCTGTATCTGGCATGAACACACTGCAGATCCACGCTCAGCTATTGACGCTTATGCTGATGACAGCAGCAGTATGCTAAACTTTGCAAGATGCCTTTCGTCTACACATTCAGTGCATTATATCTCAAATGAAGAAGGCCAGGGGGAGGAGACCCTTAGAGACCCCTTGGAGTAGCGCATCAAGAGACTGAATCAATCCCCAGACAAGTAACACGCACATGCTTAATATCATAAGAACAGTGCAGTACTAACATCAGGCTTTTGCAATAGGGAATTGGCTCCAGTGTGGTCCTATAACCGGAAGGTTGCTGGTTCAAAGCCTGTAGTCAGCAGAATGATTTCACCACTCGGCTTCTGAATAACGCCCTAAATCCCAAATGCTTCGCAGACCCTGCTTTCTCCGATGCATGCTGCTTTGGGTAAAAGCGTCTGCTACACAAACAAATGTATGGCGTACAGGGCACTGCCTGTGACCTTAACACATAAGACAGAAATGCCTTGTGTTATACGGTCGACGGCAATGACAAATGCACTTGTTCTGGGTGAATGTTACGTGGAAGGTAGCACTTATCGGGTTCTGGTACAATGGTACTCTTCCTACGACAAGTCGTCAATTTGCCACACCCTACTTAGAGTGCAGCAGCTGCATTAGATGGAGAATCCTGGCAAAGGTTCACCTCATTGTCTGAAGGATAAATGTTAAACATCACGTTAATTAAACTTCTGTGAACCGCTGCTTTATTGGCTGCAGTATAATAGCCATTTTATCAGTGATTTCTGGTTTGATAATATGATATTTAGTTCCATTCCGTCTAATGCACTTTCAAACACCTTGTGATATTGGGGGTACCGAGGAGATTAAAGGGATAGAGAGTGACTATATGAAGATGACTCGACCGGGTTTATGTTCGACGTAATTGCCCTGAGCTGCTCCCTGTCGCTCCGTCTGCACCGTGCGAAAGAGGCCTTCAGCACTAACGCGGAATGTTCAAAAAGCTGTCGAATCAAAGTCATAAAAGAGGAGTAAGCTGCGTTTTAGTGCATCACTCTCATCAACAATATGGTCAATATTGTGCTTCGTACTGGGGTAAAAAACCCAAAGCCGAGGTCTCCACCCGTTTTGTGATTATAGAGTTTCTCTGCTTTAAAATTAACTCGTTTATAACTGCAACAAAATAGTCAAAAAACAGCCACCATCATTAACCATGTGTGGGTGTTGTATTGGCCGGTTTTGATCCCCCTGTAATTTAAGCTCTGTATTTACACCAATGAAGATGCAGAGATTGATATGCAGCCATACATTCAGAGTGAAAAGACCTATTCTCTAGACTTGACTATCTCAACAGAATGTTGCACATTTTGGACCGCGCAAGATGCTAAGTCAGAATCTGTGTTTCTGGGAGTCCCCACTATAACTCATATCCCGTAGAAGATCAACCTCTGTAATACCTTTTATAAACTGAAACAGAGCAGAAAGAAATCGTTTTCCAGGGCTAGTGTCTCTCACCGCCGTAGATGTCACTCGTCCTATCAGAATAAGGATATGACCTGACCTGAAGGTAGCCCCTCATCCTTTTTGCTAGATTATCTCTGCTTTCAAAGGAAATCTTTCACAGAAGTCTAAAAACATGTTTAATCACGATTAACAATAAATTCTGTTATTTATGTTTTATAAATTAATTTTAATAGGTTATCGCAAAAATATAAAGACTTTTCCCCCCAAACACACACACGTTTATGCTCTCTGCCCTAGCAGAAAGGTGTCTAATAGCAAATGTAATTGAAAGCATAATAAACAAATGTATCACTTAGACTCAGTGTATGGATAAGTAATTGCAGACACACATCATAAAATAAATATTGCAGCAATGAGTGTGGTTATCAGCACTGACCAAATGGAACCAAAGGCCTGTACTATGCTTTTTTGTGTTAAAAATTGATTAATAAAGCATAGAAACTAAAGTTAAAAAGAAGATATTTCTTTCTTGCCAAAACCAGAGAGAGAGGCTGTGGACAACCTTGGCTGACCTTCAGGCTTTGAAGAGAAAGTATAAAAGATTCTTCCACAATAAAAATTCTAATGGATCCACTGGACAGCATAATGATGGAGAGAAAAAAAAGTTCTTCACACAATGGTCTCCCAATTACTCAATTTACCCTGTGTTAATAAGACAGGTGTGCTATCTGACCTGGGATTGAATTGGCTCCAATGGAAATAAAGCAAAGAAGAATACCACAAAATAAAACTGGCAGATTCCATTCAAGGAGAGAAGCCTTGCAAAGTGACGTGATCAAACACTCTTTGGACATCTTTCTTCCAGTAGAGTGTAACTTGCCTTGTTCCTGCATCCCACACAACGTTTTAATCCTTTTCCCTGTAAATGTAACGTGGAACCCCAGGAGCTTGATTCCAACTTTAAGGTGCTGCATATGTGGCATTATAGAGAGGATGCCAAAAAATGTAATGGGAACACAACGATTAGAAATTGCTTTGATACTGCTCAGATTATGATCATGAGAGATTTACTTTGCAAATATCACAGATGCCTCAGTCCGATCTTAAAAACAGATCTCAATAGAGTCTTGAATAAAGTCTCACTTCATCTGCCAGAATCTTCAGATGTCCTGGCCGGAGATAAGATCTTGAATGCTTCTTTTCTTGACCTCCATTGGCCTTTGTATCTTAATTATTTCCCATGATTTTCCCGAGACATAATTCAGATGAGAAAGACATTTCAGTGAGTAATGAGACCCAGCGTCTCCCCACTTCCTGCGGGCACCTTTCCTTCCAACGGAGCAGCTCTTTCTCTGTCTCTCGGACATCATATAATTCACATAATTTTACAGGAGAATGCTTTAAGACAACTATAAATTAAACAGTGATTATTAACTTTGAAGCTGTGGGTTTTATAAATGTATCTGAAAAGTGTGGGTGTTCTGAATAATGGAAGTATTTTTATGAGCAATAAATTGCACAATTTTTAATATTAAACTGCACAAGTAGTCGCATAAATAGACAGAATAGTCACTTATTGAAACTCAGTCTGCCTCTCCAAAGCTGAGCAAATCAGAAACAACAAGCTTAGGTCTCAAAGGTCATATTACGAACGTTTGTGACAAGTGCGTAAGTTTTACCTATGGTATTATTAGAATTATTATTTACCTCTAAATGCCATATCATTTAGTAACATCTCCCAATGTCTTCATTCTCTTTAAGCCACTTCAGCAAAGCTAGTAAGCCCAATAGCTTAGAAAGTAAATAACTACTGCAGTTTTTTATAAAAGTTAAATACACTTCATATACGGATACATTTTTTTAAAAATTAGCAACCCACACTTGTCTGATGCGATGTGCATACTCGCATGAGAGTAGTTAAAGGGAATGATGGCACAATGGGATGTGATTTGCATATTTTCAGTGTGGTGTTGAAGATATTACTCTTCTGTGGCTGAGCCGGGCAATAAGAGCAATTAGTAAACACAAACAGCTGCTTCACAAGAATTCCTTTTCTCATTTGTCATCAGCCAAGTGGTAATACAGCTAATGAAGTTGAAGCAAATTACCCCAATTAGGACTAGTAATTGATCTTGGAAAGGCTGTGCCTAAAATGGATTCAGAATGCACTAGATTAAATATTCTCACATCTGTAACATCTGTATAAATGTTTAAACAAGTAATTCTCAGGAGCCTGAAGTCCAATCCAATAATTATTTACTGGTTTTAAGTTTCAAACATCTGGCGGATTGTATTGAGAGACCGTAGTCAACTCCAGAAATACTACTAGAAAGGTTTAACTTCAGGTGACATAAAAGTTTCAGGCCTTAGGATGCGGCTTCCCTTTGGCATTCACTAATACTCTGATGCTAATCTTATTCTTTGTTCAGCCTCACCTGTAGTCTTTCATTGACAACGTCTCTATTCAGCTTGAGAAATATTGGTTCCTTCACTGACCGCCAATAGAATGCTAATGAAGTTTGTCAATGTACGTCACCCCAGGGCACATGAAGCACCTCGTTCCCGGCACTCCCGCCCCGTCTTCCTTACGTCTGCTCCCTTTAATAGCTGGTTACATACTCGCTGTCCTTCGTCATTTAATGCAGTTGTATAATGATTAGGAGATTTTCCACTTTTATCGTCGAATGCATTAGAACAAATGAGAGATTAGCACATCTGTGATGCCAACATGTGAGGGCAGAGGGTTGAAAACTGGTCACCTAGACAGAATTTGGTAAAACCCTAAAACAGCTAAACCAGCAATTACTGTAATTTAGGGAGCAAGTGCCATAGCAGCTTCTCAATTAATATGCTGAGATCATCCGTCTCTCCCGGCATCACTCGCCAGTTGTTTTCCTCTAGTAATTTTCTCTCGGCTAAGAAAACGCACATGGGGTTGACTTCAGCAGGAAATGATAGAGAGGGGACACGTGGCGAGCTGCTACCCGACCCTTCATGTTCTTCTTTCCAGCTGTGATTGGCAGCTTGGGCCGAACTGCAGCAGTCTGAAGGCAATTTGAGTCCCAGGCCAGAACGACAAGGTCCGATTACAGGCATATTGCAAGGGATCGGGGAGAAACGGCCTGCGGGGACACAGCGCAGTCAGTATCTGCCGGGCGCCATGCGATTCCTCAGAGCGTCCCCGCTCGGAATTCTCTCTGTTGTCACTTCTCATTGCTTAAGCAGCTTGCTGCATGGGGTACATGGGTAATTGGCTTGATTGACAGCTACTGTTTTTTTTTTCCTCCCCATGTTTGCTATCTCTGTAAGGGGCCTTGGGAATGCGTCTCAGAGCCGGAAAGGTATACGCAGATGCAAAAATAAAAATAAAATAAAAACCAAATGTGCACAGCCAGGCACTAAAAACACAGCCGCAAACACACAGGAAAATAATCACAGCTCTGCCGAATAAGCATTACTCAGAGTACCTCTGAAACGGCGATTACCAAAAACACTTCATGTTAATTATTCCAAGAAAGTCCACTGCATGAATATTTTCAAATAAATTAACGACGCTTCAGTGCAATATGAAGCTAGAAAATGTAAACCGCAATCTTCTTTTTTTTACTTTGCTCATTTGTTATTCAACTATACTTCAGACTTTGATTAATTAAGTTAATTATAGAAATAAATTGAAAAGTCTGAGTAAAGCTAGGAAAGACAAAGTTTGGTGTATGACTGTTCTACCAATAGAGTGCAAAAGACCCAAAGGAAAAACAGTCAAAGACAGTTTTAGTGGTAACTACTGGTGAGAGCTGTAACCTCAGCCTGACCTGACTTAGCCACCAATATCGCCATGTTGTTGGACACATCCACTTTGCTCAGGCTAACCCTGTAGGCCTACCTCCTCTCATTATCAGTACTATCTTGCACTCTTTCAGTGTTATAGATGTTTATGATGACTGTTCTCCCCACTGGCCCCATCAACACAGTTGAAGTGCAACCATGTGCAAACCATGATTACTAATTAAGTAGTTTTGGTTCTGCTTCTCCAGTTTTTTTCTTTAACAGGCTTTGCCATCTAAAACACGGTATCATAAGTGTGAGAGTTGGCAAAATTTCAAGTGCTGCAGGAATGATTAACTGTATATTGGATGAAACTCTAAATACTATTATGAACATTGCATGCTGAAAGCTTTATTTAGCACTGACTGGTACAATGAATGCCAAACACTAAACAGCATTCTGAATTTCGGAATGCTAAATTCTATGTACTATAATGAATACTGAATACTGAACACTAAAAAGCAATTATACTGAACATGGCATTTTACAATTAACACTTAATGCTGAACGTTAAACTCTGCATGCTCTATAAACAGCTCATCCAGCACAGAGTTGCAGTACTGCATGCTATAATGGATGCTAAAGATTGCATCATATGCCAGCTATTATACTGAACACCGCTGGATGACGAACCAGTTCCCCTCATTGTAACACGACAGATACAGCCTGGCTGATGCACAGAGGCAGCTATCTCGAGTGGTCATCCTTTAAAAACGGAGATGAGTTAAGAGCAGCCTCTAGCTGCAGACCACAGTCCATTTCTATAGCGTCAAACTGCAGGAACATGACTAATCATTTGCTGGAATTTTCTGCATGTAGAGTACAGATCCAGTTTTACCCAACAGGTCTTACTGAGAGCAGTGGGAACGTCCATAATGAGTCTAGATAATGAAACATAACCTGAAATTTATGGTAAGAAGAAGCTATATTAGCTGACATAGGAACCAGTTAATGGATGAGTAGGGAAGCTCTTATATGGTCCCATTTCTGCTGCTCATGGAGTTCGCCGCTGTGTACCGCGGTGTGATGGATGGTGGCCAGCAACAGCAGCGCCGTGTAAGTTCTCTGCTCGCCGTGATGGAAGTGGCAGGTCTGTCTAGCTAACTAACCTTTCTGAGCTCGGAGGATGGAAGCATGGTGAATGAGTAGGTAAGTAACATTTGGAGAGAATTCGGGGGCTCTGGCCTCCTCAGACATAAAATGAAAACAACCGGTGGAGTATCAGCAAGTGAAATACATAAAACAAGACTGACAAGTAACTAACCACGGCTTCCAAAAAGCCGTCCTGACGCTCCCTCGCGCAGAACGCAACCTGCTGTTAAATCCCTACAAATGGCAATAAAGTTGGCACTTTTTTAGTCCTGTGTTTTAGTCCTGTGTATCTCAAGGGCCTTCAATATGCTGAAATTGGAGTCTTGCTGAGGTGTATCACCACCATCACCATGTCTTTGTTTAGTCTCTCAACCTGCCACTCAAAAGGCTGTGTTTAATTTACATGGCGGAAGTAAAGGAAGAAAACGTTTGCTGCAATTTGTTGCATCGGCCTTGGTCAGCCTAAAGACAAGGCCCTGTTGCCTGAGCAACTTTATCAGCTGTGGTTTGTAAGAAGACCCTCATTCTCCTGACATCTTTCTGTGAAATAAAGGCTTTGTTTTATTTCAAGCCAAAGATCGGAATGAGTTTAGCTAATAAACATCGATTTCTGCACAAATCTGCATTGCGGTGAACTGGCAAGACATACAGTGAATGTTATAGGGCTAAACTTGAGGTAAAGTACTTGCTGACACCAACAAACCCACAAGACAGTTTTGAGTTATTCAGTGACCTAAAATATTCCTACTTCAACACAACAGAATATGGCTTTGGCAAATAATCCAGTGATACAGTAAAGAATGCTTTGGGATCAGATGTAAAAACTGAACTCTACACTTTGAGGCGAGTGTCCAGATATGTTCATGGTAGTGCCATGACTGCTGGGATGTATCTCAGGTATGGCTGTGAGCAGCAACGGGCTCCACAGAGCCCAGTCATGGTTCCCTTCCTGCTCACCCTGCACACCGGCATCTTCAGATGTAACACCAAGACGTGTCATCTGCAGAGGTGCTCAGGTGACAAGGCAGTAGTGGGCTGTATAAGGAATGGGCAGGAAACAGAATGCAGGGGCCCGGGTGACGATTTTGCTGAGTGTCTGGAGCAGAATCAGCTGTACTCTAGCTTAACATTGGCATAACCAAGAAGACGGTGGCGGACTTCAAGAGGCCTAAGAACAGCCCTGTCCCCTAATACTATAAATAGAGAGGACATTGAGGTACACTTACAGAAACAGGCATCTGCATCTGGACCACGGGGCTGCAGTGGACTGCTAACACAGAGGCCATCTACAAGAAGTAAGAAGATCCCGAATGCAACTACAACTGGGGCAAATAAAGCCAACCGGCTAATCAGAGTCTGTATCCGGATTGGGAATCGACTTGGACCCCTGAAAGCAACTTTACAGGACAATCAACCAACTGTCTAGGTCAACCATCTCCCTTCTCCTTCCGCCTTCTTACTCCATTTACCAGACCACAAACTACAACAGTACATTTTTCACACTTCTATTTATATCATGTCATTTACTATCTATCTATCTATCTACCTATCTACTTACTTATGTACAGTGTGTGACTGCAGGGGTACCACTGTCGACCTGCATTTGGACATACCATCTAATCCTTTCTTCCAATTCAGATCAACCTCATTATCTCTTGCTGTATGTTATTCTTCCAAGTACTGCGGGTTCACTTTTACACCCACTAATATATTCCGCGAGTGTGCCTCCTCTTCACCAGAATACTTCTCCACCTGTATACTTCCTTAGGTGTCAATTTTTCCATTTAAGTTGTTAGAATTCAAATTGCAGTCACAATTTGAAAGCCCTCTCAGGCTTCAAAAACTCTTAAGCTTTGAGCTACGAATAGACCGAAAAAAAAATCGCACTGAGTTGGACAGTGGGTTGTTATGCATGGACATTCTGTGGCAGTGACTCAACCAGGGCCTGGAACTGTCCTGTATTAATTTGGCACAACTAGCTAACAAAGAATTTATTCAATTCACACAGGAGTCATGGTGACAGAAACATGTCTTCGGCTGAAAAGTCCCACAGCTACTCCGTTGCAGAGATTTTTCAATTCTGTCTGAAGGCCCAAATGTCTTGCATGTCTTACTGTTCTCTGTAAAACAATTACTCATTGGGAAGACCAGCAAGGAAATAAATTCTCCCGTTATTTGAGATTCACTGGTTGGGTGGAATCAAGGTCAATGACTGAAAAACCCTGGCATGTTGGACTGACACCTAGATTTTGGGGCAGGTCTTGGAAGATGGGTTACTCATTCCAGGTGTCCCGCTACTGTCTGCTGACAATACATGATCTATATATGGGAACATCATGATACTGGGCATTATCTCACCCACCAGAGAAGAAGAAGAGCACTCAGAACATCGGGGACAGCAATATGTCACACTTAATAGCTCTTCCCTATAAATCTTTGACAAGAAAACCATACTCGAGAAATGGATCCACTGCTGTATGGAAAACCAGATCCTATTAAAATTGGCCTAGACTGCTATTCCTCCACTTTGCTAAAAACATGGTGACACAGGACTTCAGTCATTACATGCTCAATGGTGTTAGTGGGCACACAAATGGACATTGCCAGGTGTCTGCAAGTACAGTACCTTCCACCTAGCCTTTGAGTTATGGTGTCATGTCGTATGATGTTCCTAACGGCTTTCATTGTTTTTATGTAGGATGTTCACGAATCACGTTCTCACGAAGGCTCTGCTTTGAGTAATGCCCATGCCTCATGGCTCTAGAATACGCACTTCTCCACATTATTCTTCTTTGATGTCGATGCCGTTCATTCAGTTGGTAGTGTTGTGGCCATTCCGTAGCTCATCCATCGTTACCCCTGCCAGCAATCCCCTTTTCGCCACATCCCGAAGATCCCATCTCACATACCTGCTGCCTTTGTAACACCCGACTTGAGAGCTAGCTTAGTTCTACGGGAGGGATGAAAGGACCGGAGGGAAGAAATCTGTGTATTTCATGTGTCAGTCACAAGCCTGTGGCACACACACTGGATGCAACCATTTCCAACGACCCCTCTGCCATTTCTGTCCAGTACCTCTATCTGATATTCTTGAGAAACATTCTGCACCAAACAAAAAGTGCAGTAAATTCTTACTTTGATGTTGGTCGATGTCAAAATAAGGACAAGCAGCGAAGGCGTTGGGGAAGCATGACGGAGCAGAAACACGAGGGTGCTCACAGAAAGGCTTGGGACGTTTGCTCAATTCAGTAAAAATTCTGGAAATGTATTTATTTTCTAATGAAAAACATTACTTCATCTAAAAATATGTATCCCATTAAAAACAACAAGTCATTTTAAGTAAAACATTAATTTAAAGCAGTAATTAATTGAAACCAAAATTATAGTTCTAAAAGAGCTGTTCTGAGTTAAAAAGTTTTTCGACAAGCGGTCTCATTGGGTGGTTTTTAATTGGTAACACCTTTGTAATAACATAAAACGCCAAACATTTGTGTTTAGTGTCCCGTTGGGAGCCAGTGACTAAAACGCAATTAATGGCAAAATGGCAAGAACAGAACTGAATGAGTCAGTCAAAAAAATTACGACACCTAATAAAAAGAAAGTGTCTGTGCGGAAAATACGTGCTGACATTGCTTGTCAGAGGACTTTTGTTATGAAACCAATAAACTTGCAACATTTTTGCAGTATTAAGAAAGAGTCCCAAGACTTTTTATGAGCACTGTATATAAACAATAACTGAGTCAAAACCTGAATGGGTTACACCATTCTATTATTAATGCCCCCACTTGGGTGTATGTGTCGTGGTTTTGTTGAGGCTGTATGTACATTGCTTTTTGTTCTTTTTGTATTATTGCAAATTTCCCCCTTGTGGGACTAATAAAGGGTTATCTTATCTTATTGTTTGCATTGTAAAGCGTCCTTGAGTCTGAGAAAGGCGCTATAGAAACAAACCTTATTATTATTATTATTATTATTATTATTATTATTATTATTAAAGGGCATAGTCAAGCGAGGCCTTGCTGAATTTATCATCGATATAAATGCCAAATTGAAAGATATTCCCATACTGCTTCTGATATTTTATGCTATAACTGTATTAAAAATCCAAATTCGCAGTTGTAAATGGTGACTCTTTGGTGCTTATGCTGTGAGTACTAGTTTAATTATAACTGGGGTGCTTTTGGTGAAATATAAAATCCTCTATGCAAATGTTACAATTAATTCATTAGGCATTATTTGATGTTGACAAAGTTTTTTATAAACCATCTTGGCTGATTAAAGTCCTGTACAGAGTAAATAAATAACAAATAATAAAATTGATGGGCGTGAATACCTTTTTAAAATCCTCCTCAAAAACTAAGGAATAAAATAAGTTTTCAGTTTAGTTGTAAAATCAGAAACTGAAGAGCCGGTCCAGACTGGGCGGACTGTTCAAAGGCCGGAGTGCTGCATCTGCAAAAGCACGGTCTGATTTAAACCTCACCCGAGGAACAGCCAGGAGAAGCTGCTCACATGACCTCAGGGATCTTGTGCTGGTGGGCTGACAGAGTAGATCTGCTGTATAGAAAGGAGCTAATCCATTTAGGGCTTTAAAGGTAATCGATAAAATCTTAAATTGATAGGAACCAGCCGCAGTTGTGACAGACATTTATAGCCGGCCTATTTCTGTCCAGGGGGAGATGATGTTGCGTGGAATTGTGGTCCGGTTGGATCCATGTGAGAACATGTGAGACCCTGCATTTAACCAAGAGATTTATTTTTTTTTTATTTATTACCACTCCCTGCCATGAAAATGTCAAATTTGCTAAAATGGTGCAAATATTCCGAAACCAGCTTTCCATTTCTGTTGTAGCCTAAATACAATATTTGTTACCATGAGAAGTCTGATGTGCAGCCATATATCTTCCATAACCACTTACCTAATGTAGTACTGCGATGGGCCTGCAGCCTATCCCAGGATGCACCGGGAATGAGCTTGGGGACACCCTGGACATGATGCCATTCCAAATGGTCATACACTATGAGCAAATCTGACACACCACTTTCCCCAGCCACGTTTTTTGGACTGTGCAAGAAAATTCAAGCATATAGAGGAAACCTACAAAAGTACAGTAGTACGTCTGAATATAATAATTATGATTTATACTTTATTGATCCCCATGGGGAAACTCTCTTCTCACCTCCCCCAATCCTGCTCGCCATGAGAGTAAGCTTGTCTGTGATGGGCAGCTGGGGGTTTAGGGCCTTGCTCAATATATAGCTATATATTGCTTGCTATATATAGAGCTAGGGGCAGGATTTGGAGCCCCAAAGATGGAGGTGCCAAACCACAATGCTGCCCACTGCGCCACTTTGCCACCCTCTGATGGCCATACTGTTTTCGCCTTTTTTTAGAAACATGTTATTAATAATATAATACCATGTGATTTTCTTCATAAACGAAGACCATATGGTGTGATACTGGAACTGATACCCCATCCCCATCCGACCCAACGTAAAAGTACTCTCACCCTCTATAAGAGGCCAGTATAAGACCACAGATAAGACCAGTTGTCAGGAGCGACGGGGCCGGGACTCAGGAGGGGCAGCAAATTGTCATATGTCAGCTGAGCTGCTCAGAAGATACCATAATACCACAAGTAGGCCTTGTGCTGCCAGGCTTGCCTGTGCTTAACCCCATGATGTTTATGCTATGTACCCCATTCTCACTGCAGGCCTCTTCTCTCAATTCACACCTGTGTCCGTTACGTTACTGAGTGCTAATGCACTTTCTGGCAGAACCTTGTGTCCTTCTAACCCTTTGTTTTGTCTTTCAATATGCTTTGGTGTAATCCATCCACTATTATGCAGTTGTTTTATTAATTAAAAAGTAATTCAATAATGCTACTGTTTCTACTCCCAAAGGCCCAAAGGTATTTACTTACAGGACACTTCATTATACAGTGAATCAATCCACAAATTGAATTGTTTTATAGATGACTGAGACACACTACAAGCAGTTTCTGAAAATCTGTGATGGATAAATTTAATTAATGTTATGTATCTAACATGTTTTGTTTTGGCCCTGCACATTACAGTGGGGAGGAGGAGAATATACTCGAGTAATCAAACAGAACATTTCTGAATGATACAGTGAGTGTGCCATGAGAGAAAAGAAGGATGAAAATCCTTACAAAATGAAGTCTTTGCTTTGATTGTGAAAGGTTCTGGCCATTTTGATGATCTCACGAAAGCATAATGCGCAATGCAAAACCAATATTTATGGGCGTGTCCAAATCCATTTTGCTATTTTGATGGAGGAAAAGGCAGAAAGGTACAGGTTGTCCTAACTCGCTTAATTATTCAGTGGTGTGTAGTGGGCATAGGATGCAATCAACCAATCAGAACAGCACGTCACCTCACCTTTAAATCGCAGTGGCGCATGAGCTACGGAGGATCGCTATTATTACGAAAGAAACGGACATGCTCGTGCGCGAGGTGAAGAGGTGCGAGCACGTCATCTACGGGAGTGCCACCGTTCCACACAAGCCTTCCGAGGCAAGGCGACGGATGAGTGTGTCCTCGTTTTCTGGCATCACCAGAACATCTGCGCAGTCTCGAAAGCAGTACATAAACATGTAATATGATATGGTTTGTTCTTTTTTATATAAATATATTTTTTCTTTTGGTGTTTCATTAAACAGTAATATACCAGATGTACTCTATAATAAAACATATATAAAATAAAATAACGAAAAACCATTCAAGCACTTTGAGCGTGTACCTTTTTCCGTAGCACCCGTACTTTTCAAAACGCTTAAATACCATTTAATAATGCACCACAGATCTTAGACATGGTTTTGTTGGTCAAATGCGCCATGTAATTTCGCTGCCTTAAAGTGCCGATGCACTGACAATGCACCTAGCCACATCTTATTAAGATAGACCACTCCTACGAGCGCAAAGCGGACGCGAAGTCGGGCACCATGCGAGATCAAACCCGCTAGGCTGTATTGAAGCTCGGATGAAAGCAAGATTGGGGGGGGGGGGGGTGCTTTTTAGTCCTGCATCGCTGCTTAAACTCTGTAATCCTTCATATGATTCATTCTCAGGTTCTTGTTCTGAAATTTTTACATTTTAACAAAAAGTGTTTACGGTAAGTGATTTGCCAAATGCATTTTTTTTACTGTTCCTTCTGCCCCCGAGAGGTTGATGCAAGGATCTGGTTTGGGTATGAGAAAAACAAAAAGAAAATATATAAATAGAAAACATAAACAATGCACCTACAAATGAGTGTAATGGAAGCAATATTATAAAGTATACACAAGCAAGCATATTGGTATAAATTCTAGCTGCTAACAGCTGGTCATATCGTAGTGCTCACTAGTAAATGAGACAGACGTTTTCTGCAGATGCTGTAACAATGACTGTTGTCGGCCACAGCCAGTACTTACAAACCCAAATGCTGTTAACTTAAACAAAACAAAACAGAGAGAGCGAGAAGTGTGCCAAACACCCCCATAAACAGCCTGCCTTGTTGGACCAACACCCAGGTTCAGGGCCTTACGGCCCCTCCCAGTCATCAACCATTCTGCCCTCTAGAGAGGCCCCCAAGAATAGCAACAACAGTAGCAAAAACAACAAGGAACTATTTACAATAAAGCTTCATCATTTTCCCAAGACTGGGACACTACAGTATTAATTCTTCTTGGTACCTCTACACTGACACTACCTATTAATATGAATACAACATTTGCAATATCCGCATGTATATAAATCAAGGTTTTATACTCTGCAAGCAGCACTGAGAAGCAAGTCTTGAGTGGGTTGGAATTAATTAGATACCACAAACAAATGCCACATTTACCTGATAAATAATAGTGGACTGCTCAGGTAATTAAAGTGACACACAAGCTTGGTTCATAAAGAGAAAAGATCCAAGCATACAAATGAAGCCACAGAAATTACAGTTTTTGAATGTCTGTATTCTCAAATTAGCCAAAGAAGAAACCCATGTCTGTGTAATGCAGTGCTACACATGCTAGCACACAAAATAACTGTTTTCCTATTAGTGGAAATGTATATATTAAGGTAAAAATCTCACTTGAGAAGATGAAAAATAAAGCAAAACAGAAATGTGCCTTTTACTTCAGATTGTCATATCTCAAGATCATTCCATTGTGTGCTCTGAGTGACTCACAAATCACAGGAGATTGCTGTAAGAATCTCATTTCATGACAGTGATTAAGACCCCATTGACTCATTGACAGAGATCTGCAGGATTCTGATAACTGCACTCTGGGGATGAGATGCTGTTACCAACTATCCTTGTTAATATGTAACGTATTCTCTCTCTACAGCTCATACTGAACAGTTGTATGAACTCCCCAAAGCTACAGTCCACTTTGTGCTAGCTTGTACCTTTCAGTCTATGGTTATGATTTAATGCAAAAACCCACTGGGCTAATTTGATAGCAAACGAGAAAAGTACACAAAATATTTTGTAAGCATTTGTGTGTGTGTGTTTTTTTGTTATTGTCATTGATTGTCATTGTTGTCAAATTAGTGTTTGGAAAAAAAGAAGACCTTGCTGTCCTTCAAAACAACAAAAAAACTCTAAAATGAAATGAAAACATTTAATCCAACCATAAGTTCAAGTATACTCTATAAAACAACAACACAATCCTTTCTGCTGTTAACAAATGGTCCTTCACAGTTAACAAAAGGGGCCTTCACAGTTAACAAAAGGAACCTTTACAGTTATCAAGAGGAGCTTTCACAGTGACCAGAGGGACCTTCAAAGTTAACAAGATGACCTTTCACAGTTAACCAGAGGGTCCTTCAAAAGTAACAAGAGGGGCTTTCACAGTTAATTAGAGGAGCTTTCACAGTTAACCAGTGGGACCTTCAAAGTTAACAAGAGGGGCTTTCACAGGTAACCAGAAGCGTACATGTCAATGTGTCATCCCCCCCCCAAACAGCCTATACCCCTGACCAAGAGGACCTTCACTGATAATTGATGGGGCTTTTGCTATTACCCAGAGACAATTTTGTTGTTATTTAAAACCAGACGGACTTTCACTGTTACCCAGAAGAATGTTCACTGTTGTTCAGCATGGTGTTTACGAAAAGCCAACAGACAAAAAGTGTGAAGATCCTGGGGGCAGGTCAAAGATGGGCAAAACCTGTGGAATATACAGTATGAGGAAATCTGAGAGCCAGAGGCTGGTCGTCTTGTCACGCAGTGGTTTTCTCAGCTTGGATGCTAAGTACGGTAAACATAATGCAAAAGTGAGCACGTGCAATGGGGCATGCTGCACGTTATGAGCTGTGCACTGCCCACGGCGACAGCAGGCCTGTCGACCTACACAGAACCACACCAGAGACTGGTCTGAGGGGCCACCCAGGCTGGCCAGGGATCATTGGTTCAGGAGCTGAGGCATTAATATCTCCTGGCCTTCGCCGATGGATAATTGGCCCGGGGGTGAAGGGATACAAACAGCCACCATGCAATGCAAGGTTAACCGGATTACAGGTACCAGTCACCGCGACGACCATTAGGGCTCAGATGATAGCATCAATCACCATTGATTTTGGTAATGAAGGCCCCTGTTTTACCCTCAATTCCTCTCTTTTAATACAAGGACACAGCTGTGTTTCTAGACTCTACTGGGAAGACGGGAATCAGTCATGAGGTTTAGAAAAACACAGTATGCATGCAGGATGTGCAATATGTGCCTAGAAGGTAGCACTACATCCCCACATGTGCAGAGATGCCGGTCAGATTCCAGACCCAGGCTGTTTACATGGAGTCTGCATGTTTCTTGGGGGTGTCTTAAGCACCTTCCCCAACTGATAAACTGTAAACTGATGTCTTGAATGAATGTCCTGTGTTGACCTGATGTTATGTCCAAGGTATGCCTTTCCTGGGATAGATCTAAGGCTCACCATACCCCTGTCCTGGACAGGTGGCTGCAAGGTGGATGGATGCACGCGATTGGCAGCCGTCCTGCACTGTATTTATACTCCCTATGATCACAGTATTAGAGTGAGAAAAGGATAGGACCGCCTGCCACTTCCTGCCGCCAAGGAACCATGCTTTTATGCCTCGTCATTGTCTACAGTGTGACATCTGCTAGAAGAATTGTGACGTCCCTGTTCCATCATTGTCACTGGTGTTATTTGGGGGAGGGTGGGGTGTGGATGTAAATTTGTAACTAAAGGGTGTATACAGTATGGCCACCATAGCAACCAGTGAATGAAAACCAACTGACATTGCATCCAGGAAGTTCCCTTGGCTGGTGCCCTCAGCTTCCAGGGATAAGGCTCATAAATAACACAGCACAGCCTGAGCTCGACTTCTGGCTGGATCCACTCCCACAGACAGGTCACATGTCTAAATGGACGTATGTAAGAATAGGATAATCGCACTGACTTTCAGGTGTGAGAATGAGGCTGGGAGATGCGTGTGAGGCTGGATGGTCACACTGACATGCAGTACAGTACTTTCCCACGAGAACTATCACATGTTGCATAGCGCACACTAGGTAGCATAACGCTGCCGGACTTACGGCCACCCAAAACTTACTTTTACATAGATTGGCTTAAATTACTAGATATATTGTTACAGTAATTTGATTGTTTGTGCAAGTTGTCATAAGTCACACAGGTTGTTAGTCGGGGATACCGGTAGTCTGTGCTGGATAAGAAGTTACGGAAGTTACGGAAGATGCATGGATGGAAGGAACGACGGCTACTCCACTACGTTTAGTCCCCGGAATTACCAGACGCAGCAAACAGGAGCAGCAGCAATAACCCTGAACAGGCTTTACAGTTAAGCCTAATTACAAGGTTTCAGTAAATTGTTTACGACCTGAAACTCTACATAGCATTAGTGCACGTGAGGGACAAATAAAATAACCAAATGTAACAACTAGAGCAACCAGACAGTACCTAAATTACATCTAATATTTACATGAGTCCTATGTTTTGTTTTGTCATGTTTGATGGGAGTTCAGCCTAGTGCCAAAGACAGAGCCATATGTAGCCTTTGTATGTTACTCATATGAAAAATATTACAAATAATGATTGAAGTACAGACCAGACCAAAGAGAGGCTTGTATGTTTTACATAGATGTAGAGTGTGAGCACCGTCTTTCTGTCTTTCAAGCCAAAAATGGAGGGACTCCTCTCTGGAGAGTCTGGCTCCCCCATGTGAACTGATCCGCCTTTAACACAGGATAGGAAAATCTGTGAAGTGTTCCTCTATCGGCCGATTTCATCTGCAGTTCTGTTTGTCTTTATGAAAGTACAATAGGTCCTTTTGGCTCTGTGAGAGAATCATCCCGGAAAAAAAAATATCTATGGGGAAATTTTACTGCCACGTCCCTAAGGAAATCCGGCTGTAAAGAACATCCAATAGCTGTTTCACTATTTTAAATTTGAATTGCATTCTGGGAAAACCGTTGGGAATTTTTACAGGGAGCAATGCCAAAAAAAAATCAAGAAAGTGTATTGTTCCTTAGATATAGTTATAACGGAGTGAGATGTCTCTTCAGCAAGAATTTGATAAATAATTATTGAATCACCTCAGCTCCCCACCATTATATTATTGTCACGGAAAGAGTCAGAGCTCCATGCACACATACACACACATACACAGTTAGGGATAGATTCTTTACCTGAGCAATTCACTCCTGTAGCTCATGAGGTGCAACACTGTGCTGTTCACTGTTACCCTTCCCTTTACTGAAAGTCACTTTGCAACAGCAGTGGATTAAGGAATAACCTGCAATTCCCTTCCAGGGTGATGCGGTAGAGTCAGAAGCCTCGTAGCAGTTTGACCTGGTAATTGCTAAATGACAGGTTTAACACGTGATGTGCAAAGTATTCTGGGGTGAAAAAGTGACATAGAAAACACAGATGATGCACAACCTGGAGGTTCAGTTTAAAAACATATGACCCGTGGGTCGTCATACAAAAACAGTGACATGTCACAGAGAGACTGTTCCGTGGAATCCTCCCCTGCACCACCATCATCGTGCAGGAGCAGGAGTAAGACAGAGTGAAGAAACGCGATACTGTGCCAAGACGCACGCGACAATCACAGCACGCCGCCCCACCAGCTCTGATCTCTGTGCTTCTCTGACGCAGGAGCCGCACAAATCAGAATCAGCCCGCTAAAGGCAGGTTGCTAGGCAACCACTGTTTTTTGGGGGGCTGTAATTATTTCCAGTGAGGACCATCATTAGCCGCTCTAATTTGATATCTTTAAGTATCATCCTGTTTTGTTCCCCTTTATAACATGTTCCGCCAATCAACGTAGGAAAACGAGGGGTTGACGGATCAAGCACTGGCAAGAAAGGTCACACGCCCACACAGGTGAATTCTGATTGGTTCCCCTTTCAGCAGCAATGATGCGTGTGCAGATCCACATGTTCTGGAATTTACAGTGAAAGGTCCCCTGATTTAATAACACTGTGGGAAAAAAACACCTGGAAGACGATTGTTTTTTTTTTTGTAGCCATGGCAATATTCCAAATATATTTCACACAGTTTTTGAGTAGACCCATTAAGAATGCTTATTGATGCAATTAAATACAGCAGATTTGTGACAAATCGAGGTGCTTAACTACCACCCGGCATCACAGGCATTTTCAAATGGCAGTCGTCGCGGTTAGTCATGCCGACAGAATCGCTGTGGAGTTTCGGGCTTTAGCGCGTTCCTGGCAGTTTGTCACGCGCCGAGACGTCTGACGGTGGTGGAGCGACTTCTGAGGTCAGTGAGCAGTGCCACATCAAA
>JAODKN010000037.1:13160566-13180518 GCA_026774425.1 Petrocephalus zakoni
GCTTCACACCTGGCTGAGAGGTAAAGGAAAGCTGGAAAATCAGCAGGGCTCGGCCCTTGAGGACTGTGATTTGAATATCTCTGGCCTACGCCTTCCCAGTGTTGTTGTGCTCTTTTCTAATCAACCTGGAACTGGATCCACCATTCATTTTGCTTTGACGCAAACCACTAAGATGTTACATTTCAGCGAAGCGCTGAATGAGGCCTGCCCCTGGTCTGAGGGTGCAGGCATCTCAGCAAAGGTCGCGGCACGCGGCCAGACCCCCTGCTTCTGTGTTAAGAGCCTTGCACGGCTCTGGGAATGCCAGGAAGAAAAAAGAGAGGCAGAGAGAGAAGAAGAGAGAAGCAAACTGACAGCCCGGTGTCACACCGCATGACGAACGAGTGATAAGTAACACAATAATACTGAGACACAATTGTGTGCGACACAAACAAGCAAGAATTTAAATTAACATTTTTAACTATTAATTATTTACATACATATTTAATATGCTTTGGCAACACTAGTTGGGGATGCTGGGAAACCCTAATGAGCTGTGAAGCTCATTTTGATTTTCAGTTAATTTGAGTGTTTGCAGACATGGTTGTTTACGCTCCGTTATATTTAGCTTGCATATCTGAGGCAGGATGTCGGCTCAGTGAATGGCAATACTGGCCCATATCTCCAGGGCTTGGGGTACAGATCCTGCTTCTGGCTAGTATGCGGAGTTTACCTATTTTCTCCCTGTTGCAGGTTTCCATACAGTTAATGGTTGATGGAGTCCGCGCACCAGATGATGCTCCCAAATTTTTTTACATTTTACACCCAATCATGGTACAAGACAAGACAAGTGAGAATAAAGTTGATTCCATAATGAGACCAAGACTGGCCTCGTGTACAAACTAGTTCATCCAGCTAAACAGATACATAGATGATGTACATTCTGCTACACATTTACTACCTATATCATCTACATTAGATTGCACATCTTTTTTTTGGCAGAAGCAGTGCTGTACATGGGAGAGAGAGAGAGAGAGAGAGAGAGAGAGCAGGAAAGAGAGAGCGCGCTAGGTCTTACTGCTCCACTGCAGTGTACTGCCAACTCCTCCTGAATAATGCAGCCCACCTGTGTTGGGGTGCCAGTGAGCTCTTGGGACCATAAACACGAATGGAAGGAGATCGTTAGACTCTGGAAGATATCGATCTGCGTGCTAACGCAGCAGATGGAAGATGAAAGCGGGCGCTGCAATAGTGCACCAATTTGAGGAATTACCGCAGTGTGTTTAGCGGTGTCTCTCCATGTTACACTCATTGCCTCATGGTGATTAGTGCTAATGTGACAGACAAGTCCTTCGATAATTGTGCATTCACCACAGAGAATGCTGCCCGACACATTCAACCTCGGTTTCATTAATTGTATTTAAATCGCTGCTGTGCTGTGAGCTGAGAGCAATTCTGAAGGATATATTTTTTTTATTGAATCTTAATGTTGGAACAGAACCAATAATCTGTTCATGTGGCACCCTAAGGAGACTCCGGCCCTGCTGCTGAACACGTACTGCCTTCCTTAGCAAGCGGTCAGAGCTACAGCCCGTCTCCGTCACAGTGACTGACACTTCACAAGCACACCTGTCTCGGAGACCATGAGGCACACAAAATAATTCCCATCGGGGGGCAGTGCAGATCATAAAATGATGCCACTTTTTTTTTTTTTTTAAATTGCTCCTGTTCAGAATTTAGCAGGAGTTTTTCATAAAAAAAAAAAAAGTGAGACAGGCACAGCTGAGTGATGATATACGTCCTGTGGATGCACCACAGGGTCGGTCTGGCTTACAAAACTACAGCTAGATAAATTTAGTTATAGGGTTTCACTTCGCCACATTACATGTGATGACAGGTAACCATTCCCTTGCATATGTAGCCACACCCACATGCATGTAGCCACACCCCCACATGTGACCACACCCAATGAGGCATAACCACATGTGAGTAGCCACACCTCCCACACATGACCACAACCAATGCGGCATACCCACATGTGTGTAGCCACAACCCCGGAACCCCACAGGACTATATGCACAGAGCCACTCCCCAAATCTATACCGTGGAACTTCTGCCAGTATCAGCTCCTCAAGAAACATAGCTTACCAGCAATGGCTGGCGAAAAAAAAAAAAAAAAAGACCAGAACTTGCACATTTCTCTTTATCCACACACCATCAGAAGGAGGCCTGGAAAAAAATCTCTCTGATCTGGTAACTTTGAAGGCGTGCATCTTTGGGAAAACTTCAAGGCCCCTCTTTTTCTCGTCCTTCGGTGAGGGAGTGAGTCACAGATCCCCATCTACGGAAACTAGGCCAGCCTGCACCTGACTATGTTGCCATCACTGACGGAGTGAGAAATCTGCTTATTGCTATGAAGACAATTGGGTTTATTTAAGAAACATCACCGTGCAGGTTACAGGAACATGAAAAGGAGATTCGGGCACTCCAGCTGTTAGAGTCCCGGTTACTCGTTACGTATCATTAAGGCGGCCCATGACTGAGAACGTAACCGCACAAAGAAATCACGCCTTTTCGCTGTGGCTCTCGGAAAACCGCAACAGTGTTAGAGCGAGTATTCAGGGGTTGTGTGAGCATATATTGTTTTTTTGCTTCCACATCAAGCTGATGTCTCTTTCTCGGGGTGACAGAATCGTCCCGTTAGTCTGCAGGACAGGCTGAGCGGCTTAGCAAGTAGAGGCACCTAACGATGAGATTTTGGGGAGGACTGGCGCTTTGCTAGCAAGTCTCCTTTCCCAGAAAGCACAGGAATGGCAAGGGGACGCGACTGAGCGAGGATAAGATGATAAAAAAAAAATAAACGGACAGTGAATATTTAAGAAAAATCGCTACACAGATTTTCTCATCTGACAGGAGGAGTTCGGAATCCCAGAATTACCTGCTGAAATAAAGACAAAACTCAGCGAAATATATATATATAAAAAACGCGGAATGAAAAACAAGTGGAACAAATCAATACGAACAATTCTGACAGGCTGACTCTCCCTCAAGGCAGATGCCAGCACCCCCCATACAGTAATTATAGCCAGTGATTCATCACTCAGTGTTGCATCAGTATATCAGTGTCAGCAACAGCATCAGCTCTGATTTGATCCATGTTTCCTTTAAATTCAGGATCCTATGCTAAATTGGCATTTCGTGTATGACTGCTGCCTAACTCTCACCTTTGCTGTATTTACATTAATAGGATTTTTATTTCAAGTTTTACGAAGTGTCGTTTCCGGAGTTACTAATCTACTAAAAAGGGAGCCATCACAGACCCCACTGCTATTAAGCACCAGACTTGGTATGACCCAAAGGAAGGTGATTTTGGATGTTATGAAAATCCCACATGACTGAAGTGAGTGAGAAATCCATTAATCATCTAATTAAAGACGGTGTCCAGGCGCTTCTGAAAATGTGAGAAGTTTAACGGCAAAACAGGGACGTCGTGCGCACATTCTCCTTCTGAAAAGCACCCTGCGTGTTACTCCTGGAGAGGGAACACCAAGACCACCCCTCTCCAGCTTTCTACATGGGCTTGCAATAACCCAGAACTCTGATAGGCACAGATGTTCTAGCAGGTCTCATGGCGGCATAGTTCAGAACGCACAGAACTTACCTCAAGGAGAAAGGGGCTGTTAATTAGCAAGACGGGCTTCTTTCAGGAAAGACAGTTTATACTTAGGGCTATACTGCAGGTAGCAGCTGACCTAAATCCTACACTGTCACTCTCTCTGCCACTCCGTACATGACACTCCAGTCTATATTTACAGTAAAACTTTTAACTCAAAGCATGTTAGCTTGGTCATAGTTACCACAGTCTACGTAACCTTCTTATAGACTTCAAAAGCCAAGCAGGCCATGATGCAGACTAGAGCGGAATCGGTGGACCAGTGAGAAGATCCTGTAAAACCACAGTGTCTGTACTCATTAAAAGGTCCCCATAGCATTTTTTGCAAAAGCAAGGTTTAAACCCCCCACTCCATGAAATCCAGCGCTACTGCGGTTTTTCTGCTCGGTCATCTGCTAGCCAATATTATCCCAGCCAGGAGAGCCCCTTTGGATGCTGGCATTTACACACCCTGGTGCTACACCGAAGTCCTCATGGTGTACCACATGAACAACAAACACGTCTCTGGTAAATAAAACCATAGTTTCGTAGAAATGAATGCGAACATTCATTCATTTGCCAGTATCAGTATTCCTTTGTTAGTATCAGTATTCATTTGTTAGTATCAGTATTTTTCCATGAGAAAAGCAGAGAGCATTTAGCATTTGACTGCCCTTATCAGCACAGTGTCGAAATACTGTGACAGTGCGACCTCGAAATCTACCACAGAGCCCAATCAGTACCTCAGTGACACAGTCTCAGCCAGAACTACATCCTGTGAGCTTCACAAAGCTGTAATATATGACAGGGCTGTTTTTTGGAAACCACTTGTATTCAAGGCCAGTGCACAAAGAACTGAGTGTAATAACGACAAAACTGGGATCCTTAAGCAATGAAAGGATGGCCCCATTGTCGGGTGAACAATCTTTCACCTTCTTTTCGATACGCAGACAGTTTTATGTTTGGAGAGGACCAACTGTTGTACATGGTGAGGGATCCATAATGGTATAGGCAGCCATCTAATGCAGGTCATTAGGTTCAACGACTGCACATTGAACATAATGACCTCTCTGGTCATGTAATGGTCCAGCAATATGAGGTCATTTTATAAGACCAGGTCCAGCCTACGGTGCAACCACTGTGCACTCATGATGTCTTAATATTCAAGGACGATAATGACCCAAACACACTTTTGGCAGGATGACCATGTGTTTCATAAATGATCAAAATAATTAATTAAAATATTATTGTCCTCTCTAATCTTCTCCAGACGAAATTTATGTTTTAATAAATGCACTGGCTGTGTAATGTTTGTTAGTTATTGCCCGTGTTTCAAATGGTTCATTTGATTACTGACTCAAAATTCCCTATAGAGAAAAATCTAAGTAGTTTGCTATACAGGGAATTAGTCAATGAAACAAGACTACAGATTCAGACACTATATATTCTAAGACATTCTATGTTGTATCCTAGCAACATTTGATAATAGCAAAATATAGTTATAGAATACAGAAGATAAAATCAATATATGTCTACCTGTTATTTAAAATTAATATTTATAATAATTATTTTATATGATTCCTAGAACTCTGAAATCATTTTAAGTTACTTTTAAAAATTTGAAATACATACATTTGTATTCAAAATTGAGCTTTTCTGCCATCTTGTTCACATCACAAGTGGTCCGTTTTGCAATATATTATGATTATGGTATAAAGGAAGCATTGTTGTGCACACTGTCTGCAATGCATCATGGGTATTTTCTGAGTTCCAGTGATAATTCAAACCACTCTACCAAGTAGCAGATATACTGTATACTGAATTATTTCTCCACCTATACACACCTATACATTCAGTGCTGGGATGTCTGCACTGTTGAGCGAATTGTCTTTCTGCTCCTCCATGCTACTGCAGTTTTCAAATTTAGTTGCTCATACAATCCTCACTCATGTGGGCTATAAAGCAGACCCTCCCTGAACCATCAGCTACAGCCAGACCGGAGGAAAATGCATGCAAAATGTCACCAGGTCCTATTTTCCACTGCCTGCTCCCAAGTGGAGACGGTAATGATGTCCTGTTACACCTTAAAACTGGCCTTCTTTGTCTCTCATTTACTGTCCACAAGATGGTGGGCAAGTTACAGAGGGCGGCTTCAGCTCCGCCGTGCCCTGACGGACGGGATCCAGCTAGGAAGATGAGAATGTATCGTGTCTATTTTTATGCTCGCTTCTTCCTTTCTCGTATTTGACAGGGTGCGATTGGGCCCTTAGGCATCAGCTGTGAGGAGGCGCTTTCCATGTGACAACTCTAAATACCGGGAGGAAAGACAGCAGGCTCGCACAGGACGGACCAAGAGACCAGCAGAACCCACCAGCAGCACAGTCGCAATTAGCCCCATTTTGTGGCTAATAGGCTATGTCACAGATAGCATTTCTATGTGTGACTGGTCAATGATTACAACGAATGGGAACTTTCCCTTCAGGCTATTGGCTCTGAATAATAAATTCCATCTCCCTTGCATCTGGTCTAGAAGGGCAAAGCTAGCCGCGTGCTTCAGACTGTTGGAAACGACATTCCGCTATACGTACAACGTCACGCACATGTGGTATACCGGGCTGCCTCGTTGTCAAGATCTTTTGCCGACAGCAGTAGAGGATAATGAAATGAGAATAATGAGGGTAGCTGAAATGTCATGATGGGATTTCACTAGCTGGGTGAAAAGAGGGAGGTCGATCTTTTCTATGGTCCCTGGGAAGGAGTGGCTTATTTGGGAGGGTGTGAGGCGGAGAATGGCGGTGGGAGGAGCTAGCCGGAATCTGGGCCACGTCACAGGGTGGGGCGAGGGATGGCTGTGGGGTGTGACTAGGCATGGGGGGGACCGGGGTGGGGGAAGGGCCAAAGCTAGCTCTCTGTCCCCCAGGAGGTATTCAAACACTCCAAAAATAATACGCAACGTGCCAGGAACACAGCAGCCAATAAACGTGCCAATGAGTACTGAGCTCAAAGGATGACAGGAGACAATCATCAAAATAAAACGTGCAAGAAGCTGATTGGATTACTTGAACGGCCATACAAGATGTGCTAGTCTTTCTGTACCATGACAGCAGGCCTTCAGTTCAAGACAATTCTGCAGATTCTTTTAACCAGGATCCTAACTAGCTTATTTTACAAAGATTTTTAATCATTTCATTGCACATTCATAATAAAAGAAACATATCAAGAGTGGAAACTCTACCATAAATAGGAGATACCTTTGTGCAACTATGAAGGTTGATTCTATTTAATCTTTTGCAGGTTGCACATCAGCTGAAGTGCGTGGATTTATGAATTTTAAAACTTCTTTAGTTTTCGAAGACAGCCCAAAATTGTCAATTTCAACACTTAAAAATGAAGAGCAAAATACTTTTAAAGCAGTTTTTAAAAGACTCTCTAAGTAAGTATTATCAGGTTGTTGAGTGATTCTAAACCTAATGAAACCTAATTCAAACAGAGCACAAATGAGAGGGTTTAGTTTAAGCAGAGCTAAGCTCCGAGCGGAGATTTTAAGTGTGTTGGGAAGGGGGGAGTGTGTAGTGGGTAAGCGAGGAGGGAGACTGGCTTCCTGAACATGGAATGGGTGCAGTGGGGGCAAGTGGGAAGGTCTAACAGGCTATCAAAGTGATTACGTTTGCTTCTGGAGGACTTTCCCCAACACTCCATCCTGTGCACCATTTACTCCAGCTGGAGAATAGTTTCTGTGGATTACATGAGTGTTTTCAGAAGCTATGTGCAAAGTCTTCAGAAGCACTGTGCTGTTAATTATCAATGGCACATAGCAAGGTTTTATGGAGTCCTTATGCAGGGTCTGTCATGACAAATGGTTACAAACAGTACAAATTATGCAGTAACATGAATGACTAACTTGAAAAACATGAATGTAGAAAAGGACTGAAAATATTTCTACTTTTGTGGCACGGCCCCTAGCTTTAAGGTATGGTCTGGTGGTCGGCTAATGATCAACTGCAACTGACTGGTCGATAAGACATTCCCAGTCAATTGCGACAATAAGACAGACACCACAACACAGAGCAAAGTTTACTGAGAAAATCCTCCCCCTCAAAAACAATATCCTTTACATTGTTTAACATAGCAAACAATGGGTACTATCGAGTTGGTCACAGGAACCATCTGTGCCCACATACTATGTTTTAGTTCTTAAACAGATTATCATGGAAATAGCCTTTCAGCTGAGAAATCAGGAATCAGAGAGTGTAGTGCACGGTCGTTTTCGTGCTGAATTCTTCTAGCAGGACTGCTTAAAATATTAGTGGACCGTGTTCAGCTGAGACCAGGAATAAGATCTGTTCAATTCCTCTGCTTGTTTGATCTCACGTTAGGATTGTGGAGATGCTGTATTCCCATCCATCATGGGTTAAGCTTGCTCTGTTCCTACGGCAGCACTAACTGATGTTTGGTCCATATACAGTGATCTCCCTTGTCATCCTCCTCCTAAAGACAATGTTTTTTTTATAGATGTTATAGATTTTTATAGACTCTTCGCTAAGATAACTGCTTATAATCCGCTTACAAAAGTCATGCAACAGAAAACCCTTTCAATAAAAAGAAAAATGTGAAGTTGGCATTTAACAAAAGTAGTCAGAAGTCACAATTTAATGGGCTACTCCCAATTAATTAGAGAAGGGACCTGTAAGAGTCCATTAAATGACCCAGTGGTTTGGGGGACCAGCAAAGAGGCCTTCAACTTATTTATATATTCTTATACATCCATACAGTACTAACTAATAAGACAGAGGGATATTGAGGAGATGGGAAATTTTAATCAAACTCATATCTTAGGTAGTCTTAACTAATCCATTCAATTTTGAAATATTGACATGAACTTGGGTCTTCATATTGATTTTTCTATGATAAGCTTTGGATTTAGAGCAGAGTGAATTAGACGTTTACTTTTGCCAGAGGTACACAGTAAATGGCAAGTATAAATTAACATTAATAATTAAGACTGACACTGATCATGATCCAACATTGGAATCATACACTGCATTTCTGCAGAAGGACAGGTGTGATTCTACGTCTTCCATATTCGCGTTTCAACCCATTGATTCGCTGGGACTGATATAACTTCTCTGTGGACGTAAATCCACTAGGAGGAAATTCGCGATGAGGAGGAGAATAGAACATGCTGCATATAGAGATCAATTTTAAACTGATCCAAAACCAACATGCATAACTCAGATCGATGCAAACCGCGTCAGTAAGGCTCCGTTGGAGAATCAACGGAAGAGAATTTGTGTATCGTGGAAGAAAACTGAAGACAAAATCCATATATATTATGAGAATTATATAATTAAATAAGATCATGAGAATGTGGATACATGGATAATGGAACATTAATATAAAATTACCACATAGAATTCAGTGTATTTAGTTTGATTTAAGTAACATGCCTGGTCTTACACATTCTAGGTTCCCTTTTTCAAGCAAAACCTATGTAGTTTACATCTACCGTTAAAATGGTTAAAAACTATTTAGGGATATGTCCACAGAGATCTAACCCATGTTTATCCGTCTCTAATCTCCAGATGAACACCGTAGCAAACAGCATTTTAAAAAGGGACAAAGAAAATTATGAAATTGCATTAAAGTCTTAATCCAGCTAATGATAAAAAATAGACATCCGCGTTTGGTAATCCTGAAGTACTCTCCCAAGCCATAATGTCATTCCACTGATGAATATCATTGATTGCCTCGCTCTCCCCAAGCCTGAGTCCCCAAGATCGTGCTTTCATTAGACAGAGTGATTATCAGTTTGACAGAACAGGAATGAGCTTTGATATCTAAAGAGGATCAGCTGTCTCGTTTAGCAGAAGGTCCATGTCCCTCATCCCTTTAAGTCAGGTGACCATGTACCTCCAAACATGTTTTTCTTCCACTGAGTTACAGCATCTTTCCCATTTTCGTAGGCCTGCCTTCGTCCAGGAGAAATAAACTTCCTTATCTGCCTACATTTTATTTGAGGTCTTAGTGGTACATCTGTCCCTCAGTGCCCTTTATGGAGCTGTGTGCTTGCAAAAATTGCTAGAAGATGTGGAGGTGGAGAGAGAAACCACCATTTAGTGCCCGAGACTGAGTCAGCAAGCGATTGTTCTGAATCTCTAAAGGTCAACTAGCTAGTGGAGGTCTGGAGGTGGACAGAACCATGCACCACTCGGAAGGATTTGGGAGAGGAATCGCAAAAGAAAAGGACTTTCTGAGCCAACCATTGGGCGAGCAGCAAGTGGGCTAAGGGCTGGAGACATGGCTCACTTACCGTACAAACCCACTCGCATACAGAATTATACAGATACAGAGGAGTTTGCTAGGAGAATGGAACCTGTCAGTTGCTTGCGTGTAGGCAAATGGAACACGTGGCATCATCGCCGTCCATCAGGAACCCTGTCGATCCGACCTGGTTCCGAAACGCCATGCTATCATTTGCCATCCTCCCCACCCCAGCAGCAGGAGGTCTCAAAATATACGCACCTTCACGCAAATGGCAATATTTCATTCAGCTTTTGACTGCACAAGGTGGATGAAACAAAAGCAGGAAACCTTTCGCCCGCTTCCCCTGCTTGGGATTCCCACTGCTTCTTGGCGTCTGAGATATTGCAGCCACTAGGGGGCCGACGCTTCAGTTTTCAATTATGCTTGATGGGCGCGGCCCTGGAGAGGGATCCAGCACAACACAGGCTTGTGCATCTAGCTGCAAATTAATTAGCAGCGAAATACTTATATTTCCTTTGCTTCTGATTGAAATAAGAATCGCATAAGTGACTGAGAATGATATCAATCCTGGCATTTGCTACGCTGCTGGTAGGAACTCTCTCCCGTAAGTGAGAGACACATGGATCGGCCTCTTCCGTACGTCGCCTGCTGACTGGAAATCACTGCCAAATGAAATCACATGAGGCGAAGGAGACAAAGCTCCCCAATAGCAATAGCAATGCAGCTCGGTTTTTAGGCAGAAGGTCTTTACCTTTGCACTGTGAAAACAGTACAGGCCGTTCTCCCCGGCAACACCGTAAATTTCCCCCACCTCTGCTCTGCAGGGGGATTTATGGTCACTCTCCTACGGCCGCATGCCTTATTTTTTAGGGAGATTATATTCACCGCACGATAAGTCAGTGCCAGCTGCTTCATATAACATGACTCTGCATAAGTATACACATATTTAAGGACAATGAATCTGCAAACAAACCGTGACCCAATTCTTATACATACTGCAGAGGAAAACATAAAGTTTCTCTTTTTTTCAGCTGTGTTGAAAACCAACACCTTTAGTACAATTGTATATAAGACTTGACAAGCCAGCGCTTTGATCTAAAAAGAAGGCTCTGGAAAATGTGGAGCAGAGTCTCCGGGAGTCTCTGGGCTGAGATGCACCGAGCAGGATGGGTTATAAGCACTGATGTAGCCACTGGCTAGACCCCATGCACCTATTACATGAACTACATATGTGATGAAGAAAAAAGGCTCCTATGAGGCCTTGACGCCGGGGAAGGTTTGAATAACGAGTGTCATATATAGTATCATATATATGGTGTATATGGTGTAGAAGATGGACAGGGATCAAAAACACTTTAGATTAATGTTGTCTGACAGGATGCTGTAGTTCTAACCCTCTGGAGATTTTCAGCAGGCTGATCTCACACGCTGATCTCACACCTCTTCCACTCCACTTCTCTCACCTTTTCTACTGGTAGCTAAAGACATGTTTGTTTTGTATAATTAATGACTGGAAAAAACAGCTTTTCTTAGTCTAAAATACAGTATAAGTTGCATGCTTAAAAACAAAAAACAAACAAAAAATGACATGCAAACATGCTTCATATGTCCGTGAACTTGCGTGGAACATGTTACTGGGTTAAATAAATAAAAATTAACATGATCATTAAAATGACACCATCTATCAGAGGACTGAAAATTTGTTGAATAAACACTAACGTCTAGTTCTGCCCTGAGTCTGTCCCATAACTACTAATGTTCACCAAAAAGAGAAAAAAAATGCTGTTTAAATGCTTTGTGTTGTTTTAGGAACAATATGAACAAGAAAGTTACAGATGAAATATCGATACTAGCAGCAAACGGTCATTTAAAAGCATGTACAGGGCAATATTAATACTGAGCTCTTAAATCAATCATAAATCACTATATTATAAGCAATATGATCTGAATAAAACCCTTCACAGAATCCTGCCTTGGTAATTACACAAATAAAGGTCTGTGTGAGCCATGAGGAGGCTAATCTGTCAGCAACATAATCACACTATTAATGAATGAAGAGGGGTTGAGGTTTTGTAAGCCACAGCGGTAGGATTATGATATGCTGTCAGTCATGGGCCTGCACTTATTTCTCATCTCAACAGCTTTTACTGCCTTCTGATAGATGAACCCAAAGCAGACACCAGCAAAGGTAAAAGTAAATGGAAGTCATGTCTGTGTGTGAGGATGGCTCATCTATGAAGTGCCTTTGGTGAGGCTTTATTAGAATGTGTGCTAAATGTGAATGTTTCAGAGCTCAGTATTGTGAACACAAAGTCCATGTTATTCACTTGATTTAAGGGCAACTTTGTGAATTTTTGCTGTTTGAGCTGCAAAAACTTCTTCCCCAGAAAACCGCATTCAGGATGAACTCACCAACAACAAACTCAAAATCTTTAAAGAAGTCACACAGCAGAGGAAGAAAAAGACATTATACCATTATTTCCACGATAATCCAAGAACAGACAAACTGCTCTAGTGTCACATTCCTCAAATAATCCTGAAGTGACCCAAATAAACCTGAGGTGACTTTAGTAATTAGGGCCAGCGGCACAAGGGGCAGAGCAGGAGCGGAGGGTCCGATCTTACCGATCTGCATCTCCATCACGGTCATCCTGTTCTCAGATGGAAACAGGATCTTAGGTGGCTGGTCCGTCAGAGGGGCTGAAAAGACATACAGACATACAGAATAAAAAAGCTTTAGATAAATGGTGGTTATTTCATGCTAACAACACTCCTTTGAAAACTCCCAAAACTGGCCGGCCGTAACTGAAGTCCAGAACCAATCTAATGCCTTTGAGTGTCATCTGCATTAAACAGATGAGGACCTGCTTTTTCCTTTTCCTTCCTCAACTGGAGTGGATGATACAGATTAATCAGAGGACCGGAAGCCACCTGAAGTACCGCCTGGATACAGCTCTCAGCGCTGGATTGTGGCTGTGAAAATGCTCGCCTTCATTTGATCATTTTCCATGGCGTAGCCAAATGGTCATTAATGCTCAGTGAAGATGAAACAAGGCATAGTAAAAGGCAGTAACAAGTTCAAGAAAATTAAGGAAGATAACACTTTCTGTGAAGCCTATATTTATAAAGCCTAATTACTGTTCTTACTGTATAATTCATTGTAACATATTTAGAGAGTAAAATATAAACATTTATAAAAAGGCGTAACACATTATAACCATGTTTCTTATGCATTATGATTACTCAATGATTCTCTCATCTATAATGCACTATACATACCTTTATAATGCAGTACAAAGCATCCTTAATTCTTATACTGACCATTATAATGCATTATGAAGGTAGTTACAGTGCATTATAGATGAGACCTTCATAGAGCATTCACAATGCATTATCAAGGTATATATAATGCAGTACAATTACTGCTTTAAGTAAATGTTACCTGAAGGACAATACTGAGTTTAAAAAAAGTACAATGGCTTAATTAAGGTCAGTATACCTCAAAGGCCTAATTCCAGTCCATAGCACAATGAAGACCTTGTCAAACAAAGAACCTCAGACCATGGGAAGATAACATTACTTGAAGATAATTAAGGAGCAAATACCCAAAACTCACTCAGTCCATGGAGTATGGTTTTTCACAAAAAATTCTGTGGAGTTTTGGAAATTTAAGTTCTTAATTGGATTGTATGAGGACTGAGTGAGTTTTGGTTCCCAGTACAGCAACTTATGATGAGGAAGCCTGACTCATGAGGTCTCATCTCAAAAGCAACAAAAAATGGACTGAGTGAGTTTTGGAAATCTGGTCTTCAGTTGAGTTTGAGTTGTGAGTTGAGTACCTCAAAAGCACTGGAAGGTGAGTTACGTAAAACCACCAAAGCTTTGCAGTCTGAATGCAAAAGTAGGTACTGCACGGTGGCGTGAGGGAGGCCACTCTGCCGAGATTATGAAGTGCCCCCCAACTCTGCATGACAGCCATTTCACTAAAACTACACCATGGGGTTCAGATGTCAAAGTTATGGAGATGAAAAATTAGCTGCACAGCAAAGCATTAGGATTAGATCATGTTTACTGCATAGAGCGCAAACAAAGTGCCCTCTGGGGATGCTTTGTTTTTAATCACGGTAAGGCCTCTAGACAGAAAACTGTCATAATTCCATAAACTAACATAATACATTTAGATCTGTGATTATCTTATTTTAAAAAAATCATTGTGAACGGCAAAGTTCCGGCTGTTTATGAAGCTCCCTCCCAAATGCTAAAGTGGTCAAAGTCATCTTTAATCGCTGGCAGTGTATTATCTTTAGGAAAATGGACACTTTGTAAAGCGTAGGTGCATTCAGTTTAAAAAAAGTCTTGTAATATAGCCTGTGTGATTGACACTTTGTCATCTCTCTGCATTTCCCAGCAGCCTTACCTGATGCATTACACAAACAACTATAAACACAGCGCTTCCAAAGTCCTTACACAGATAGGTAAGGGAAGAACACAAGGGCAAGGGCACTTCATCACCGTACTCTACTGAGATTATACGCAAATTAATAGAAAATTAATGCTGACAGCGTTTGCTGTGGTGCTGAAGCACTGCCTGTTTCCGTGGTAGTAATTTTGAGTTGTGGCATTTTTATGTGTGTATGTTAGTTTTTTTTTTTGCTTTCGCAAAATGCAGACTTTTATTGACATGTTAAAATGACCGGCGTTGCTTCCTCAGATGACAGGAACTTGCAAATTGTGTGATCAACGTCGGTCACATGGAGAAGACACTGCCCCATCTAATGCAAATGAAAATCGTAACAGTTTATATTGAGGTAATGGAGAAAATGAGAGATACGGCGACTAATATCATATCTTTTTAGAACTTTTTTTTTTAACTACCTGCGCAACATGGAATTGATTTCGCCGTTTTTGGGTAGTCTGGTTCATCGCTACTTACTACCTTGCTAGTATATGCCCTAGCTGGAACATTTTTCCCTTTTTAGAAGTAGTATACCTGCCCAAACATCAGCAGGATGCAACCAGTCTTTTTTTAAGTGCAGTGTCCCAGTTCAGCCCTACACAAAACTCCAGACCTAATTAAAGCTGTTGCTAAAATAAACAGAATCTACTCTTAAGGCAGCTTGTTATTATTACCCTTTAATTAGTTATCTTCTTCCTGTTGTCGTTACAGTACTTCTTACACTATCACGACTGCTAATTAAAGTCACAGTAGGCTTACTTGTAGAGAAACTAGGAAACATATTACGAAGACTGTTAACTGCTGTTCACTAATTATGAAAAGTGCAATTAAATAGCAGTCCCCCCCCCATGACCTTAGGGTCACACTGCTTCTCTGTCATATTGATTTAAACATGATAATTTAAAGCATTTTAAAGTAATGATCAGGCTGCATCCTGTTTTTGTTTACATGTCCCCTTCCCAAATATTCAGCCGGTTACATTGTTAGAAAGGGGCCTGCTACTCCTCCCGTGCTATAACCTTCACATGTGTCCTCCTGTGGATGTGAGGACAGGACCTCTGGCCTCTACCCCTTACAGTACATCTTCGCTAGCCGCAGTGTAATTCATCTCAAGGGCCATCAGAACCTCCCGTGTTGAAGGACAACCTTGGCTAGAACTGACCGAATGAAATTAGAACCGGGTCCATTCATCTGGCAACTCGGGCCGATTTGCTTTCTAATTAATATCTTAGGGATTTTAAAAAGCAATCTCTGTGTTAATTAATGGCGATCTTTGGCTGTAATTTCGACCAACATCCTCTCAGTGCTGGGGGGGGCATAGATTTCTCTGTCCACATGGTACCAGGGTCAAGGCTGCCTATGCTCAGTAGTTCATAGCTGAAAGGTTAGTGGGAGAAGTCTACTTGTGGGTCTTCTATCCCCTTCTGATTTAGGATCTGGGCGACAGTTCAGTGAGCAATAACCCCTCTGTGTCTTGTCAAGGATTTATTTAACAGCACTGGCCAAAATCCTGACAGGAAGCCTCTAGGGGAGGGGGGGGTGTCATTCTTCATCACAGAGCACAGGGGGTCTCTGAGGGAGACCTGGGGCTATTGTCAGAGCCAGGAACCAAAGCTTGCTGAAGACTCAGGTGGTCCAGCGTGTTCAGACAGACCGCTGGCATTCTAACACGACCTCTGACCCCGCCAAATGTGGAACATACGGAATGCTTGGCACGCGTGTAGAAGCCCCTTAACGGCGTGTCTCTGTGTTTGCCCATCTTGGGAGTGGAATGGCATCCTGAATTAAGCGTTCAGTTGACTTTGAATCATTACACAGCCCAATCGTGCTGTTAAGATTATAAAAATCTTAACACACCATCCATATCACAGAAGACAGAGAAGGCAACCACAGCACATCATTATAAATGTTCGGAACTAAATCTGATTACCCACATAGACAAGAATCAACTTCCGCAGACAGATTATATTCTCACTAACTGAAAGGTAAACATCAGCTCACGCAGAAGAATTGACTAAGGAAACTTTCATTGCTCAGAAGAGTTTAAGTTGACCACTGTATTGAAAACAGCCAAATTATTTCTGCCTAACCACCCAGTTATTATCAGGTTAACTCAATATTAGATCCTGGGGCACTGCTTGAAACTTTGGACCCCATGAAAGCATATCATGTTGGGCCCTCAACCAAGACCAATCCAATTACGTTCCAAATTTTTTACGGCCCTTGGAATCATCGTAACTCCCCCCCACCCCATTATGCTGCTGATTAGAACCAAGTCCAACCAACCCTGTAACTTTAATGATATATAAAGGCTGATTCAAAAGAGGACACCCAGGAACAACAGCTGAACCAAAGATCTTTGAGGCGTAATGATACTTTGTTAAACAATGGAGGTTCTGCATAATCTTTTAGATCCCTTTCCTTGCTGAAGTAAGTGTCTGTGAGGCCATAGGACTTTAACCCCAAATTAGAACATCCTACGAATTCAGGAGTGTCTTATAAAAAGAACATTAGATAACAGCATGTGTGATTATGGTCTGCCTCCCAGGTGCATGTGCTCTAATTATATGGTGCCATTTCCCCGGCTTCTATGACCTTTTGTAGTTTAGAATCCACAAATTGTCTTTCTTTGTTCCCAGGTTTCGCTCCCTCTCTTCTCTCAGTGTCATCTTCGGGCTTCTTCCGTGCAGGCTGAGTCCGGCTTCTCCGACTGCAGCCCGCTGGCTTTGATATCTGCTCACGATACTGCTATGTCAGTGCCTGCATCCACCCCCCTCTTTCATAGAAATCAATCACAGGCTCGATCAATTTTAAAGATGGATACTTATGAACTTGCCTATTCATTAATGGTCATCTTACGACTGTGCACAAAGACACCACCAAAGTAAGGGGTTAATGAGTTTCCGCGGCTAATGACTTCATTTCATTTCGATGATTACACAAACATAATCACTTCAGTAATTCCTGGCAAAAACCTGGCAGTTCAGTAATTCCTGGCGAAAACCTGTGCACACACATGATCACACACATGCAAGCACATACAGTAACACACATGTTGGACTCATACACACACACTGCATACACAGCTGCATGCTTACTGTGGCCAGCCTTACTGTGAAAGAACGCCCCCTAGAGTCAGCTCCATGGAATGTCCTGCATTGTAATGACTAGCTGTAATGGCTAGCATACACTGTAGGTGGAGCTGCCTTAAGGAGATCACTCTCTCCCAGCACCACCTTCTCACTCTCTCCCAGCACCTCCTTCTCACTCTCTCTGAGCACCTCCTTCTCACTCTCTCTGAGCACCACCTTTTCCACTCTCTCCCAGAGCACCACCTTATCCACTCTCTCCCAGCACCATCTTCTCACTCTCTCCCAGCACCTCCTTCTCACTCTCTCCCAGCACCACCTTCTCACTCTCTCCCAGCACCTCCTTCTCACTCTCTCCCAGCGCCACCTTCTCACTCTCTCCCAACACATCCTTCTCACTCTCTCCCAGCAGCACCTTCTCATTCTCTCCCAGCACCACCTTCTCACTCTCTCCCAACACATCCTTCTCACTCTCTCCCAGCACCACCTTTTCACTCTCTCCCAACACCTCCTTCTCACTCTCTCCCAGCACCACCTTCTCACTCTCTCAGCAAACCTGCATAATGATCAGTGTGTCATAGCCACCCGAGAACAAAAAGCAACAAAGGTTTCTGTATCCGGAAATCATATCATTTTTGTTAGGCAGGGGAACACTGATACCTGGCCCCCAAAACGGCACCCCTACTTCGCACCCCTACATCTACATCTGTATAACAGCTGGGCTTTCATCCATGCTCTGCCTCAAGTAAGAGTAAGACGATATAACACCTCAGGGGGACAATTAAAATATAAGGGTGAAAACAGAGAGCATAGAATGAATGCATTGATTTCATTAAACAGATTTAATGAGTCAAAAACAGCGCCGGCTCTGGGGGGGGGGGGGGTGGACGCTTGGCAGGGAGGGCCTTGCTCAACCAATCAGAAGCCCGACCCACCCTTCAGGGCCTTCAGATCTCCCCCTGGTCCCCATAGATAATTCTTTGGCCTGCCAAACATTTCAAAGTTGGACCCAGGCCTGATCAAAGATGCCACTGAGAGCTGATTCCTGAAGACCATATTGATGGCATTCGTCCAGAAAGTCCAATCTTCTGTCTGGGTCTTCAGGCTTCCTAGTGATGAGTCCATCCAAGGTTGCCGATTTCCTCTTTAACCTACAACTTTTCCAAGTCCAAAATAGCATTCAATCTGGTCAACAATGAGGTATACTAGCAGAACATTAAACGGCTTCAGTCAATAGTCATTCAGATCTCCTGACTGATCAAACTGATCCAGTGAAAACCAATATGTATCCTCTGTCTACTTCTGCAGTTCCCTAATTCTGAGACAACATGCTGCCGATCACTCCCTACGCCTTGGGAGCGTTCCATGACTTCTGTCCGTTTTGGTCATTATGGTGAAGTGTTTCCTTGCATTCCCTTTCGGGTGTGCCACCTCCATTGTGGGCCTTGTGGAAGACTAATCACCATCAGGCTCTCAAGAGGGTGCTTCTTTAACAAATGTCAGAGATGAGCCTAGGAGAAAACTGCTCTTTCATAGGCAACTGTGCTTTGCAGGAAACACGCCAAGGGTAATTCTTATCCCTCAATGAGCACTGTATCTTTGCGCAAGCCCCCGGTAAAGCCTTGGTCTCATTCCAGTTAGGAGCAGAAATGTAAGAGAACGGTATCCTATCTCAGAATATAATTGGGTCCCATAGGTTTTGAGAGTATGCAACGGGGGCAGGCAGCACATTGAGGAAACATCGGGAAGGAAACCTGGAGTAAAGGAAATGCCTATTTTTCCCCTCTCACGCAACTCGCCATTAAGTTCCAGCCTTGTGTACCAGGGCTTAAGAAGGACAGCAGTGTTTAGAAGAGCTGAATCACTCGTATAATTACAGCATATGCGTTTAAATACCTGGAGTGGAGGAATTTCTATATTGTTACATCTCACGGCACTGTTATATTGACAAGCTGTGCCTAAGATGCAATCAGATTCAGATGCTGAGCTTGTTTGTAAAGTTGTGAGCTCCTCCCTTTACTGATTGCTGTGCATGTTCACGCTGGAGGCCTACATTTGGAAAACCAGACAACTGTTGCTAGGCTAAAGGGACTGACAAAGGTCAGGGTCTGACTGTCAATCAGCCCAACTTTTACAAAAGTGAGACAATCATGGAGGAAGAGATTTATGTATTACTGATTAGAAAACAATGACATCCTCAACAGTTGATTATATGTTCCAAGTTAAATGACATCCTACTCATGCTTCTGTGACCTCCTCCATATGATCTGATAACATGATACACTTGAAATGATGACACCCTTCACATCATTTGGCGACCTCCTCCATGCAATCTGATTACATCCTCCACATCAAATGATTATACCCTACACATCATTTGGCGACCTCCTCCATGCAATCTGATTACATCCTCCACATCAAATGATTATACCCAACACATCATTTGGCGACCTCCTCCATGCAATCTGATTACATCCTCCACATCAAATGATTATACCCTACACATCATTTG
>JAODKN010000037.1:13206997-13219504 GCA_026774425.1 Petrocephalus zakoni
TCTTGACCAGGACCACACCCCTAAATGCATTGAAGCAACTGCCATGTGATTGGTTGATTAGATAATTGCATTAATGAAAAATTGAACAAGTGTTCCTAATAATCCTTTAGGTGAGTGTAAATGTGTTATTAGATCACAAAACAGTGCAAGACAGTATATTCAAAAACCAACATTCCAGTTTATTTTCCATATTTCTGCGAATGGCAAATCAAGCATAATTTGATTTTAATCACCCGCTGCCTGTATTAACTGGGTCTAACTGAATGTCCCAAACACTGTTTATTTTCAAAGCTAAATTTGATACACATGTAAATGAGTCACAGGCATGTTAGCACAGGGGTAACTCTGGCGGGATCTATGATTTTCTCTGTACTGCAGAGCTGTATTTAACAGGCAGCACGCTTAGTACCATCACACGTTTATTAGTGGCTTTCAGGCAGTGCTTAAAAATTACAGCTACACAGCAACTATGAAGCCCGAGGCCCTGGATTTAGAGGTACCCTGAAAAATCTCCCCCTCACCTGCCTCACAGTGGAACGCAAAGAGACCCTTTTGCATTCACAGAACAGCTTTCCTTCTCGGGTGCCTGGCCTTGTTAAGCCCCAGAACAGTGACCCTAAACCTTACACTAGTAGGTTCACTAACAAATAATCTCTGGGTATAGACCAATAGTGATCATGAGACCAGACTGAGCCCCAAAGAGAAACACACACATCATTCATTTCTATCGGAAAAACCTAATCCCAATCACGACACCCTTAACCTCTACCCAGCCCTAACTTTAACCATAAAGAACCAAACAAAATACAAGACTTTTGGCATTTTCACTTTTTTCGTGTTTTTTGAGTATTCACTATATGTTTTTTGAGGATTTTGCAAGCTTAGCAAAACCTGTACACACACAGACACACACACACCCACACACAATCATCTCATGCTTAATATACTGTGCCATACACTTAAAGTCCTCCTTCAGCCAAGTTGACATTGCGCATATACTGTACATGACCCCTCCTTGCTGTCCTCCCATAAGACCCCCAAGATGCAAGGCAGCTAATTATCGCCGAATAATACCGGGAAGCTCAAGCTAAAGCAAAACGACTTGAGAGAAGCCGTACGCATGAAATAGTGAGCTTCACGTAGGCGGGGATCCATGGTGCTTTTACAGATACAGCTGTGTAGGTAGATACATCTCCACCACCATCACCCATCCCCCACACCCGCGTGCCAGCCCACTCATAAGAAACCAAGGCCGATGACAGACACAGAGCTGATATTATAAAGAAAAAGAAGGTGAATTGTGAGAAAGAAAATAGTTATTAGGACAAAAGGGTACTTGAAGAATAACCCTTACATGGAACCTTTTAGAGGGGATAAGCTCCAAATATAGCCAAGGACACCATTAAATGGAATTATTCATAATTATATATCATCTATTAAAAGTGTTTATATGTTTACGAGTGCCCATAAGAAGCACTGCGAATGGCCAGCCTATCATCCAGAGAGCTGCAGACCTGCTCAGCAGGGCTTTAAAGCTGGTGAGATACCACTGCATGCTGGGGGCGGGGCGGGGGGGGGTCTCGCAGCTGCTCTGCAAACAGCCGCGTCGAGTGCTGTTACTCTGTGCTGTTTGTAAATAAACAAATCACATCTGGCTGCTCAGTACATGGGTCTGGGACTTTGCATTTCCTAGGGGAGCAAGAAAAATCTTTTTTTTTTGTGGTTATGAGTCTCAACCTGATATTAAAGGCCAGGGGGTCCCCAAATCATTTTCCTTGAGAGCCAAATTCCATTAGCAACACAAAATCGAGGTCTACTGTGCCTGATGAGATTCACAGAGCAGGGGGGGAATCCACATGATCGTGAGGCATGGAGTCCGCTAGCTGGTCCCCCCTGTCACCAGCAGTGAAAAGCCACAACGCATATGGTGAGTGTCACCAAGAACAGTTGCAGAACAGTTGCAGAGCTGTAACAGACACGCTTACAATGGTGTTACATGAGCCCTTGGAATGGTGTCTCCACATCACTGTGTCGACTGTGCTCTATGCACTATGGTTCAGCATGGTAAATTCCCCAAAAAGTATGGCAGAGGCAGAAGAAGGAGCGCGATGCAGAGAGCGCTAAATGCTAACGCCAATGCGGTGTCCCTTCCTCTCCTGGCGTGACAGATTCTCTTCAGCCAGCAGAACCGCTCACTGGCCTAATGAGCTTTCAGATGGCAGTGAGGAAGGCCAATGGCTACAGGGGAGCAGTCATCCTTACGTAAACAGGAAGTGCACTGTGATGGGATGCTGCCCCATCCTGGGTTATTCCCTGCCTTGTAGGAAAGCAGTGTAGAAGCTGAATGATGGGATGGATGGATGGATGGATTGATGGGTTGATGGATGGATTTATGTAAACATAAAGTTGGCCCCGACTGATACCCAGAGATTAACACAGTACAAAGCAGGCATGCTGCTGTTTGTGTGCTTGCTCTGACCATGAACAGCTGTGTATCCTTAATATTTCAATATAGGTTCAATATACAAGCTTTGGAAAAAACCAAACCATTCTCATCTCCTCTGCAAACTTAGTTATGTTGAGTTTTCTTGAGTTTGGTTGGTTTGGGGTTAAGGATTGTTTACGGCATTAAAAACAATGTCTACTGCAAAGATAGCAAAGCAAATGTCTACAGCAAAGATAGGATGTGTGTGTATATGTACATTTGTGTGTATTTGCCAACAAACACTCTTTCCTCTGTTGGAAGGAGCATCGTTGCTCTATCTGGCTGCATTCTATAGTTTTTTTTTTTTTACACATCTGTCATTATATTTGCCTACACACAGGGCTGGAAGCTGGAACCCAGTTTTATTTCAAAAGAAACGGTGTTTCTATGAGCAAAGACAGGCTTGGCCATCCTTCTGTGACAGCAGGGTTCACAAACCCTATTTGTGGAAAACCCAAGAGAATCCTGGCAATCAACATAAAAAGGCTGGAGATTCAGTAAGCACTCCACCCGCTGATGTCCTCCAGGGCAACAATACGGTGTTCTGTAGATTAACTCTCTTATGGGATTGTGCACAAGACCATATTAAATTGCACAGTAAATTCAACCATTCAAAAAGAGTGCCGTTTCTGTGCCAGACAGTAAGAGACCACTACTTATCACCACATATACTCAGTGACTTGTGCGTTTAACGAGAGATTGAATTTCATGCTCTTTTTTGCAGGAATAAAGACCAACACGTATGAAGTACCCGGCGTTCTCATACACCGCTGAGTTATGGTAAATCAAATTCCACTGACTCCACTTTACACAATCAAGAAATGGTCAAGCCAAAGCGGGCACACTATTAGTAGCCCCCAGTGTGCCATAAGAGGAGCGCAGACGAGATCAGGGCACAGCCTTCAGATCGTCTGTCGGCTCCCACGCACACCCGAATTTGCTTTCAATTGATTTTTCACATGTGAAATCTGATATAATTAGATATAATAAATAAATAAATGAGCTGGAAAGCTTTTCTTTGAGTGTATGATGGCAGCACGGGGAGTCAACAAATTGAAAATAAATTGAATTAGATTATTCCTATTGATACTCTAGCCTCAGGAAAACAGTTTAACAAGGTAGCAGCAAACAAGGTAGTGGCAAAGGAGGCAACTAGAGATTAGAATAAAACAGAGCCAATCATAAACATGTGCCACCTTTCACCACAATAGTGTTTTAAAGGCTTACAATCACTAATGGGGGCCAAAGTTGTTCCGTGGCATGTCCATTTGAACTTGGTGGAGAATGTTATCCACACTACAATGAGGATGCTAACTGTTCACTCTGGGTCCTTAAGAGTACGGCGTCAATATAATATTCAACCCACGCCAACAGCAGGAGCGACAAAGAGTTACGTCCTCAAAGCCTTGTCTTAAAGCCCCCGTCCCCCCGCAGGCTTTCAATCACAGATCTTGAGTCAAGTGGAGCTCCTTCTCATGAGCAGATCATGCTGGTCTCATTTTGGTTGGACAGTGCAACCATGAGCTATGTTGCCCTTTCAGTCTGCAGCAGTCAAGTGGAGCTCCTTCTCATGAGCAGATCATGCTGGTCTCATTATGGTTGGACAGTGCAACCATGAGCTATGTTGCCCTTTCAGCCTGCAGCCTCTCACTAATCACAGCATCTAGGTCATCCTGTCCACCTGACTGCTGTCGGTTCTTCAGCAGAGGATCTCAGTCGCCCAGGAAGCAGAATGGGCACTACCCCAGGTACACCCGTCATCCCGCTCAAGTCACTGCCGAATGCTAATATCCCAACGACAAGAACAGCTAATAGTTTTATCAAGGACGCACTCTTCACAATAGTGTTTTACAGTCTCATTCAGCGGCTTAGTCACGATATGCGATACGATAGCAACTTGCAATTTTTAAACCTCTTTAAGCAGCTAGGTAATTTTACTTAAGCGCTGAAGGTCTTTCCATGTAACAGATCAGTGTCCTTAACCGCTAGACCCCATTAAGTGCCAGATGAGCAAGATACCAAAGGCCTTTCAACCAAAAACAACCTGTGGAAACAGCAGCAAGTGCAGTATAATTGTACAGCACTAAAAAACCTAAATTAATTTAGGCTAATATATATTTTTTACTGGTCATGGTGGAAGATGAGGTAATTACATTTAATTGCCCATAAAGACAACCAAATTGAAACTGACCCTTTTATTCCCCCCGTCTTTTCATAACAACGAGGGAAATTAGAAACCCAAGTGGATGTAATCTTTAACAGCATCTCAGGAAGCAATAGATGTTAATTAACTGGTATGGAATTACAGCAGTTTCTGACCCTCTGCGGGAAGCCCACATGGGGGCGTTTCCATTATGTCCGCGAAACGCAGCGAGCGCTAAAATTACACGGGAGCCGCGTCAGAGTCCGCGCTGCCGGGCGATGCACGCCACTAAACGCCGGCTTCCTCGTGTGAGATCGCAGAGTTCTGTCGTGGGCATGTCCTACACATCTATATATACTCGCCTCCATCTGTGTGAGTTGGCCCACCGGCGAGCTCTGCGTACGTATGGAGCAGGATGCGGTTGTCATGAAGCTAAGGACTTCCTGTTCAAAGAATGGATTCTTCGTCTCTACCCGTAGTTCCATCTGCCACCTAACATATCGCTTCTATTCCAGACAGATTGTGCTCTACCAAAGTGGCCCAAATCTTCCACAATAGTAACTAACTTCCTGTAAATGATGTTAATTTATTCATTCAGGAGCACAGAGAATACTTTTGGGGTTTAAATTAAAAAACGTCTGTAAAAAAAGAAAAAGGCATGGCTGCTTAAATGTTTGTCATTTCTGCCAAACCTTTATCATCTGATAATCACTGTAATTGTTATTGCAGTTATTAAAAAATATATATTGTTTGTTTTTCTTTGCATACAAAGTCAATAGCAGAATGAGTGGAAAGTTACAAGTAGGCCAAATGACAGATATGATTCCGTAGGAATACATCAGAAGAGGATTACATTTATTATTGCATCGACAGTTGAACATATTAGCTGTGTGAAACGAGGATATTAGTACATTAATGTACACAAAAGATCGGTAGTACTTTTAAAAAGATTATCAGTCACAATTAGATACAAATACAATATTAAATTTACTTAAACCGGTACTGTTGGGTAATATATTGTATTCACCCCCTTTTTTCTGGAATAGCTTGTTTAACATGTCTGGCTATAGAAAAACAAAGACATTTACAATACTTGAAACGTCTAAGAGATACTTATAGGGCGGTTTAGCTCATGGCTTAGGCTGCAATGCCTGCCATCAGAAGGTCACCAGCCCAAACCCTGGGGTCAGCAATGTGATTTAACCATCGGGCCTTTGAGTGAGGCTTTAAAGCCCCAGATTGCTCCAGGAATCAACTGACCCTGCTTTCTCAAATGGATATCGCTTTGGGACATTTTTAAAGTGTACAAGTGGAAAAATCATAGCATATGACAAACACTGGAAGCAGCATGCCCCAAATTTAACTCCACAGCACACTGCAGCACACACTCTTAGAAAAGGCAGAAGACCATAAATCTTTAAAGATTTGAGTGTTTTAGAGATAAGTCCTTAAAGTTCACCCTTGAATATTTTAACAGGCTTTGTTAGCAAAATGTGGTAATGAATATGTGGTTGTTCTTATCTTGCACGCATATTTAAAAGTTTTGGCAAAAAGTTCTAAAAGAAAACATAATGCCAACATTTAGCTCAAGACGGGGGGGAGTCTTCTCAGGCTCAGAGACATATACGGTAAACACCTAACTCATGATAAATCTGTGCCCGTTAAAATCGTCTCAGTGGGAGACAAATTTGTGTGCAATAAAATTGTCTCAGTTCCAGCCCCAGAACCCTAGACTCAATAACCACAAGATTGAGTAAAACTTTGCACAGCAGTGTTTCCCAATCCGGTTGTTGGGGGACCTGCAGACAGTCTACATTTTTGCTCCCTCTCAGCTCCTGGTCGGAAGCAAAAATGTGGACTGTCTGGCATGGAGCTGGGGCGGAGTAAAAACACAGACCATTTGTGGGTCCCCAAGGACCGGTCTGGGAAACACTGCATTGCTGGGCTCAGGCCCAGTGCCAGAGAGAAGCTGACTGGGGCTCAGCGGTCACAGATGACCTACCTGTGACCAGCAGCTCTGTGGTCCGCCGCACCAGAAATGCCCCGAACTGTAACTCGCACGTGTAATTCCCTATGTCGTCTTCTCGCACATCCTGGATCGACAGCGTATCCTTTCTGTTCACAATACTTTGCCTCCATTGCTTTGGTTTGCACTCCTTTGAGACAAGGTAAGAAAGATAGTGTCGCGAAGCTGCATTACCATGGTAATAAGCAAAAAAAAGTCAGCAGAACATTGCATTGGCTACGGAATATGCCTCAAATAATAAATGATGAAAGTGCGCTCCTTTTCATTAATGACAATGACTTTAATTGAATAGTTAATTAAAGTGATCATTGCCTCCCAAATTGACTACGGTACAAACTGTAAAGATAGGAGGTACTTAGCCACTGCTACCTACTACAAAAGCCCCCCCCCCCGGAACTGACTGGAGCGCTGCTTCACTTTCACCCCCAGAAAGCAGAACTCTAATGGACCTTAGCCCTTACAAGTCTTTTAATTTCCTTCACCAAGAAGCTGGAAAAGGACTGTGACTATATAATCCTATGCTCCTCTTTCTTGGATGAGCTGCCCTGTGTTTTCCCCAGTAAGCTGGTCTGTGTCTCCCTTGAAAAATTACCATAAAACAGTCCTACCATATATAGGGACTACATTTGTGCTGAAAAAGGGTGAAGATAAGTAACAGAAGTCATGAACTGCATGCAGAACAGTCTTTCTTGCACAATCACATCACAACTGGCGTATAAAGCATGACTTCTCTCTCTCTCTCTCTCTCTCTCTCTCTCTCTCTCTCTCACACACACACACACACACACACACCCACAAGCTCATGCACTAAACACCCATTCAGATGGAAACACTAAGACGACTGAAATACTTAGAGAAGTCTACATCATTGAATATTCATATTTAGCACAGTATACTGAAAGTATTTGTGTCTCCCTATCATAGACTAATGAGTGACAGCTGCGCAGACCTTATGCTAATCAAAGATCTCATGATCTCATTAGCAGACAGGCTAATTGTGTGTTGTTCTAATGTGCAAATTTTTTTTTTTTAATGGGTTGGTGAAACGATCACATTTCTGTGATCTGAAGGTGCAAATGTAGGCCTACTCTGAAACTGATACGATTTTCCCAAGCTCTGCAGTAGGTGCCATATGGGAAGGAGACAAGGTCTACTGACATTACTGATGCCCTCTTACCTTGTACCAAATGAGCTCTGGGTCCTTCCCCGGCTGCACGTAGTCCTCGATGTCGGGGCAGGTGATTTCTTTGCTTTTACTTAACTCGGCTTTCTCAAAGTACCTCATCTTGGAGTTGTAGCAGAGGTCCGAATCATTCTCTGCCACGGTCAGGGACATCGACACCTTCATGCAGTATGAGGAATTCCTGCACGAATGGAAGTGAAAGGCTTTAGCACATTAGCTAATTAATTACTCATTAATTAATTACATGCCGGCCCTGCAGATCAGGAGAGACACGTTGAAGATAGACTGCAAAACTGTAAAACACTTTTTTCATCAATATGAAAACTTAATACAGCGATATAAAATCACATGTAAATATAATATGCCATTAGTTAATTGGTATGGTTACTTGGTTTGAATGGTGTTGTTAAATTGCTCTTAATCACTTCAGAGCAACTATGGTAAGTGCTTTTAAATGCTAGCCGATATAAAATAAACTGAAGTGAATGAAATAGAAATTTCCTCTCTGTGACACACAATTGCTAATGCACCAGTGACTCTTCAAAGGCAAATCAGTGCCATAGCATGGTTACATTTGCAAAATGTCAACAATAGCACCCTACAAAATTAAAATTAATAACAAAATAAATATATCTTCCATTACAATTTAGTGGCATTTAGTGGAGGAAAACCAAATCACCAGCTTCCTCGCTTTTAATCAGGTTGGAAATAAACAGATTTTTTTCAGTCGGTCCTGACAGATGCCTGTGGACCTATGATTTTAAATAATTTCCACAATAAGCAAGAATTACTCACGAAGGAAATAATGTCAGTTAGTGATAATGGGATGTGCAGAAAAAATCCATGACACTAACATCCTTAAAGCTTTATTGACGAAAATAAAAACACTGAACATTTCATTGAAGGTTGCATTTTTTATGCAAATTTCCAACACAGAGAATTAAAACAAACACATACATATGTAATGTTCAAAACAATACCAATGTCAGGAGATTTCATTCATACATTTCTAAGCCATTGTCGAGATTCAATTAGTTCTGAAGACAATTGAAGTATCCAACAGATAACATTGGATGTCCAAGCAGTACATAACATACTTATGAAATAAAATGAGTTGCCTGGAGTCCCTAATGATGATGCAGCACAATAATTGTCAGTCATTTGTTATTGACACCAAAGAGCTATGTGTAGCTGTTACATTGTTTTTTAACAAACAACATAAGTAACAGCACGAGGCACAACCACACAACAGCTAGCGCCACCATCTAACAGTGAGACATTTAGGGCAAGGCATGTGCCGGCGTTACATGAAACGAAGGAAATTGCAGAATACGTATGAAGAATAAAAATCAGAGCTGCGACTGTGGGGCTTGAATACACTGAAATGCACAGTGACAGGTCTCGGGTCGCACGCTAAATGGGGTTACCCCATCCTTGCTCCCCATTCGGCGGTGTGCAGATCGTGTACAACAAGACGTGTACTGGGGGATCAAATATTACCAATTCATACATCTTCTGTCATTATAATACTATTTATTGGGCTTTAATAAGCCCTTCCCCTGGGATTTCAGCGGGTATCAATGGCCGCCCTGCAGTCTCCGACCTCCAGCGTTGTGGCATCGATTTTGGCCCCTGTCCTTTTGCCTGCAGAGTTTGCATGTTTGCATGGACGTACCTCAGGGACTCCCCCTTCCACCCACAGCGCACAAACATTTTATGTGACTCCATGTCTCTAAATGGCCCTTAGTCTGTGTTTATACCCTGTGATGGACTGGCATGCCTCCCAGGGTGTCCCCTGCTTTGTGCCCTGTGCTTCCTGGGATAGGCTCCAAGCTTGCTGTAAGCCTGTGCTGGAAAAGTGCTTCTCAGAAAAAAAAAAAAAATTAAAATGTATCTGCATTGAGCTGAGCAAATGGAGATCGAGTTAAATATGGACCAAAGGTTGGACTGTCCATATTTCAACATTTATGCATCCCCCCCATCCCCATTTTATTACTCTGAAACACCACGGATATCATGAAAGCAGACCACCCAGACCATCCACAGTATTCTACATTTATGGATGAGATCGCCCAGGTCCTGGCCCACAATACAGTCTTTGCTTGCGAATAAATAAACCGTGTTAGAAATGCAAAGAGCAGAGCTTCATCCACTTCATTATCATTTGCTACTGCGCATACGCTGGTATATACATTCTGCTTTTCACTAACCGCTCTGTTTGCCTGGCCGAACCACTGCATGGCAACAAGGACACAGACACTGTGCTAGTCTTTCCAGATGCAAACGAAAGAGAAACATTGTACAAATTCCGTACAAAGTAATAAAAATGTCTGAGTCTGAGATTTCTTGCAGAATGTAAAGGAGTTACTAGGGGAAAAAATGAGATATCGATTATGGCAATTTCTCTCTCATACAGGATCAAGGTCCCTCACCGCCCCGCCATAAGCACCCATCAAGAATCTCATCATATTTAGATTATAAATCTGTCTTAAAAAGGGCATCTGGCAAAATAAATTAATAACAGGGAATAATAGGGAGTTACCACCTTGACCACCACGGACTGGGACAATGTGCAGCAGTGCAACAATTTGGTCTTTACACCCAGGCAATCCACTTATCTGAGGGCCGCTTGCTGTCCGCTCCATTGAGAATGCATAAAAGAGCTGTGTTGTGTTTGCTCACCCATTTAGGTACGAACGAGGATGAGCTGAACTGAAAAGAGCAGCCCGGCTATCACCAATTATCTCGCACAAAGCAAGAGTGACGGGGAAAAGAAAGGGGGAAATATTCCAGGGGGGAACTGGGGGGGTCAGCCCGGGTGAAGGCCGATCGGGCCCGCTGCACTCTTTGCGGTAAAGAGTGCGGCAGATCGCTGGCCAAATATGATGCTTCCATGGTGCAACGTCACGGACGTACAAGGGCATAAAAAGGCGGGAACTGTTTAAGCGGGCAACACTCATGCGATATTGACTATTTTACAAGACATTTAGTCCATACGTTGTTAGGATGCATTATTAGCCACTAAACAGCACTGACTGACATATAATAGGAGGTAACAGAAAATACATCGATTTTATCAGCACCTCCAGAATTGCCTTTTTTTTTGAATGATGAGCAGCTTAGTGTAATTCGTCCGTTTAGAAGGACCAAAGTAACAAATATGACATGGACAAATTGCCACTTTCTCCTCCCAGACCAAAACAAATAGCATCATCAGCTACGATGGTGTGTTATCGAGTTCTTTAGGAGCCCGGGATTACTCAGCAGTCCTGGGCTTCGCTGAGCTTCCGCACCAGAAAAAAAAGAGATTTAAAAAAGAAATCGATGGTCTGTCTTTTTCTGGAATTAATGATCCTTAACTGTAATATACATATCTGACATATGACCCTAAACTAACCCTGCATTTTTTTATCCCTCGTAAAAAGAGGTAAAATGCACAATTTGTAGAAACATGTCCAGAATTAATATATTCTACACTGATGAACATTATGCATTTGCATCTTATTAAGAAGGCAGTCTTTGTTTAACACTTTGTTATTCTTTCAGATTAAAAGGCTCTCCCAGACTTTTACAGCTTGCTTTTTACTTATTCATACTTGCACACTGTGAAAGTCAAAGACCTTCACGGAGCTGGAAATGAAACATTAATGTTACTGTGAAGATGCGCTTTTCTCAGCTGGAAATAAACACTGCGTGTGATATTATACAGTACAATTTAAAGGTGAATGCGACGCATTAAAAATGCAGCTCTCGCCACCCTCAATACTGATACTATACTGCTGCATAAACAAATTAGGAGAAGACTGTACATTTTTTCGTATTCATACCCATAATTCATCAGTCTGCCCTTCGGTGATGCATCCACTTGGAGGCCACACACTTAAATCCTCTTAAAAGTTTAAATCTCCTTTCTGGACCCATTTCATATGCTAGCTGCTGGGTACACACAATGAGAGAGGGTGCATGTGTCCCTGTCTGCTCTCCTAGCTTGTCAGATTTTTAACCTTCAACAAAAAGCTCTAGACATAGGAGCATAAAGCTGGAGTGTGTCTGCATCTGCTTATGAATATGCAATGCGATGTGTTACATTACAGGGGAAACACACCAAGGCGCAGGAGGCACAGCTACAGAAGAACATAATAATAAATATTTTAGTATTACACTGTCAGCTACTGCTCAGTCCAGCACCAGGAAAATAAGCGAGCACAGCCTCTTTTGTCATCCGCTTTGCATGACCCACAATCTCTGCAGGCTAATGTTTAGGCGAGCGGGTTATTTATATGTTGACAAAGTGACACGATTTCCGAAAAGGAAACAAATTCCTGGAGTGTAAAATCCATTAAAGGCTGAAGTTTACAGCTGACCTAAGGCCTTTAAATAATAATAAAAAAAGGACGTGAAACAAAATGTATGTGAAACTGTGAGCAACCACACTAAGCATAGTGCGGTTTGGATGCTGGGGTGGCACTGTGGCCTCACACATCCAGGACCTGGGTTCAAGTCTCTGCCAAGGCTCCTTGGGGGTGGAGTGTGCATGTTCTCCAAGTACTCTGGTTTCCCCCCACAGCCCAAAACCATGCTGAGGTTAATGGGAGTTACCAAATGAGTGTGCCTTGGTGTTGGGCCGGTGCCCCCTCCTGGGGGGAACCCTGCTTTGCACCCATAGGCTC
>JAODKN010000037.1:13241767-13260390 GCA_026774425.1 Petrocephalus zakoni
GCTGGTATGACTCTAAACTTTGTTTATAAACTCAGTTCTATTTGAAACTTAAGTGTGAAAAGAATGATCTCAGGGGCGTATTTACCTGAAATTTAAATGGTCTAAATATGTGGGAAATATCAATATTTTTCACGCGAGACTAAATTCTGTTGCGACCAATTTTGACTTCAGAGATTCCGATGTCTACAGCAAGAGTCGACTTGACAGGTAGTTTGATTTATACCTCTTTGCCAAAATAATTCCACTCAGCTGGGGCTGAAAACAAACGTGTAACCTGACTGATGATAAAGAACAGAGACACACACACACACAAACACACACACACACACCACTGAGGACAAAGCATTACCATGAACACCGTAAGCATCCAAGGCTTAGAAACAAATCCCTATGTAAGGAAGGGCAAGATCTACTGAAAAGTACATCCAAAAAAATAAAATGATTCCAGATGATTTCCAGCCCGCTGTCCCCATGGAGCCACAGCGAGGACAAAAGTCTACATTCTAATTTAACAACAAACACTCTGAGTCAGCTTCTGGTCTCAGGAGCTCAGCACGGAGGCCCGGGTTCAGACGCCAGGTATTTCCCGCAGTTCATTCGTATGGATGGTGACTTTATTGGAAGTGAAAAGTGATTACTGGAGTCCATCAGAGTAGTACAGGCTTTTCTCAAGGACGCTGGATAAACACAGCATGCGTACCTCACAGAACATTTAGCTGAAGTGATCTTCAGCTAAAATACATCTTTTAATATTGGTTCAATTTAATTATTCTCATTCCTCAGTCATCAGTACTATACATGAAGTTACGTATTTATATTTTGAATATCCACCTATCAATATGGAGTTGGTCCCCCCTTTGCAGCAATAACAGCTGCCACTGTTCAGGAAGGTTTCTGCAGGATTTTAGAGAGTGTTTGTGGGATTTCTCATTCCCATTCATCTAGAAGAACATTTGTGAGGTCAGGCACTGATGCTGGATGTGAAGGCCTGGCTCGCAATCTCTAGTTCATCATCTTCTAGTTCATCCAAAAGGTATTTGATGGGGTTGAGGTCAGGACCCTGCGCGGGCCAGTTAACTTATACACACACACACAGTGGCCAACTGATGTGTGTGAGGGCACAGTACAACCCCAAATCATAAAAAATTATGGAGAAGTTAAACCAAATTATGATTACAATCCCCTACTGACACCATGTTTGAAATCTCATCATTATTGTTTTTTTTTTACCGCATTACTAGCCCTAACTTGCCCCTGTCTCAGTTTTTTTTGGAATTTGTTGAAGGCCTGAAATGCAGGAATGGATGTATATTTTCAAATTAAATTAAGTTGACCAGACAAAACATGAAATGTCTTAGGTTCGTACTCACTGCAATGAAATTAGTCAACTTCAGAATCACTGCATTTTTTTTTATTTGCATTATCAATACCATCCCAACTTTTCTGATTTGGGGTTGTATTAAATTCACAAAAATGAAACAAAAACTCTTTTAGTTAAACTCCCATGTAGAAGAGCTTTCAGTTATAAAAGATGTAAAGTAGTATACCAAGACAAAACACAGTTTACTGATTAGTTTTCTTTGACACATTTGACACACTTTGATGTGTTCTTTTTAAAACAGAATTGGGACTAGGTATATACTCATCAACCCATAAAAAAAATCCATTTTCTACAGATAAAGTAATCAGGAAATCCAGAGTTTCTTTGAGAACATGCATGGGCTCCTTGATCATTAAGGTCATGCAGACATATCTCTTTCAAACACATTTCGTGGTCTGTGTCATAATGGCAGGTTCCCATCGTGAAAATGTTGCTATAACAGAGCGGGTTCCAATTAGGTAAGAATCTGAAGTTAATCCTTTAGGCAAACATAGCTCTTCTGACAGGATAACAAGTAATGCTATAAAATCCATACATCCATATTCAGACTAGTTATCCCTTACTGGGTGACAGTGACCCTGAAGCTTATCCTGGGAAGCCCAGGGCCAAGGCAGGGATGCATCATGTCCGTCACAGAAAACACTCATACTGTACAAGCTCCCTCTTACACACTCACGCCATTTAGAAACAGCATGTCTCTGGACTCCATGAGTAAGCAGAGCACCCAGAGGACACCCATGTGAACACGGACAGAATACACCAACTCCACACCAGCAGGGGCCGGAACGGAACCTCATCTTTGGAGATGGGGTCGAGCTGGGTCGTAATTCCCATCCAATACACAGCTCAGGCAAACCATCTAAAATGTGAACCTACCACCATTATAGCCATCCAAATCCAGCTCTATTTGATCTTGTGACTTCCTGTTCCCCCCGCCCAGGAAAGGGGCCCAGAGCATTTTAAGAAACTTACTGACATACTAAAAATGAAGTGTGTCGTTTTACTGTATTTCCCCCTCAGTACACATTACTCTTCTTGACCATGTATCTATACATTAATTTTTAAAACACTCTCCTTTTCCACAGGCATCCAGTCCCGACAATGACAATAAAAGAGACCCAAGTGGAGAAAGTGCAGACAGCGAGGTATTGCATTTTCTGGACAAGCATAGGTAGGCTTTGGGAGGGCTGCTGGTGGGGGTGATGTAGGGCCACTAAACTCATCAATCCATTACAGCATCCTCTGCTCAGCTACGCAACTTTGGGTCCCATTTAATCTCAATGAAGTAATGATCACAGCTGATCCTTCAAGCTGTAAACAAAGACAAATCACCACGGTTACGACCCAGACACTGCGCCACATCTTCTCAAATGCTAGAGGCCGCTTGAGACTGAAGATCGCTTCACATTACTGTACAATTATGCTTATGTTTTTTTTTTTGGACAGATTGCTTAATATAATTAGCTGCTGTTGAGCTATCAGAGGAATAGAATTGTTCTTATGATGGGGCAGTGTGGTAGCTTTGGCCATATGCCTCTAAGGTTGGGGGTTTTACTATATGTCCAGTTTTCATGTTAGTTTACTACAGGCATCCTGAAGTTCAATGGGTGAGTCGTTGTCTCTAAATTTCCCAGAGTGTGTGCATGTATTTCTTTATATTTATGGCATTTAGCTGACACCCTTATCCAGAGTTACTTACGTTACCCCATTACAGGATTACAATCTCCCTAGAGATGGGGGTTAAGGGTCTTGCTTGTGTAGGTGAGACTTGAACCAGCAACCACTATGGTTTATAACCCAGGCCACATACCACTAGGCCACCACCACCCCCCTTCGTGTGATCCCTGTATTGTATGAAGGTTTTGGAGATTAGATAGATGTACTCAGATCACAGCAAGCTTCCACAAACTGGGAACTGACGTCAGCAACAGCATTGACTTCACTGAAGGCACCAGCTTGCAAAAAGAGTTGATAGTTAGGTGATATTACAGCCAGACACCAAGGTCAAACTTGGACCATTACGCGGAAAAGACCTGATTAAATGAGAGTGCAGTGGGGAAAAACCTAAGGTAAAGATTTTTAAAAGCTTTTTGTAAGGCTAATAAAGGTTCAAGCCAAGATTGTGTAGAACCAGCAAGGTTAAAACCAAACATCTCATGATGTTTCAGAAGACATATCCCAGATTTCAGATAAGGAGGTGGCAATTGACAACAATATGCAATTATATAAATTTAAGCCTATTATTATTAAACAATGAACATTACTTTTTGATTCCCATGGTTTACAATTTACAGTTCAGTAGCTATTTGTACCTAGGATCAGAATTCATAGGCTGACATAGCATGACCCCACAGACCTCCCATTAAGTCTGGTTCAAGCACAGGGATTTCATTGCTCTTAGAAAGTACTGCAAGCTGATAACTTCACAACTTAAGTGTGCTTCTCCAGAACCAGATTAGCACAGAATATATCCATCCATATGCAGTTCAGGGTCATGGTAAACTTAGAGCCTATCTTAGAGAGCAAAGTTGAAGGCCAAAGAACATCCTGGATGGAATGCTATTCCATTTCAGGGCACACACCTGCACAAACCCGCAAATACTTTGGAGAACTTAGAGATGCTAACTGGTGTAACTGCATGTCTTTGGATATCAGGAGGAATCCAGAGGAAGCCCAAACTAGATGTGAAGAACATGCAAAGAACATGCAAATATCAGTCAGGGGTGGGATACACACCCCAAAACACTGGAGGTATACAGCAACTAGGGGTGGGGGATTTGATTTTGATACAAATTGCGATTCTTCTTGTGATATTCAACTACCATAAATGTACTGAATTGTATTGTGCTGTAAGGGTTCATGCACTGATGCAAGGTTCACCAACGCATACTGTAGACTGAAAGTTTAATCAGTGTGTGTGTGTGTATATACATATAAACATTTAGCATTTTTCATGTAGGTAGATCTTTTAGACCTGGGCACCCCTGATTTATGCCATGTTTAAGCTCCTCCCTTGGGGTCTCACCCGAGCTCTCATTGGCTGTAGCTCATCACCGCTCTCATTACCAGCCATAACACAATACAGGATTTGATATTTATTTACAATATTTAGCCTGCTAGGTGCCCTCAATGGATCAGCAAGTCTATCCGGTCACATCTTTCAGCTAATAGCGACTGAGTGCCGATTTGCGAGTGCCAAAGTAACAATGATGGTATCTAAAATGAGTTAGCATGTTGGATGTGTTTCCAGAAAAATATCCAAGTTCGGTATAACAGAGATGACGGACATTCTTATTAACTACTCAGTCTCTCTAGATCTGGTACTGATGCAATCTACTGGGCAGACAAAATGTTCACCAATTACTGATTTAAGTGATTTTGGAGGGTGTTTGAGCTCTCTAGCAGTATCTGTAACCAACTCAATAACACAATTACCATAATATTTTGCTACTTGTGAATTTAGGTTTCACCCGTGTCAAGAGATGTGTTAATTTCATTGCGCTTTCCAAACTAAAAATGCTGTAACCGAAAGATACACGATGAATACGTGAACTGTTACAGTCCTAGTCTTTAATTTAAATGCAGATCTGAAAAGCTCTTCAGCAAAATCTGTTGAAGAAATTGTGATACATATCGAATTGACAAACATAATATAATATCGATTCTCACGGTCACTGCTGATTCCCACCCATAGCAGCAACAGTACTACCCTGTATGGAATATAGGATTTATTTTTATATAGGATTTCATAAGTAGTGTATGTTGTCAACACATTCAGGATTTTAATATTGGTACTATTCATTATAAATCCACTACAGAAAAAAGGAAGAAATTTTAAATTGTTGGCAATAGCCATCAGCATTAATGCAGATATTGCTCAAATTCTGCTGCTTACTACATGGGTACAACTGAGAGCATGGATACAACACTGGCCGAGCTGTACATAGCAGGATCCAGTGCTTGAGTAAAATTGACAGATTTCATGTCAGAGGGATAAGCACGTTCTTAGTGGCAGGAACAATGTCCCTGTCAATGGACCTCAAGTGGAATTAGGAATTGCTGCAGTCCAAGGCCTTTACTTCAACATCATTCCAATTCAATTCATCTCCACACAATACAGGGTTGTAAATCTATGCATAGCCTGATTCGCTGCAATATGAAATGGGGGGAGGTTAGTGTGCTCTCGCAAGGTGAAATGTTCACTGTGTCGTTTACCAGCCATTTGCAGGACAAACATTGGATCCATTTACTAGATGTGGAAGACAATGATTTCATCTGGATACCTAATGATCCTCAATAAGAAAATATCACAAGAAAAATGTATAATGCTATACAGGAAAGGCGAAAACGAAAAAAACATGTTCTGCACAAATTAACATTAAAAAGTTTTTTGTAGAACTGAAATAAGCTACTTCAGTTACATGGCGACTGGCAATAATAGAGAAACAGAAAAAATGACATTACAAAGGAATGGGAAAGGCACAGTTTCAGACTTAATGATTCAATATTTTGTAATAAATGAGATATTCTTGGGAGCTCAGAAAGGAAATGGATTCATCTATTTCGGAAGGGTTTTGGAAATGCGGAATGTCCTCATTTAACGACTGCAAGCGAGACGATTATTCCAATGAGGCTGAGTGCTCTACTGAGAGTGTTCCAGCTTATGTTTAAGTGGTAGCAAGGCTACTTGTTATTTTGGAAATAATATCAACAAAAAGCACTACAGTGCTACAGTACAGAGCGATGTTGCCTAAAACTTCAGTTGGGAGTTTGCATTCTGCCTTTGCTTTGTGTTAGTGTGCGTGAAGTTTGCATGTTCTCTCAGTTTTCTGTGTCACACAGTCATGCAGAAAGATGAACCAGTATCTTAAATTTGTCTATAGTGCGGGCCCTGTAATCCACTGCTATTCCACTGACAGGATGGTTGGAAGGTAGATGGGTATAGGAAACAAAAAAAGGGCAATACATTCATATTGCTGCTGAAGGAGCTGCTGCTGTACCATTCAAAGTGCAACTTTGCAAACTGTAATGCTGCACTGAATGTTAACTAGTCTTCAAGCGTATTTTTATGATGTACTGTTTATACAAAGAACATGGGGAGAACATGGTGAGAACTATAAAATCCTTTATTGGATTAAGTTGACATGGATGACAGTGTTACCCATTCTCATTTTCCCTAGTTTGACTCCTGCAGACACTGACTAAGAGCAATCCCCCTCTGGTGGTCCATTATTGCATAGCTGATAGGGAGAAGATGCTGTCCACACCCAGCGTGCGACCATTTACGCAGCTGGTGTCCATCTATCCTGTGCTGATTGGGTGTGGTCTCCTACCCAATTTTCCAATCAGAGCACAGCACAAATAGTAAAGGCTAGCTTTGTAGAATGCTAATTAGCGACTAAAATGATTATTGATAAATATCAACACTCAAACCATAAGAAGTAACCAGTTTATTTTAAAAGGATATTCTTTCAAGAATGCCTCATACTCGAACAGAAACTAAGGTTACAGACAATGTCCTTGACCAAATTTGGGACTTTTAAAATGGATCCTTTTAATAACTTCAAATTGAATTCAAATTAGCTGCACACTAGTTATAGAAAGAACATTTCCCTACTGTGCGTGAAATAATGTCATTCAGACATGAGCTTCTGATTTAGCTTTTGTCTAATTTTGCAACAAAAAGGACATTCTTGAACAAAAAAAAAGGGAAATCTTGCGACAGTTTACTCACAGAGAGTTATTTGTAGCAGCTGTTTGTTTTCTCTCAATATATCGCAATGCAACCTGAATTACGAGACGTTAGGGAATCTCACTCTGTTACTTCCATGGCTCTTCAGAAGAGCATTGGGGCATTGCTGTAAAAGTGCCAACCCCTTCAGCGGATACATCTTCATAATAACTAGTTCAGAGTGCTAATTATTACTTTGAATAACCGTGATAACAGAGGTGGTTCGATGTGCAATTCTGTGTGTTACATTAAAGTTCGACACAGGTCATAACTATAGTAAGTTTATACAGATACACAAAGTGACACACCATCGGCCGACGTTCCATTTTCATTATTTAATGGGGCTCTGGTTTTATACAAAGGCACGCAGTATTTCTGTACTGTTTGATGTTTTTTTTTCTTTTTTTTTTTTTTTAACTGTCAAACCCTTAATCTTCCTCAATGGAATTACAGGCCTTGAAACGTTATCTTTCTATTCCTGTGCATGTTTATATACTCTGCAGAATCAGTGTCCTCTGGTCTGACAAGGCATTATCACCCCCATTCTTCAAATGCTTAGACTTACTAATGCAGCACAGCAGATTTTTGAAGGAGGAAAAAAGTTCGATTTTTAAAACCGCATCGACACTTGTTTAATCCTAGTTTCTAATTAGCTGTCGTGCATTTTCTATTCCGTCTCAGAAACCATGGAAAAGCAGAATCACAAAAACAAAGAATTGTGTGAGCAGTTGGTGCCCTTTGAGGTGAACAAGGTGCAAAGGTCACAGGGACAGACGGAGTGTCCCTGCTAAAGGGCACCGTGAGAATGTCCCGGTCAGTAATGGGTATAAACTAGGTCGCACATCAGGGACCAGGTTCCCCTTTTCAGGCTTACAGGGACGGCAGGAGTGGGGTCAACACGAGACACAAGGGGAAGCAACAAAAATAACCAGACATAAAGAACCCCAGCCCTATGCTGCCTGGGATCGGCTCCAGGCCCCACAGTGACCTTGGCCAGGAGAAGTGGTTAGAAGATGGATGGACGGATCTGTCCATCAGGGATATATCCATGTTATGAGGAACCAGAGTCTGGGTAGGATTTGGATTTGGGGGGGCATGTTTATGGTCCTTAGAGAAAGAACAGGCAAATGGAATCGAAAAAGAAAAGGTGGACAGAACCATAACCGCCCATTCATGGATATGAGGACATGTTTGGAATCACACTACATATCTGCAGGTGACCCCCCCCCCCCCCAGGAAAGAGGTGTACCAAATCACATCATTGCAGTTGTACAATGAGCTGAACCTGATGCTTTATGAGACTCTGCATTTTCGTTTATACCATGCAGTTGTTCCTTCATAAAAAGGTTTTCGATGCTCTTGTCAGTTTATTTCACTGGGGAATACAGTGTTATCAAAATAAAAGTCCCATCAAAATGAGTGCCCCCTAGGCAAAGAAACCTCCTAGACTTCAACAGAAATTCATACATTTGGCAATCACAGGCTTATTTACAAACCCTCCAGGTAACCCCCCCACCCCCCCACCATGGGCCTGTTAATAGGCATTGACGTTACTCTACCACAGATGCCTGTGCAGGCCCCAGCTGGGGTCACCACTGGCCAGCCCAGATGGCTATGTTACATGGATATCCTTCGTTTAGCCTGGTCCTCATGAAGAAAGGAGAGCTCCAGTGAACCAAAGGGTGCCATACGCTGAGTGGGAGGGGTCTACGGGTAAGAAGAAAATGTCTCTCATCGACATTACCGAGTTCTTCTCCTGCCATCACGATCACAGTAGGGGACAAGTAGTGGGACGGCATCTCCATTAGCGTGGAGGACTGGGGAGAATTAAAGATCATGTGAAGGGTGCGAATGGGTAGAACGCAGAGGTGGTGGTGGTGGGGGGTGGGCGCATGATTGAAGCAGAGATTCTGAAAATCAATTCCATCTACAGTGACACTCTACCACATCCCACCGGGATCTGGACATCCATGCCCAGATGAAGCAATGCCGATGCAACGTTTGAGGCCAGCGTTGCGTGACTATTGGGTCTACATCCCATAATCCAAGAATGGCATCCATTTATCATTAAAAATGGGCAAAAAAAAAAAAAAACATATGGGCACTTCATGTCTGAAGTAAAGTGCTGATTGTTAGCGAGCGATGCTCTCCTCTTAAACAAGCTGTGCCGTTAATGGACTTTTTAGGGCGGCGAGAGTGCTACATTAGAGCTAACAGCTTTGGCTCATCAGAGAGTGCAGGTTAGAATAATTAACACGCGTAGAGCCTTGTCGGAAGTCTCCTGGCAGGAACAGATGGTCGTAAGCCATGTGCCCCGGTCTTAAAGCAGTCCAGCAGCAGACACAGGCTTCTGCAGCACAGCTACTAGCACCATGGACAGTCCCAGTGTCTCACCGGTGCCATTAGTTCAGGACAAGGTCTGACCGAGGGTACCACAAATAGACAAGATACACAGCACTCCTCCAAGACCTGTCGTGTGTTTATCTTTTTAAATAGGCCAACTGATTCTAAAGGAAGCAGTACAATTTTAGATAAAAAAAAAAGTTTCCAGTGGCAGGAGGGTATTTGGGCAGGCCAACACCAGTAACTGCACTACCGAAAATTGCCGTCTTTAAGGACTGTCTTATAGTAGTTAGCATAGCCTTGCTTATTTGCTTATGTATGCAAGGTACATAAGAATGCTGCTTATTAGGTATCGTTCCTTCTCTCCTTTGGAACACACACACACACACACACACACACACACACACACACGAGAAGGCCCAGGCATAGCCTCAGGCCACTTACCTGATACCCCTGGAGCGTGTGAGAGGTCAGAAGACCTGCTTAGGGGCCCAACAGACATGTGAGTACTCAGGACGGGATATAAACCGGGGACCTTCTGATCACAGGCTAACCCACGAGACCACACATCCCCCTTGGGGTAAATATGATCCATAAACAACAACTAATAATGATCAATGGGAGAATGATCAGAAGGTATTTATTTTGCTGTTTATTGGACCTGCTAAACAAGTTTTGAATATTAGCACATTCCTCCACGCGGTGTTCCTCCTGATCTAGGCCTCGGTCCCACACTCTTGCAGGAACTCCTGTCCGCCACCCTGCCCTCATCCATTCCTCCACAGAAGCGACTTTTAATCCCCGGTGTAAATGGTTTATTTAAACCAGCTGAAGAACCGCCTAGCTGGTTCTGTCTCTTCCGTGATCCAGCAGAGGATGATAATATCCTGCTCCCCCGGTATCATTGGCTCCCTCCCCCTCTTCAGCACTGGGGGAGTCGGGGGGTGTATTATCCCTCCCACCACCCTGAACGATGTCACTCGCCCTGGCAACCCCTTATTTGCCCACCCATCTAGGAAAGGGGGGAGGGGGGATATTTTAACGTGTCGACCCCGCCAAGGTAATTAAAGGCCACTTCGCTTCATATGACAGAGAACTATGGAAATTACAGCTGTGCAAAATTTTACGTGCAAACCCGCCTCTGAGCCCCTGAGATGGCCTTCAGCATCTGGGAGGAAATGGAGCTAAACCCGCCTTTATCTGGGCAACGCGCGTCCAAGAAAAACAGCAATGTGCTGCGGTTATGCAAGAACTACAAAGAACCTTTCGCAGAGTAGTGGAGAGAAAATTCATTCATGTGAGGTTTCATTTTTTTTTTTAAACCACCCCTTTCTTAACCTGACAGTTAATCTAGCTGGAGCTAGGGGCTCATTCCCTGTGACATTAGGACTAGGACAGGGACCCACACCAGCAACCGGGTCACATCCAAAGTCCGTCTGCGAGTGCACAGAACCCACCATCTTATTTGGAGGGTGAGAGACACTCAGGAATAAAGCAGGCTGTCATCTTAATAAAAGAAGCACCCCTACATATAACTGAATAACATTTCCAAAATGATGCCTTTTTCGTACAAGTAAGATAAACACTTTGGCTGCATCTGCGAGATTGTTAGGAACGCTTATTTTACGTTTTAATGCATCGCATTGCGGAACAAATGTACCGGAAACCTCCTCTTCTAAGGAGAGACTGAATTTCTAAGAAGAAATCAATGTCTCCATTTACCAGAATGTTATGGAATATCAGGATACAAAGTGCATTCATAGACTCATAGGGAGAAGTGTAACATGCTGATGGTCTGGCTGACAGTTTGACTATTAATTATAAGGGCACCTTTGAAAATGACAACCATTAATCATGGCCACAATTTGAGACTGTAAATAGCAGGATTCTATGGTGAGATGGACAAATTCCTTGCTTCATGCAGTGAAATCCCTTGCCACGGGGAATTCCTGGGTGCTCTTCCCAGAATGCACGGGGAGGGGGCGTGCTCCCGTATATGCCACTCATACCGGATGCTCCGTCCAGCGGCTCCCGGAGATGCAGATGTGACATGTGTAAGCCACTGCAGGAACTTCTGCTCCCGTTGTAGCAAACGTGGCGTAGGGCTCCCTCTAGCAGATAATGAGCCTGTGCTACCCCCCCCAACCCCCCGCTTTTAACATCGCCTGTTCGTTAGCGGAACTGCGGAAGCGACAGCGCAGCTGCATAACATTAGCACCATTCTTTCATAAAACGACAGTATAATATCAATCATCAATCATTCACATGATGGACATGGCTAAAGTAACATCTTATAACAGCTGAATGTTAATGTATTTTAATGCAAAAATACTATTAGAAGAGCAGAATCATTACTGAGAGCTGGACAGTGTACTTGTATAATAACAAGCAGGCTCGGGGTCATTCGCGTGGAGACACACGGACAGTTCTGGCTGTGCTATAATAGAAAACTGCAGACTGACGCCTTAATTGTGATCGCAGTGCTTTGTGTGGAGTTTTTAAGGATAAACACACTGGCTGCACAGCATGGTGCCTTGCAGTGCTCCACAAGTGAGTTAAAGACTAATCGTTTTAAATTTTATTTTAATAGTCATTCGGCATATATGTATGACGTCCACACAACGTGGGGGGGGGGGGGGGGGGGGGGGTGCGGGCCCCCTAGAATGGAAACGCGGGCGGGTCGGGCAAAAATGTCACGGTGTTTGGGTCCTCCCCCACCTCTCGGAGTCCCCCAGGATCATAGTGCAGGGGGGTGGGGGGGACTGGGGGAGGGCTCTGTCTCTGATGAGGGACGTGTGGGCCGGGGAATCTGCTTTACACCACTTGCTTCTTCTGTCAGTCACCCCCATTGCAGCCTCCCCCCACAGGCCACACTGGCAGGTCACCACTGACCCAGCCAAACCCCCCCCCCCCTCACTGCTGCTCAGTGCCACGGCAGCAACGCTGTCCACAGCAAGCAAGACTCACACACACCCGCATGCGTGTGCACACACACACACACACACTCGCATGCGTGTGCACACACACACCCGCATGCGTGTGCATGCACACACACACACCCCCGCATGCGTGTGCGCGCACACACACACACCCGCATGCGTGTGCACGCGCACACACACACACACACACACACTACCCTGGTCAAAAAAGAAAAAAAAAGAGAATAAAAAAGACTCTGCTCAGCCACTTGTATAAGTGTAATTTATACCTGAAATCTGTCTTCATCTTGTGCAATTTTTATAAAGTTTCCCTTCAGATACACATTATATGAAACGCTTATTCCCAGAAGGCTCTGCCCTGGAAATGCCTGTCTAGTTCGTTTGAGTAAGAGGACGACCTCAATCTGCAGCTTTAAAAGGGCCCCCGTCTCGGTGAGCATACGCACAGAGACACGGGTGCCATAACAGAGAGCAAAAACAGGAATCTCCTGCCACACATTTCCCCAAGCTGCACAAAACAACCTCACAGAAAAGGGACACTCCTGATAAATTCAGATTCCCGATTTTTAATTATCTACAAATTATGTAAGAATTTATTACAGCCATGTAAAGTGACTTGCACCAACTCTGTTGTGAAAGGCACTATATAAAGATAAACTGAATTGAATTAAAAATAGAAGCGTGTTCTCCTTAGCGTGCAAGTAAAATGCACTTTACAAATGATCAACCGAGGGAAAGTATTTAGTTGGCCACACCAAAAATGTGCCTGCACTGGGGATGTACGCCAATACCAAGAACATTATTGCTAACTTGCCTCCCAAGAACAAACCTGGGATGTAATGAAACATGGGGTTGCTCTCGCTGGCGAAGATACAACTGATGCATCCTTGTCCAGATGATTTGGGGCTGATAAGAATGACATTTGGGGGGTTTTACAGTGCCCTATACTTCTATACTGTCCTGGAGTATTGGATCTGCATTTCGGCAATGGAAGAGGATGCCAGACAGGTGTGTGAGATACAAGGACGGTCAAGTACGCATATTGAAAAACATCCTTGGAGAAGCCAACACTGGGGTTAACTCTTTGTTGTGCAGCAAAGTGCACCCTGGGCTTATTCGCAATGTTCCTACCAACAGGGAATGCTGAGAGACCTATAGAAGACCTGGATTATTTCACCATGTTGGTTTTGGCTTGACAGCAGAAGTTAGACAGCTCTCTGGCTGAGGAGCAGGCTCTTTGAGGATAGAGCGCTGCATGTGGTTACGGCCCCAGCAGGACTGGCCGGCACGTGGCGTACAAGGTCTGCTGCTTATGGGCAGCCGACCGAAACAAACTGAATAGCGCCGATAACACAAACACCCGATCTAGCAGTACACAGACACACAGACACCTAATTAAAATGTAATAGAATAGTGATCTTTCAGCAGAGGTCCTTCTCCCTGCATTACCATGACGCAACTCAGCCTGCTGCCAGACTTGTGTGTCTCTATGCCCCTAGGAAACTGTCCACTTACTGTTCAGCCCTCCACAGCCCACACACCTCACCTCCATCCAGGTGAACTCAGCATCCTGCGAAAGCAGATAGCCCTGGGGGGGTGACAGGGAAGGGCTGAAATAGGACAAACTAGGCCTCTGATTCTGAGCTAGCTGCCAGATCGCCCCCTTGTTAGGCCGCACTTCGAAAACCCGAAAGCTGTCGGACCGGAGAGATCGGTCTGGGGTTTCAGTCTCGTAATGTGGCCCAGATCCCTCTAGCAGCTTGACAGCTACTGGCACTGACTCTCTGCTGAGGTTATTGCCTGTGGAACGACTCCAATTTTCTGAAATATACTGGAATAAAATATTTTAAAAGTCGCTACAATATATTATATATATGCACACATGTTGAAAACTTGAGAGAAAGGGAGTGAAATGGACAGCAAGTCATTTTTAGAGAAAGCGGGTTTGAAGAAAATGTCATGGTTAGCAGTGGTCTACAAAACTGAATCTTTATATGTATTTCTCTCATTCTGCCAGGAAAAAACGGCTCCTAAAAAGTCTAAACAGGACATGAGGAATCCTTCAGCTGAAACAAAACCAGCTACCAGGGAAATACTGAACGCAGCCAGCAGCCCCGTCCCACACCAGGCGTCTCTGGCTGTGACAGGGCTTTCCTGAACTTAACTGTGAAATCTGCATGATTACCGCAAAAAACACACATATACAAATGCACCCAACACGCTAGGTCACGCTAGGTTATGCTGACACAGCATTAACGTGTTGAGGATGTCACAACACTAACCCCATACAATGACCAGACCCCTGAAGAACCAAGACTCACAAAACTCTGCCTCCTAAACCCACCAGCACACGTTTGAAGCGGTTGACATTTCCTTGAGGCAAAATTAGACACATGTTCAGACAGGGATCCCCTGTACAGCCCTCAGATAGGTACTGGAGGACAGGGGGGTTAGAAATCAAACAAAACACCGGATACCATACTCATGTTTTTAAGGAGAGAAATGTCAGCAACACAAGTCGGCATGTCAGCATCATGCATCCCTCACAAGCAGGACGCCACACACACACATGCATACGCATGCACACACACGCACACGCATACGCATGCACACACACACACACACACACACACACGCACGCATGCACACACACACACACACGCACGCATGCACACACACACACACGCATACACATGCACACACGCACACGTTTTTACTCATATCTTTGTATTCATTTCTATAGGAAAAACCCCAATCCCAATTACGACACCCTTAATCCCCTACCAAGCCCTAACCATTACCATAAGTAACCAAATAAAATACATTTTTAGTTTTTTGATTGCATTCACAGATTTTTATAAAACAGAGTTCTCTTTTGAATAAATGTACCCACAATGTCAAAACAACAGGTTTTAATTACATTGTGGGGACATTTGATATATACGTGACCGCACACACACACACACACACACGACACAAAAGAGCCCTCAGCTCCCCGAAGATCTCTCAGGCTGACAGCTAACGCCTGAAATGTGATGCCTGGACAGAAACTCTCTCCCCAGTGACTATAATGTAGCAGGCGGTCTCATAAGACGCTCGTTTGACTAAAGGCAGCGTCTCCTAATTTCCTTGCTTCTAATCCCCTTTCCAGGTGTGAAACTATAACAGCAAATTCGCACACTCTTGCAAACATGACGACCAAATCACATGCATGACAAACTTTTTAAGAACCAGAAAAAGGCCAGCAACAGGAACCACACACACACACACACACACACACTCTGCTCTGAACCATACAGCAAACTTCCTGTAGCACAGGACTCGTGTGTGTGTGTGTGTGTGTGTGTGTGTGTGTGGGTGTGTGTATGCCTGGTACCATGTTATCACTGGTAATCATTGTGTTCAAACAGAAATAGTTATTATCAAGACAAGACCCGGCGTGGTGGTTTTGGCGGGAGTTGGTGATGGTGGGGGGGGGTGGGGGGTTGTGTTTACCTCAGGCTGTTTTTTCATTCCCACGAATGTCAATCAAAATCCATTGAACCAAAAAACAATGACGTCCCAAATGACTCATCAGCTACACCAGCTCCCTGTGATTCAAAACTGCGCCAAACATGCATGCCGAGGATTGGCCCAAACTGATTGCAAATTCAGGACTCACTGGATAATTAGCACAGAAGCATATAGCCTTATAATGCTAAGAGGTACTTCAGGTTTATCACTTTGGCAAACAGTCAGCAATATCCACCCTGCAACTTCTGAGTTCAGTAACCTTTATCATTGCATATCTGGCTGGTGCCTTGACCAATGCACCCCCTGCTGCTCCTGGAAACAGAGCACAGCTTTCTAACGACTACCTGCATGTCAAGGTGATGCATCTATGGCCAGGTGGAGCTCAACAACAGCACAAACTATCTGGGGGAGGGGCTACCTTTAGGGAGATGTAAGAAAAGCCTTCTTGGATCATTAAGTCTGAAGGCTGAACCCTTAGCTTGGGAGCATCCTGACCCTATGCCACCCAATTTGGGGTCGCCTTCATACCAAATTAGCAAATTGTCACTGTGTGTCCACCATGACAACTGCCTGTAATTACCCAAGAAAACAACAAATTACAATTAACAGCTACTTCCAGCCCACCCTATGGCCTGCTTTGCTGCTGGCTTTGTTTAGCTGAATTAAACACAACACCCGCACACACAGCTGTGTATTCCTGTCTTAGTGAGGACCATCCATTCATTTCTATGGGAAAAACCCTATTCCCAATCACGACACCCTTAACCCCTACCCAGCCCTAACCTTAACCATAAGTAACCAAACAAAATACAATACTTTCGTCATTTTTACTTTTTTGATTGCATTCACAGATTTTATAAAATGAACTGTGAAGTAGCAATGTCCGACTGCCGACCTCACTATTTATAGTTTATTCAGGATTTGCTATATTTGGGAGGTCTTTTGATTCACACAACTATAGCAAAACAAGGACACACACACACCCCACCTGCTTTCACCAACGATTTATAACTGTAAATGTTAAATGAGCCAACCTGGCAGTCACAGTCTCACACAAGCCCAGGTCCAGATGCTACAGGGCAAAGTAAACTGTGTGCGTGTTTGAACTGAACACTCCTGAGGATATTCTTTTACACAAACACACACGGGCTCTCCCCTCCGTCAGGAAACCCCTGCGGCGAAGCACGCAGGCGCACGGGCTGCATGGGCGCAGGGGGGCGCAGGGGGGCGCAGACAGGCGAGCGGAGCGTCGCAACACGGCGTCGGTGCCCCCGATTACCGAACTACACATAAATAATGCGCATCAGACAATGTCAAAAGAGTGGCCAGCAGAGCAGGAAATGCGCACTGAGAAACCGTGACTATATTACAGATATTACACTTCAAAGGGGGCGAGGAATCGCTAAACAAGCCGGTTGAATTTATCTGACATTATAATGCTGACCTTTAATGGAAGCGGTTGTTCTCTTTGATAGGAGAAACAGCTTTTTTATTGGTTTGTGGTTAAAAAAATCCACCGAACATTACCTGACTTTATAAATAGTCAGATTCGGTTTACTGTTTTTATAGATAAAAACTCTCATTTAACGGATTTCATGCTTTGCCTGTGTAACTGACATCGAAAAACTGGTCCATTTTTACATAGCCCTGTCAATTTAATTATTCTTTGATATTTTATCAGTTGTGATCAATCCCAACTATGATACATTTTGTGGCATTTGAATCGATTTCAATAGTTTAAATTAACAAGTTGTAAGTTAGGCTATATGTCGCAAAACAAAGTAATTTTAAATATGTCTATATTGTTCGGCTATGGGCCTGTATCCGCAGATATTTCACCAAACATATTTAATATCCACCAAAGAAAAAGGGTAATACACAGAACTACTTTATATCGAATATTCTCATGCATCTCTAAGGTTTTTCGGAAAGATCGGTACTGCGGCGTCTCGGCCATGTCCGCACACAGCCCCGCGGCTCCAAACCATAAAGGCACAGCAATTTACCATGTTATCCCTCGAAGTGCCGATTTACACGATAAACCGACGGACAGATTCCAGTCGAAAATAGGGACGGGACGTGTATTTTTTTAATGACACAATAAGCATCGTAAAATAGTTGTATAGCCTATAATTTCTAATAACTTCCTTATTTGCCTCGTCCGATTATCCCGACCCGACATGGAATCGTACTGCCGAGGACAGACGTTATAAATGCGTATAAACCGCGGGGAAGAGACTTCATTATAGATAAACACCCATAACCCTACCCCCCCGAAAATGTAATTTATATTTGCTGCTCGTTAGATGACACCGGTTGGAAAATACTGAGGAACTCCGGATGCCGTGGGCAGGTATCGGTCTGCCGGTCAGAAGCCACTCTAAGCCGGCGGGCCCGCTCTCACAGCAGCGAGGAAAGGAAGGGAAGGGGGGCTTTGCCCCCCATTGCGGAGCGGACGGACCTTCGCCCCCCATTAGGGAGCGAGCGGACGGGGCTTCGTCCCCCGGCCATTACGGAGCGGACGGGGCTTCGTCCCCCATTACGGAGCGGACGGGCCTTCGCCCCCCATTAGGGAGTGGACGGGGCTTCGTCCCCCGGCCATTACGGAGTGGACGGGCCTTCGTCCCCCATTACGGAGTGGACGGGGCTTCGTCCCCCATTACGGAGCGGACGGGCCTTCGCCCCCCATTAGGGAGTGGACGGGGCTTCGTCCCCC
>JAODKN010000037.1:13260490-13280879 GCA_026774425.1 Petrocephalus zakoni
CCCCCCACATATTCTTAATCAAAAGATTATTTTTAAATTACTCTCAGCCCCCCGCCCCATCCCCCCCCCCCCCCCCCCCGCCGCGGGGGGGGGGGCCCCCCCCCCCCCCTGTCAGCTCCCACCCCTGGGCCTGGTGTCCGCACGCCGAATCTATCGAACGCTGATTCCCACACTAGCAGACCCTGGCTTTTGAGCTCATCACCCCACGTTCAAATTTAGCTTTCAGTTCAAGAAACACCCAGAAGACAGACATGCAGCAGCCTGCCAGGCATACACAGAATCTCCCAAAACAAAAAGCAAAAAAAATAAAAAAGAAAAACGTAAATCAAATTTTACACTCTGCAATAAAGCCCGTTTGAGTGGCAGGTTATGAAACAGTTTCTTGTAGATGCATTACTGATATATCCATCCATCAAACCCTGCACTCAAATGTGCAAGTTACATAAACAGCTATATCCATTCAGTTTGCCTACCAGAAAAGGTCCGTTTCCAGAGTATAAGAATTTCATTTTAGGCATCTGATTGTGTGCATCTGTGTGGCATAATATTAATGCTTCATACATCTGTGTGTGTATACACTCTGTGGCCAGATTATTAGGGACACCTGCTTGTTAATGCAAACAACCTGCTCCAGCAAACAGCAAATCGTGTGGCTGCATACATACAGCATGGGGAAAGGGGCCGGGAGGGTCACTCGCTGTTTAGCTAAGCATTAGAATGGCTAACATGCCAAATTAAACAATTCTGAATGTGCTGTGATCGCTGGCACCGGACGTGGTGGTTTCGTCGTCCACGAATCAGCCACATCCCATGGATTTTCATACGTTAAAGCCTCCTGAATTGAGAGAAGAGCGCAATAAACAAATACATCCGAGCACTGGCTGAAGACACCTTGATAACGAGAGAGGTCGGAGGAGAATGACTCATTAAAGCTTTCAGGATGGTCACAAGTGCAGGAATAACAGCTCAGTGGAGTGCAGAAAGCCGTCCCTGAACGCAGAACTCCTCTACCCTTCCAGCAGTCCTGGAGGCAAGAGTGGGTTGTACGAGGTACTAGCTCAGTGCACCTAAAACAGTGGCCTCTGAGTGCATATATAATACTTTCATACACACTGTCCATTTCTCATGTACAGTATATACTGTATACATATATATAGACACACACATATATATATAAATATATAAGTACACGCATATATATCATTTATAAAGTAATAACAGCATAGGGACCCTGCTGTAATGGCTCACAGAGAAGGTAATTACAGTACACGGTATGACGGCACATACCGAGCACCGACAGACCGGCAGTACACGCGCTCAAGGCGAGCCGAACGACTGACCGGGCCTGAGCGGAGCTCAATAATAATAATAATAATAATAATAATCAGGAAAAAAATGTTATTGATCCCGTAAGGAGAATTGCTTAATAATAATAATAATAATAATAATAATAATAATAATAATGGCGTTTGCAAACAATTCCTGGAATTGTTTATGCATTATCAAATTGCCGGTGTAGCTGCTTTCCAACCGTATGATAATTAAAAAGAATTTGCGGTGCCCTATAGGGATGATCTTCTTTAGAGTCCATCCACTGTCACGGGCGCTTTGGACACTAGAGGGCTGAGTATGCACTGGCGCGCTGTCGCGGCGTTTAGCGTGAGAGGCGCCGTTAGTCACCGCGGAAGCTGGCAGCTATAGGCTACGCACGACACGCTGTTCCGGCACCGCTATGCATGGGTAGCTGTCAGAGAGCGCTCTCCCGGGGGACACACGAGCTACGCACAGCATGTCCCGAGTGGATGTGAACAAGCGTCCGTCCATCCACCGCGCTCCTACTGCCGCGGCTGTGATATATACATATCATTGTACAAGGATCGAGTCCCTTTACATGGATTACGGTAAGAGGGGGGGCGATGGGGAAAAGAAGTAAAAGAAAAAAAAAAACAACCATGTTCACATTTCAAGGAAAAAGGGAGCAGTAAATTACGGTAAAATATTACACGGGAAAGATTAACACTCCCAATCGCTCAAGTTAAATGTAAGACAATAAATAACCAAAAAAAAAATCGATTCAATCTTTTGCCTAGCTGGATGAATTATCCTTATCTACTGCATGTCTAGAAACCAATATCATGTAATGCAGTCTTGCAATCAAAGATCCTTAATCTTGCTGCCAGGCATCAGATCTTTTAAAGACAATGTTCATACTTTCCTGACTTGAAGAAATACTTCAATGATATGAGAGAACTCCTCCATTTTGGTCAATACCGTCCTTCGCAACACAAACCATCCATCCATCCATCAACAATTCCATCTTCTACTTCTCCCGCTCAAGGTTGCATGCACAAACCAATATGTCTGCTCATATTTTATTAATTTTTTTATATAATAACTTACATTTTTATTATGAATGAAGTTTAATTTTTAAAAGGCTCCGATCTCCCCCTCCAAAGTCCTAGTTTACGGTGCCTTCAAATTTGTTCCTGTAAAACATTAATACCTGGTATTCTTATCAACAAGAGGCCATTAATTATGGAAACGCAGAACCGACGTGAGCCTCTAGTTAAAAGCAGTTTGCGAAAAGATTACCGTGGAAGAAGAGAGGGGACTAAACAAGACGGTGACGAACACCTCTTGCGTGATAATAGTGATGACATAAGGAGGAAATAGATCAGGTTCATACTGGGTTACTGCTCAAGAAACAATTATCTGAGGAAATGAAATCCCCAGGCTGTTAAATAAAAACAGTGTCCTGACACAATTTAAGGTGTATAAGGTGAGCCAAGCTTCAGGCAAAAGGCACAACAAGGCGGTTATTAAATTGATATAAAGGCAGGAAAGGGAAGAAATGTGTTTTTCCCAGTCTGAACATTAAAATTCTTATTCTAAGGCACAGTGGGGGGATAAAAAGAGAGAAAAAAAACGATCTTGTAATAATAGATTTGATGAGTGGGAAAAAAGCAGTGTTGCTGTAGTACGACTGGGAGGGGTGGGGGGGGCTGGGAATGAAATATATTAAGACACTCCCAGTGCCTGTGGCTGCAAGTGCTATTACAAGCACTGCTATATTGACCTCTGTTTGTAAACACAGCTCGACATGGTGCTGAGCATAGTGATCCATCTGATATTAAAACCGGGACATTCCCAGAAACCCCAGCGTCAAGGCCTCTTGTGCCACTCTTCTGGTTGCCGTTAGTGACCACAAGGAGACTTCTGGGTGATATTATGAGACATGCAGTTAGGCGAATTGGAGTCTCTTAATTGGCCATAGTGAGAGTGTGTGTGTGTGAGAGACATTCTGCCCATGGAGGGACTGGCATCCCATCCAGGGGTTCTCAGCCCCCCACCATGACCATGTCAAAGATAAGTGTCTGAAGATAGGTGGCAATTTAATTCAATATTTTATTTTTAGTGTCAACTTACGGTTTCTTTTAAAAGCATATTAAGCTGCACGGTGGTCCTTCAAGTGTCTCATAATATATAATTGTTAGTAACTGTCATCCCACCCAGTGCGTTCCCTGCTTTGTGCCCTGTGCTATCTGGGATAGGCTCCAAGCCCACTGTGCTCCCTGGGATTGGGTCCAACTCACAGCGACCCTCTACCGGATATGCAGTTATGGAAGATGGAGGGAAAGATGGTTGGATGGATGGATTGAGGGATGGGTGAATGTTAAAGACTGCTTAATAATTGGTTCAATATGCATGGGCTATATAGCATTAACATCCCTGCACGCTGATGTAAAGCTTCAAAAGAATTACAAAATGGTTGAAAAGAGAAATTCCATGCATTTCATTTTAGAGTATAAGAACCTCAGACTCAGCTTTCAGTCTCCCACTGCCTGCATTACATTATTCCTATCCACCCGTGTTTCTATCGCTTACTAGTGATCTGCTCCTATTGCACTGGTCCCAAAGTGTCCTCGGTAGGTATCACGACGCACAAGGTAGGTACGAGAGCCTCGTTCCTTCCAAGGGGAAGAGGATCTCACCCCATTTTCCTCCTTTCCTCTCCTTTCCCTCTTTTTAAAAGTAATTTAATAAAACGAGGCCACGCGTCTCCAGGGTGCCGCCTCTTATATAACGTTATAAAAAATTCACACATCACATGTTCATTTTGCAGGCAAGAAGAGCTGTCGCAAAAACACACTTTAAATAAGACGCTGTGCTTGAGAGAATAAGGTGCATGGGCAGCCTCTGCGGCAATTTCAGCCACTGCTCTGGTGACACACAGGGCCAATCTGCATTGTGGTTTGCGGGGACTGCAGCCCAAAACAAAAGCACTTCCTCAGAATTGTCTTTGAACTGCTGTGCATAAGGTGGTATGTGCCCTCTGTACAACTGCAGCATTCAGTAATTGTTGCCCTGTTTCCTCTCTTCCTCTCTTTGTTCATCAAACAGCATGTAGGCCTATACAAAAAAAATGGGGAAAAAAAAAGTTCTAGACAAACCTAGATTAAAGCTGCACTTTGCAGGCAGAAGCTCCGGTATTTACTGGATGGGACGAGTGGAAAGAGGCAGCTGTGTGCATCCTCCCACTTTTGTTTCTGCAAGTGCTCTGCCAATAAAACTTTCCTTTTTTTTTTTGCATTAGGACCAGCACAAAAGCAGAGAATTTTAATGGCCACTTTAGTTAGTTTTACGTTATGTGGCCAAAAAAAAAAGTTGCCAAGTAATTTTCCACCGAGAAGATAATGCCTTTGATGTTAAACGAGGAAAATGTTTGCCTGGAAATAATCAGTGAGGTATTAAATATTAATAAACTTGGAATCGTAGCCGGCCAGGCTCTGTATTCAGTTATTCCCTCCTGCAGTGGTGACGTAATCGATTTGTGGCTTGGATGAGACTGAAGCACCCCTTCGTTTTCTGTTGACATGACGCCCACACTGCAACTGGGAGAACTGAGCTCCGGAGAGGTCATCATGCACGGAGTGGATCATGCCATGCCGTCTCCCCAGGGCAGCCCCTATCACCCAGATGCCAAGAATTACTGCTCTGCTTAACTCAGTGTGAGGCACCAGAGATTATCCTAGCTGACAGCAAATTAATTTTGTGCCTCTTTATCTGTTTAGCAAGCTATTTGCTCGGCAGTATGAACAATGTCAGAAGAAGGAAGACTATTAAAAAGAAGATAGTACTGAAGGAAGACTTCAGCCGTACTACTGAAAGGCAAACTGCCATCTCAAAGATACAGGTCTCCGTCACTCAAGCATTTCTCAAGCATTTCTCAAGCATTCGGAGATATCACCATGCACAGATATGGAGGATATGCAGGCGAACAAGGCCATGGCTGCTAGGCTGTATGAAGGACCGTTTGTCCCTCTGATGGGAATGTGCTGAAGGTCTGTGGTGCTTTTGGAAAGCAAAATGGTTTAGCTTTGGATTGGCATTTAATTTAAGAAGAAACCCCAAAGGGAATAATAATAATAATAATAATTATAATGATACTAATAATAGGCCTCTAATTGCTTTTCACAGTGTTCATTAAACAATACAGGTAGTAGCAATTTTGCGGGTACAAAGGACATTCTTGAAGGATCTCATGACGATTCATGTAGGAATGTTTCCCTAAACCCATAGTAAGAACCCTGCTTATAGTACTCCTTACTAACAAGTGCTCCTTATAAGCCCAGGACTACAAGAGAAAACCAATGGCTCACTGTAGATTGAGCTAAACCTCTTGTTGCAATGATGCTCTCCTCAATGGTGCTTCTTAGGATACTTAAAAACCCTAATGTTGACACTCCACCCCCTTAATATCACAGCCTCTGCGCCACTTTAGACAGGAAGTATCTCAAATGGTATGAAATGTGAAAGCCATTTTTTGCTAACGTCCACAGAAAAATGATTCATCGCTTACACTAACGCAGAACCTTTTCACCCTTGAGTAAAGTGGTTAATCTGTGAGAACAGTTTCTTGCCTGGTGAACAGCTGTAGTACTCAATGACACTGATGAAGTTCATCTCCCTCTTGCCCCCCACTGTCCAAGCAGTTTGCTAATACAGTGACAGGAAACAAACAAAGTGAAGAAACTTCTCCCAGGGCATACCCATACTTCCCAGCAGTGCTGTCTGGTAGATTTTTTCCCTGAGATATCGTTTAGCCCATGCCAGTGCCATGCAGATGAGCTAGCACGTCCATGCGCATGGCCTGTCCCAGACCCGAGTCCCTGCCACTCTCCACAGCCCAGACTCACAATTTTTCGGCATGGCATTTTCAACCTGTGAATACACACGTCACAGAAAGTAGGTCATACTCCAGTGTGAAGCCGTCTGCTTTACACCAGGAAGGCAAACAGGAAGTCTGTATATCCCACTCTCCCATTCTCTGCCCTACCTGCTCCTCTGCCTTTCCAATTTTTGTTTATTTCCCAGGAGAGGCCTCTGGTTTTTGAAGCTGAGTGGAGAACATTTGATATGAGGATCCAACATGCTGAATTCTTGGTAGGAATACTCAAGTGCATGACCCTGCAGAAAGGAGCCTTAACTGTACCAGGCACACTGGGGGTGGACTGAAAGGGTCACAGTGCAGTCCATTCCGTTAGCATTTACTTCCTTTAGCTCCTGATCGTGTTTGATCAGTTCCATTTGTCTTATTTGAAGCACAATGCCAGCAGCAGGACAAAGGCCGGTAGGAACCTGGATTAAATGCCTACCAGACATCTGTTTTGCATATCTTCAGGGCCTGTTCAGGTACAGTTACATGAGTTATCGAGAGTGTCTCTTGTGATCTCTCTTTGGCTGCAGATTTTACCTGATCTGAAACTTGGATGCCGTCCCGTCCTCTATTCCGAACTGCACCGGAAGTCTGACGTTTCTGCGAAGCTGTCTCCTCTTATAGAGTCTTGGGGCTCGTACGTGTGCGCATGGGGCGTCCATATGTCCCCCCTAGCATTCTCACAAACTCTCGAGTTCTTCTCACAAAGGCAAATTTCTTAGGCCCTGATGCAAACTCCAGTCACTATGTTCTCTCACAGGTCTACGTGTCCAATAGGACGTTCTGTCCTTTGCGTGTGTTTTTATCTGCTTTGGCTCATTTGCGCAAATGCAATATATGGTGGCATATCCAGCTATGAATAGTGGGTCTACCTCTGTTGCATCTTTTTCACCCTTATTTTTCCCCCTACTATACAGTGCTGAACAAATGAGAATTCATGTGTAAAGAAAAATGCCCTATAGGCAGACTAAAGAATGTCCCATGGGAACTAAGACAGGTACACAAATAACAGCACCACCTTCCCTCAATGGTAATAAAGCCACAGAGAAGGCAAAAAAATGAGAAAAATCTGCAGTAAGCCTGCCTATCCTCTCCAGCTGTCAAAATCCTCTGTTTTCCCTCCAAATGTTCTATTTTAGTTATTTCTCGTGTAATTTTAGGAAGGGCCACGGAGGTTAATTATTTCCACTAAACGACGTGTGCCACCACAGACAGGAAAAATTCATGGAATGACATGAGGTCAGCAGCATATAAATAGTAAATGCATTTGCCTTCCGTTTGCCGCGCCGCTACTCGGGAATGTCGGTCCTGCACGTGATTGCTCGGATGGGGAGTGTGGCCACACATCCAGCCCCAATGTCACTCTTTTGACATGGTCAGCTGACCTAAGCACACCCTTTTTGTTTTCATCCATCATCAATATAATGCGTGATGTTTTTATTTAGTGGATGAGAATGCAGATATCTGAAACTCACCATCAACCTTAAATATATCATCGTGTCATATATTTATGTTGAAAATAAATACTGAAATAGAATATTTGATTGTTTAATTGATTGTTCTGTGAATGAAATGCATGAAATTTTTCATACCACACGATACATTTATAAAATAAGATTTGAAAAAATTCATATATTTCATGTATTAAAATAAATGCATACAATGCATATAGAAATACATGATATTTTCATGAAATACGCAATTCCCCCAGCCATATATATATAATGTAAATTAGCAAAATTATATATATATAATGTATATGCTAATTTACATGTATATGTACATTTATGCATTGTGTGTGTGTGTGTGTGTGTGTGTACAAAATGTACAAAAAGCACATGGACTGTGGCAAGAAACCAGATTGGTCAGAGGAAGCCAGAAGAAAGTGTGAAGATGTAAACCCCATATACACAAAGCCAGCGTGGCTGGAAGTGCGAAGTCAGTGTTACCCACTGAGCCACAGCCTGTCCATCTATGTTCCATCTACTGATACATCCATCTATCGACAGATCTATTGATCTGTCCGTTCACCCATCCATCTATTGTCTTACCACTTATCATGCTTAGGAATGCAGCGGAGCACATATACAATTGTATACTAGTATTAAAGATAATTGCATATTCATATAAATAAATGTAAACATAGTTTGACAAATGTCAAAGAATAGTGTATCCACTTTCTCATTTCATAGTATTGGACTTTAGGAGAATGAAAAGATCAATATCCACTCAGCTCTCTTTGACGTACTTCGTTAAGCTGTGACAGGGAAATTAAAGAATAGGGGGTTAAGCAGACTTAAACGGCAGAGTATTTGTTTCAAGTGAAGTCATTTACTAAAAAAAAAAAAAAACACGAGAGTAAAACAGCTGAAACGGCTTCACCATTTTTCCCTCGTAGATCGGAAACACAGAGAAGCAGAAAACGCCCCCCCCCGAAAACGGCATGAGGTCGGTGAAAGCCTCGCGAGCGCCGGGGATTACATTTAATATCGCAGCGCGTCACGGGGGAAGGCGCGGCAGCCAGATGGCGTAACGAGGTCTCCGCAAAGCGAAGCCGGGCTAGCGAGTGGCAGGCAGGGAGCAAGTCGGAGTGGATGAGGAGGGAGGCCTGGGGTGGAAAATATCCAGCTCAGTGGATCCCGCGGGTCTGACAAGTAAAAGCGAGCGAAGAGGAAGGTGCGGCACAGTGGATTACACCCTGTCACACGGTGCCGATAATCCGGCATCGGATGCCCAGCCTTTGCTGAGCTGTGCGTAGTGCTTTGTTACACACCGGAGGCACAGTGCTATGAGTTTTTTTTTTTCCTTGTACCTCGTACCTTTTATTGCACTGTGTTGCAGTATTGGGAATCCCCCCTCTCCACCAGCACCACCGCTCAGTCCGAACCGAAATCCTCCAGCGCCCCACAGAAAAAAAGACACGCTATTTACGCCGGAGATCCCGTAATGCAGGACTTTCTCAAGGTTAATCCGTGGGCTGAGAGACACTCGCCACCTGTGGATCGCAGCCTGCTTCAGGCACGACTGCCTCGCCATTGTGCGCCGAGCTCTCGGCAACCCCTGCTCCCCAAAAGAAAGAGAGAGAAATGAAAAGAAAGAAAGAAAAAAAGGCTAGGCTATCCTCAGCGGCCGGACGCTGGGGTCTGTGGGAGCAGCCGGACAAAGGGCTTGTCCTCTCCGGTCATAAAAATAGGGCTGTGATCTGTACAATCAAGCCAAAAAACTGCAGCGTCATATCCCGCGTGGCGGATAAAGTGACGGTCCGATGAGCAGGGGCTTGGGGGCCGGGCAGCACTTTGTCGCTGCTGTCAGACGGCCGTGCAGAAGGGGGTCACCGATTGGCTTATCTCTTCCCTTTGTGACCCTGGCGCAAAGAGAGCATCTCCATTATTAACGCTGTGAAGTGGCGGCTAGGTACCCAGGGAGACTCCCAGCCAATGCGGCCTGCTGCCCCCCCCTATCCGGTGCTCAGTACTCAGAGCATGGTGGATGACCCTCGCGTTTAGGGGACCCCCCCCAAAGCTCCGCAAGCTCTGGACAGCTGCGTCAGGAGGCATTAGTGGTGGTGGTGTGCTAACAATGCAAAGGTCATGGGTTCAAATCCCAGGGAGCACACATAAATTACAGTCCTCCTCCCTACTAAGTCACTTTTGATATTTGAAATCCACCTGGCCCAAGAGAGGGCCCGGTTTATCAGCACAAGCGAGCTTTACTGTCAGGATCCCATGTGCTGAACAGTTTCTTAATCCAGCCCCGGTTGCGTGGTTGGGGTGAACTGAAGTCATTTTGTCCCAGGCCCTGGGTGGCGCTGCTAGCTGAAGCTGCAATACGACCATGGGTGTCTCTTCCAGCCTGTGCCGGGAGACCCGGAAATGCATTAACCTTGCTCGGAACGTGGCCGGGATCGATTACGAGCCTGAGATTAAGCGGATGTGTCAGGGGATGGGCGCAGTTGAAAGCGCGCGTTTGTGCGCGCGAGAGAGAGCGAGCGTGTGCGACTCCAAGCGGCACAAACAAGTGCCCTTCTGTGCCCGCGCTGACACGTGGCGGGCAGGGCCCAACGCAGCTGCGAGAGGGTCGTCCGGGGCTGCGCGCCACCTCTGACACGGCTCCAGAAGAATGCGCCAAACGGCTCGGAAAAATCTCTGCAGCCGTCCATCTCCGTGTTTCCAAGCGTGGGACAAAGGGCTCTGTTTTTAAAAAGAAATCCTGCCGTCTGGTACGATGGCAGGCGAAAGGAAAAGGCAGGACCTCTGAAATTCTGCATTTTAGCAGAGATAGCGGCCGATCTCTTCTCCGGATTCCATCCAGAGCTTTGGCGCGGGAGTGTGCCCAATTCGCATTTCTCTGATGACGAGGAAACGGTAATTTGGCACAAACCTTCAGGGGCTTCTCCTGTGGTTGAAGTACACATTAAAAAAAGAAGAAGAAAGGCTTGGATGCTATGGAAACGGGAGCCGCAGAGGCATCATCGCCTCAGATGGGGGGGGGGGGGGGCTGCACCAGAGAGGCTCCCTTAACCCCATATACCTCACAGCGGCCGGATACTACGGCTGAGGATTGTAGCTGTACGGCTGAGAACGACACACGGAGCCCTGGGGCCAAAGCCAATCCGAAAGCAAAATTAAAAAAGGGGGACATTTTAACTTCCAGTGCTGCCATTTTCATTTGTACGGCCGCTGGAGTAAAGATTAAAGCTAGGGGTATGCATGCCGATGACACACCTTACAGCATGTGAGTGTCAGAATGATGAGTCGCTAGGTGTTATGTAGGAAGTGTGGTCAAGTGTGTTTGCGAGAGTGACGAGAATCTGGCGGGTGGTGGGGGGGGGGTGAGGCAGGAACCATGAAGTCTCCCTTCCCAGGTCAGAAGAGGCAGGGAAGTGATTTTTCACAGCGAAAGGCTCCAGCTCCCATGCTTGAGTCACTGTAGCGGGACGCTGCGTGTCTGAGTGGCTCTCGGGCACATGGACTACTAGCTAACAATCCCTTTGTGCTGTGTCCGGGGGAGGGGGCTAATGGCACGTCTAGGTGCATGAGGATCTGGGATACGCAGACAGAGCCCCAAAGGCAAGGACAGCCTGGATGTATTACAAACAACTGCCGGGTTCATGCAGCCTTAGCCACAGCTCAGAGTGAGAGTGAGCTGGCCTTTTCGGAGATTACACGTATCAGTAATACTGCAGGACATTCTGGAGGGTAACATCATCAAACCTGTAAAAAAAAAAGACACCTTTAAAAGAAAAAAAAAGACTTTTCATATTATTTGAATACCCAGAGAAGGAAACCACTGTAATATACTGACTGAATTTATGTTTAAGTCACATTGTTCCTGACCTCCCATAACAGCTAATAAATTTATAAAGGATATATCACATTTGCAATTTCACAGCTGAAATGAGAAGCCAGGTGCATCTTGCCGTTACATGCCGAGTCGTCTGTAAATGACTCTGACTCTGTGAAGCTGATTTTACTGTGAAATGCCTGTTCTGAGGTGACTCTGCTGTCTGACTTCAGATTCCGTAAAGCACGAGCACGATGCAGTGACACAGTTAAACAGGACTCAGTGAACTTACTTAAATAGGTTCAGAATACAAAAATAGGAATTGTGTCTACTTCAGCTATCGCCCAGGTTCAGCCAAACCAGTGCCTTACCACTGATCTCAAATAAGCCTGTGAAAGCCCAGATTTTGTAAATAAATATTATGCAAAAAATATTATAACACTAATTCCATAACATTAGTTTTAATGTGCTTGAATCACTTCATTATAAATGTGATTAGCATATAAAAATTTTGTCACATATTTAATTTCACCAGTTATTTATATTAAAATTATAACAATTCGAAGCATTTCAAATGGAATATTCTAAGAATTCAAAGTATTCCTAATCACTTTAAAACTCTATAATTATACCATTATAACCATAACTGAGATTACAACTGACCTTCATAACATAATCCATGCTTTGGAAAATAATGAAACGATCCTTTATTTGCCATTTGCACAAGCGCTTTGGATTGCTTCTCCTCGCAAACTCCATCTTGCTCTTCACTGAGACATACTGTACACAGCTGAGAGCAAAGCCTGGGGTCTGAATGCAGGGTCAGCTATGTATTCAATGCCTCTGGAGCATTTGGGGGGCTAACAGGCACAGAGGCCCTTCCCACTAAGCAGCACACAAAGTTTTACATAAGTCTTCCCTATACACAGTAACTCGACTGTGCGGGACATGGAGAACCGAGACTGGATTGCAGGGAGTTTCCTGGTTTTTTGTTCCTTCGTGGTAAATTTAGTCGTATCATTAAGGTGACCCATTCCGTTATCCTGCCCCATTTAGAGCGGGGAGACCTGTGCACGTCGCATACATGGGAAGCTGTGACATCCACGCCGCACCTACATTGGAGATCTATTTCTGTCCAATGAGAGGCGAAGGATTCTTTGTGGAACACCTGACTTAATCCCCTGACATTTTCATTCTGCTTAAGTGGAGTGCATTATGGGAGAGGCTTCTGCGATCGCCAGGAGAGCCCGGAGCAGCAAGTGAACGGCTTCATTATCCAAAGGGCTGCCGTCATGTTCGCTGGCACTCGAGATCGCGGCCCTCCTGAGCATTTACTGTACGACTAATAAAGCAGATAGAAGGGTGATGAAAATGTTTTACAATGTGTTTCTGCTTCATGGAACACCCAGCTTCTCTGAAAAAAAGGGCTCTTCAGCAAACTAAATAATTAATCCTCCTGCTTGGCTCCTGACAGAATACAGTGATACCTTAAAAAGTTAGTTTTTCTTTTCCCCTGGCTTGCTGAAGAAGAAAAAAATGCAGGCTATAGTCAGCTGACCTAACATGAAACTGCTAATTGGTCTATGAAGTTATGATTCTCTGTCTTAAATGGTCCCCTACATTAGGTACAAGGGACGTGTCTGAAGGCAGAAAAGAACAGACCTAAAGTATTTCCTTAGCCATAAAACTCTTTACAAACGAGATGAGGTGGAACTTTGACCTAGTGGAACTAGCCCCCGGGACATTTATAGGCGTGGTAAAACCTTAGACAGCATTTTGCAGATGGTACAGCTTCTATTAAAAAAAAAAACAGAAACATCCCGCACTAAGGTTGGAGATGACATGTGGAGTTCATCACAGCCCTACAGCACTTACCGGTGTACAAATCTCATTAGCATTCTCATTAGTTTCAAAACCAATCCAAGACCCCTAAAGACCCACCATGTTCTGTCTGGTTAAGGAAGACACCCATTATAACATCTGTGCTGAGCAATTACCACAAGGCACAACCTTCATTATAAAAATTATTCATCTCAGGTTTAATGGTATATTAAAAACAGAGCCATGGACTTAAATGATAAATTGTGCATTGCGAATTGAGCCACAAATGGACCCCCGGGGAGTTAGAGACACCTCAGAATGTGTGAGCTGTCTCTAGGTGAACATCACAGCACTTACGATTACTCAAAACCAGGCAGCTGAAGAAATGTGTACTTGTTTCCATATCAGTCGCTCCTCAATTCAAAGCCCAGATTAACACACACCCCTTGAACAAACATGTGGATCAATCAAACATCAAGCCCCCATTTCCATCTCGAGTAGAGCTGGGGAAACTTTGGTTGAAAGACACTTATGAAAGTAGGTAAAATGCCTTACTTACTGTAAGAGCAATGCAGCCAGAGGACACCGGAGACCTGGGAGTCACAATCTTATGATTCACCACCTTTATCGCTCACTTTTTAGCGGTCAATCAATGAACAGTAACAGCTCCCACCAAGAAGACACAAACACCCCCTGCTATAAAGGTTTAGTGAGGGCAGCACCAACATTCGCTTTAAATACACCATCTTAAGTATATTAACACTGGATGGAATGTATCCTTCAAATGCTAGATTGCGCTCTAGGGGAAGATTGATTTTTTAATTTCTTCTCCTCTTTTTTTATCCAGCAGTAATCTCTCTGCCATCTTCCACCCCACCAATCTCTCTTCCTATCTTCTCATCCTGTTTTAATTTAAGGAGTGGACTCTGCATCCCTTCCCCCAGTCTTATCCTGATCCTCATGCATATCTGATCTGCTTCTCAGAATCCAGGGCAGTGGACCCATTGCAGATATATGCGAGGAATGGAGGTCTAGGAAATCACAGGAGAGCAAAAAAAAAATCCTTCCCAAAAAAAGAATATATATAATTTCTTTTTTAACAGAGTAGGCTGCACTTTTCCGAAACGGATTACATTTGCAGTATTTGCAAGACTCAGTTTTGCCTATTAACCATGCAAAGTGCTCCACCAGCGACGTGGAACCCCCATCCATTCTGTGATGCGAGCATTGCCTCTAGCCCTGGTCCCACTGCCCCGCCTCTGAATGTTCTTACATGGTCCAGAGGCCCACCACACTCATGACTCCCAAAAATCCTTTGGAGGTACAAGATGATTAAGCTGAAGCGATTCCTGACAAACAAGGCAGTCAGTGATACACGCTGAAGCCCCTGCGGCGTCCCCTGATGGGCGCGTGCTGACTGCCGGATGTGCCGGGACTCCACATCTCCTCCACGGAAGCAGTCGCCAGTACAGCCAGCTCCTCATCCTCGGACAACAGCTTCCCATCGTCTCCATCTGGGTAATGGCTGCCAACTGCGCGCATGCTGGTCCGAGTAAACGACTGCAAATGAAGACTGGCAGGGTAGGCGGAGGTAGGGCCCCACGCTAGCAACCCGAAACTCTCGCCAGCCTGTGGAGGTCAGCCGACAGCCATCTTTATCAATCTCTGCGTGATTATCCCAGGCTGGGCCAAGTAATTATAAGGCACCCACTGTGGGACAGTGTACTTACCCTGTCAAATATGCAGAGCCGTCCAGTGCCCAGTCCAGCATGGTTCTTGAAAGACCGTCACATAATCCCAAATGGCCTAACATCAGGTTCCGAGAAAAATGTCACAGACAGTGACAGGTTGTTTTTAAAAATGTATTTACTGGTAAACACCATGTCTAAAGTAACTTAAAATTACCCTGACTCACATGCATAAAAAAATGACACAACGAATTTAAGAATACGTTCCATGTTATGGTTTTGATTTTATCAAACATGTGCTCCTGTTACTTTCCCACGGCAACAGGCTTTTTCCAGTTATATCCACCATCTGACTAGGAATCTGCTCTCTTCTTACAGGACATATTTTGGCCTTTCAGTTAAGAATTCCGGCAAAAAATGTGCATGACTGTTGAGTCCATCTTTCATGGTCACATGAAAAAATCTCTCCCCAGTAATTATGAATTCATAGTTCATTCAGTTTATACTTTGGATAGAGCTACAAAGAAGTAAGTCTTTGTATGTTATCGCAAATCATTTTATGAGTACCGAAGAAACAGTGCTAACTGCTGCTTTGTAAAGAACGCTGCTGATGACTTGAATATCTCATGAGTTACATCAGACTGTGTAAATAGCCTTGGGTGGTATTTAGGTAACACGATATACTGCGTATATACTGTATGTTTGGCTATACTGCGATAAATCCCTCATCCCCCCGCAGCTGGGTGAAATCTATCGTAGAGCCCTGGCAAATTTTATCGGCAAATTTTCAAAATACCAGAATAGCATTGCTTTTGAAATGGCAACCAAAGTTCTGCACACCGTAAGACATCTGGAAGGTAAGACGACATGAAAAGTTTGATGTGTAAATAAATGCTTTATACTGCAATTTAATTGCCATATTTTGCCTCAAGCACAGCGCCAGATAAACCCATATTAAATGGCTATTGTATGCCTGGATTTCTTGCGGGAGCACCTGCCGTCACATACAGAGCGGACGACTTCCTCTGCACCCCCCCCTGCCCGTTCCCTGGATGATGTATAGCCTCCACGTTGGCAGGGGGAACGGCGACACAGCTGTGCGCCGCCTCGCTGCCGGCAGCGTGTCGCGGGGAGTATTTATGTAGCGTGTCAGCTCGGATCCACTTAAGGGGGCGTGGGAGCTTAGCAGGCCTGAGAGATCCAGCTCGCTCGCTCCTCTGACGCAAACACCTCAGTCTCTTTGTGGCGTTAGTCCCCAGGCGCGCTCTTAAATGATGCTCGTAGGATGGAGATGCTTTCTGGGAAAGCAGACTTCGCATACCATTTACACTATTAGATATACTTTATATTTTATTCCGATTTTGAATATCACAGAGGTCGTATTAGACCTGTGGATTCCTTTAAAGTGCTTTTAAATGGCCTCACCCTCCATACGGCAGAGTTATTATAATAATACACATAATTATCATTATAATAGAGTTTTGAGAGTTTTTGTCTCACAACCATTTCTCATCTCTCTTTCCTCCCATGTCACATTATTTTTTTTGGTATTTTCAACTCATTTAAAGCCTATGGTATTAACTAATGACTACAATATCCAATCATCTACCTACCACTTGCTTATTCAGGGGTGGGTCAGGGGAGATCTGGAGCCAGTCCCAGGCAGTGCAGGGCACAAAGATAAGGTAGAGCCTGGATGGGATTCCAGTCCATCGCAGGGCACATACACACAGTCATACACCATGGGCAACTTATAGGTGCCAATTAGCCTAACCGCATGCTTTTAGACTGCAGGTGGAAATCAGTACAGCAGGGAGGCGAACATTCTAACCTCACACACTCTGAGATTCAATCCCCCAACCCTGGAGGTGTGAAACAACATATCACCCCCTGACTGCAACCACAAACAATGAATAATCAAAGAAATATAGACTATTGACTTCCAATAACAACATCTGTATTTGCTTTGATTAGTACATGTAAATTCACTGGGTAATTTAATATCTTCTTGTGTCATTTGGTGGCCATAAAGCATTCCCTTGATATGGAAATGCAAGGTTCAATAAAAGGCAGTGAGTGTCTGAAATATCAGACGCCTTCCTGTCTTTGATATATCTGATGGGCAAAGAGTTCAACGATTCTTATCAAAATAACTCGGGCTATTCTGCTGGTCCCCCTGCACACCATTAATCACCATTTTCACTGTGGCTCTCATTCTCTCGCACGGTTCAACAGTGGAATAGAGAAGCAATACTCGGATTGCTCCTAGTAAGAAGGCGACCGAGCAGGATACTTTTATAGCCAAACAACTGGCGATGAAAATGTGTCCTGTACTCACTGGTAAGAACGCAAAGCCATACCAATCGCCTCTGAACTCAGGAACACCATGGGCTCACATAGTAAAATTCAAATTCAATTATACTACTATTTGATCTTTCAAGCCCTCTTCAGTGTGCAATCACTGAGAACTATGCCTTAGCTGTCATTCATTATTTGAAGGGAAAATCTGCCAAAATTCAAGTAGTTCATTCCTAATTTGCATGTTTTCTTTGGTAGAAACCTGAGCAAAATATTAATTTGTTAGTCCCCGCAGCTGTGGGAGATCACTGTCCACAGCTGGATAAGCCCAGCAATCCCAGGTGAATATTCTGGTCCAGGTTATTTTTCAATTTTTACAGCTGCAGTGATTTATGGAAAGTGAAGATGGTAACCCTGAGGTTAAGGGCACATTGCAGAATCATGGGACACTGGCCCCACATGTCTGACATGGCAAACACAGACAGTGAATAATGAGATCTGGGGTAAAAAGAAGAACATGCAGAGAAAATAATAATTGGTTTACCTTCAACCTGCCATTCAACTTGGAGCGCAAACCCAGTATGATGATGCAGGAATATTAAATCTCTCATTACAGTACCGTGATAATCAGAGTGAGGCTTAGGTTTATATTTCAACAAGGAAGTTTTGCAACTGTCCGCAAGCAGCCAAACATATTTAGGTCAAGTGCATCAAGTCCCACATAATGCAGTCTTGCATCACTGACTTATGCCATTTTGCCTCAACCCAATCTCAACCTCTATTTCCACTTTAGAGCAGTGTTTTCAAAACTCACAGACAGTCCACGTTTTACCAGGAGCTGGGTGGAAGCAAAAATGTGGACTGTGTGGGAGGGAGCAAAAACATGGATCGTCTGTGGGTCCCCAAGGTCCCCTCATGCACAGCAACTAAATTTGTCACAAAAGACTCAGTCAGGTATTCCTATTTGACCTCTTGGTTAATTTATAAGATCGTTCACACCATTTCCTAAATCACACTGGAATTATGTCCTAAGGTTATTTTATACATAATTGACAGCCATCCATCTTCCAAGCACTTAACCTGGTCAGCAGTACAAGGGGCATGGGAACACCCTGGATGGGATGTAATTCCAACACAAGGAATAGACCCACTAGGGAAAATTCTGACATACCAATGGACATACAGTACCTGCATGTCCTTGGAGTGTAGGAGGACACCAGATTACCAAGAGAAAAAAACATAAGAAATGGAAAGGACATCTAAACTAAACACATAGGGCAGAGGTGTTATTGTAACCCCCACCCCTTGGATGAACGAGGTGACAGTGCTACCATGAACCACTATGTCACTGTCAGCGCGTCCCAGGCTTGCCAACTCTTACACATCTGGCATGTCACTCATGCTTTCAGACTCTCAAGCAAGTGTTCTTGTTGTAAGCATTTATAATAAGCACTTTCAAATCTCTGAGTAACCGACAGTTACAAGCATGTTGTTTTCCACGCTCTGCCTGGTTTTCCTTGGGTCCACTATAGTTTTAGGGATTAGATAAAGTTCAGATGTCACAGTGATTTTTTTTTTTGAAAAATATTGTGACATTTATAAACTGAAAGAGGAGTTAAAAAATGAATACATTCCACTAAAACCCACCTAACAGTGATTTAAACAACTGAAAGACAAAACAATTTTAATTTTTAAATCTTTAAAACACCGGAATTGTATTACAAAATTGCATTGTCTGAGAATACCTTCTGCACAGTATCACGGTATGAAAAAGCCGTATCTCAGCCCAGCTGACTATCGCGGTGCATGCAGTGTGAAAACGGCATGTGCGTATCATTGTTGCCCATCCCTAGTTTTAGCTCCTATCATTTGGCTGGTCAGTCAGAGGGCTCCACAATTTTCCACTATTGGTTAATGGGCCTGAAAGGACACGAACCTAAGTTGGTGAGCTCACTTCTAGTGAGCAGCTAGCTTCATATTCTGAGACCACTATGACCGTGATTAGTAATTTATCGTCGTTCAATGAAAAACATGTATCTCCTAAAGTTCCATTATTTCTAGAGCATTATTAGCAATATAAAGCAATCCACAAACATCCATCATGAATATAAATGATAACTAGCATAAACATAAATTCTAGTTAAACAGATTTCATAACATCTTTTCATTGGTCAATTAAATATTAAACACTATTACTAGACAGAGGAGAACAGAGCGATTTCAGAGCGATTTCCATCTATAGTCGTATAATCATAATTGTCAAAAAATATGTGATATGTACCATTCAGATTCACCTGACACCTCTCACAGAATAAAAGATGGCATACAAACAACCCCAAAACTTCCTTATATACGTCTACCTCCATTTAAGGGAGAATATATACTTTTTTATATGACAAATGGATTTAATTCTCAGAACCCCAAGGAAAGTATATAATATTCTACAGTGAAAGTTTACATTCCACTTTCTAGAGTCACTGAATTTCCACAAACTGCCAAAGCTGGCACGATCCCTTTGTCAGGTCTGTTTAAGCAGTTTCCCCTGTAAATCCACTGCTATGAGTCAGTGTGGCTCCACAAAACTCATGTCAGTAACTCCAAAAAAGCCCTGAATCTAATAGTTGGCAGTTGATATATGTCTTTGATGATGCCACTGTAAGAAGAAAAAAAAATATATCATCTGACAGACAGTGTGAAGACATGGTGAAAAGGAATTAGCAGGGACTGCAAGGTCAAACAAGCGAAAACACCCTGGATGCAGGGACAGTGTGCAGAGGGAAGTGAGCGTTGTGAGAAAATCCGTGTATCATTCGTTCATTCGTTTTTCTCACTAAAACCAACAATGAAAAAACAAAAAAAAAAAACGTGTGTTTTCGATCCCATGATTCAATGTGATACTGACGGATCAAGCACTGGCATAGACATATATATGTATATGTTTGTGTGTGTGTATATATATATATATGTGTGTGTGTGTGTGTGTGTATATATATATATATATATATATATGTGTGTGTGTGTATATATATATATATATATGTGTGTGTGTGTGTATATATATATATATATATATATGTTTATT
>JAODKN010000037.1:13280979-13295455 GCA_026774425.1 Petrocephalus zakoni
GATTTCGATTTATATAAACATTATAAACTACACGTACCCCTGTGAAATACTGCGTTTAATGGGGATGATCACATAGTTAAGTTCAATCTGGGCTAATCAACCAATGAAGTAGTAGTTAGGGCTTAATGGTTTGAAGGAAATACGGAGCCCGTCACATTTCTGAGCTGCGGATGAGCGTAATGGGCTTCCATGGGCTTCCGGGCAATGACAAAGCAGTTTTGGAAAGCTGTATTTCACAGGTGCTGTTCTCAGAATTGTGACACACATAAAACGCTGGGCAACATCTGCACTGCACTGCCATCTTGCAGCACATAAATAAATAAATAGGTAACTGGCAATCTGCAGTTTAACCAAAGCCTATTTCAGAGCACCTTACTTATTGAAACAATGTTTAATGTGCTTTATTTAACAGCTGGACTAAATATTTAAATATCAATGAAATGTATAATGAAGAAAATTGGCCTCATCCTTAAAAGTAAGACAGAAATATCATATACATGTATGTATGTACACACATACATACACATATGTATGGGGCAGGCAGGTGGTGTAGTGGTTAGGGACACAACCGCGTAATCAAAAGATTGCCGGTTTGAGTCCCCGACCTGCAAATCCCGCTGAGGTACCCTGAGCAAGGTATCATCCCCAAGCACTGAGTCACAATGTCACATGGATTAAAAGCAGAGGACACATTTCGTTGTTGTGTGCTGTGGTGCGTCAACAATGACTATCAATCACTTCACATATATAAAATCATGGACTAATTATATATATGTTGACATTCTAGTTATGATTCCAAAGGTGTCGTTTGTTGATTTAGCAAACTCCGCTCCCCCCAGTCAAACAATAAAACATTGTGAAACTAAGTGAATTTCTAATGAGTTTTAGAAACTTTAAAATAGTCCCTAAGTGGTCTTCTTGATGAGAAAATTAAGATGAAGAATGAAGAAGATATCTATGTATGCCCATGTGCGTGCGTAATCCCGTTAAGGATCAAATAGCACTTTCATGGTCTTCTCTCCCTTGAGACCTCAGACCTTATTCCCATACCTGTCAGTGTAATGCGTACATTTGCATGGCTAATAACCAGAGAAATGGCTACCCATCCACATTTTCCAAGTAGTTCATTACAGAGTTCATTTAGACAAAATTATTTCAATAATTACCTAAATCTACATCCATTTATTTTTTCCACAGCTCTGTAAATTATAGCAAACATTTCCCCCCTAAAATTAGCTTATACTTCACAAGATCAAAAGAAATTGGAATGCGTGCCAGACACTGAGTTTTGTCTTTTGTTGTAGGATATTCCAGGCCTGATCGGGGCTCATGTACGACATCCTCAATCCATCACTCTATAGTTACAGCAGCAACGGAAGAGCATGGTCTGTTGGCCATCCATGTTCACAGCTGCAAGTTAGATGGACCATTCAGTATAGGTACAGAAAGAGGAGATTCAGTGTTTCAATGTTTGAGCTGGTTTCTTCAAAGAATGAAAATAAGGCCTCAAAGGTACATCAAACAAATACATTTTTTTGCATATGCTTCAACAAAAGTTTATGACATCTCTACTAGCAAACCTTTACTGCACGTTGTGCTGACTGTAGAGCATTTCCACCCACAATAACATGTGGTTTAGCTGTTAACCTTACCATGACTGTGTAAATATCAGGTCTCATAAAATGCCAAGGACATGGCACTGGGGAAATCCTAATAGACTTCACACATGCCAAAGGAAGTCGACAACAGAAGGATTATGGGCTGTAACATGGCGGATGGAGAAATTGTGTCCAGGTGTAAAGCAAAACAAAAAAGGAAAATGTGCAAATTTAAAAGGCTGAGTGTGTGATGACATCAAGCCCTTTAAAGCTGAATGTCACCCAAAAACAAAATCAGCTGTAATATAATAGACATTTCTGTGTAGCAAGTGCACACTAAGAGCTGCCCACGTATCATCGCCAACACCATCCAGTATCTGTTCAGCTCCTCATATGGGAAGGCCATGGAGAAGTGCATTTTTGGATGCAGTTTACTTCTCAGACATTTCATTTTAACACCTGTGAGTGCTTACAGTTACATATCAGTCAGTGTCATCACTCAGTAAAATAATCTTCCCTTGACTACGAAACTGTTGCCCTGAGACCTCCAGGAATGGATATTTTAATCCTGCAAGTGTGTGTGGACTTTGCATGTCCTTCCACAGTCCAAAGGCAAGCAAACAGGGCAACTGGCAGCTAGAACTTGCCCATAGTGTGTGTGAGCCTGTGCCCTGCAATCAAGCGGCATCCCATCCAGGATGTACCCCTGCCTCGTGTCCTTTGCTGCCTGGGACAGGCTCCAGGTCTCCCCACAACCTTCACCAGGATCGCATAACTCAGATAACGGTATTTATACATTTCTTCCCAACATAGTCAGGTCTACAGCCCTCAGTTTCAACACAAATCCACATCACACAGAATCTTCTGATCCTATATCAATACCCAATAGGCCTCATATACTGTACAGACAAATCCCATCAAAAATTCTTACATTCTTATAACACAAACAAGAATGATTCAATTATTTAGAACTGCACTGATTATATTCATATCTACATCAACATCTATACCGGTTGACCTACTGTCTGAATTTTAAGCTTCTGCATTGATCAGACATGTATAAATGCCTCAAACTGAGAAATCTTTCATTTTGGAGCAGACAAAACCTTTTGTCTGAAACATATTGTAGCGACACTGGATAAGTTACTGTTCAGGCCTCCTCTAAACGAGTCATTTAATTAGAAATGAAAGCAAGGTACATTAAGTAGGCACCTCATAAGATTTTAAATACAGTTAACCTAAGGCCAATAATAATTACACCACTAACATTATTACCATTAACAGTGGTAAATATACATTCATCTTATACAAATTCATAGTGGTACTAGACAAATGGATAATTCTTATTCTGTTTGTTTCTAGCAAACACAACAATTCAGAAGAATGCTAAATGTACTCAGAGAAAATGGGAACATTAATACGATAAATCTACCGCAGGTCAGATATTATGGGAGTACACAATGAAATTCATACATAATGGAATACATAAAAAGATTTTTTCGGATTGATACCATGTTGCACGGTTTTTATCTGGGGACTGCTGCAGTCCAAAGGCATGCAAGCATGATTGGTATGTCTAATCTGCCTGTGGTACTGTACATGGCATCTGGCACAGGGTTTGCCCTGTGCTGCTTCTGATAGGCTGCAGGTCCCCTTGTTACCCTTTGCTGAATAAGTGGTGAGAGGATTGCTGGAAATTCTATGATGAATGCTATAGTTCTGTATTATAGTTTTATACATTCTACTGTGTAAGTGCGATTTATATTATTTACATGATATATTGCATTTAAGTGCTGGGTCATAGGTAACATTTGAGAGGAACATTTCTGTCATCCCATGCACATATTAGTGGCCTCTTAAACACCAAAGGACTACACCAGGGAACAGTAAACCAGAGATACATTACCATAAACATGGTCATTAAACATGGTTCCACTGATATCTGAAGCTAATTTCATTAGCGGCTGTCCTTGTGTAATACGCTTTCCGTCAGTTATATAGAGAGGTGGGAGTTCAGAATTACTCACTATAAGATATGATTATTATCTCCAAACATTCTTATTTTCTTCAGCAAATGCATGTGCCAATTTAGCATTTTTCGATTCTTCTATCTAATTTCATAGCGACAAATTTAAGTGAATTCTGACTGTATTCGTTGGCTGAATAAAAAGAGATGATTGCAGGATGCAGACAGAAGCTAAATCTGACATCTGCAACTTTGGACAAGTGTACTCCAAGTTAGTACAGTTTTTATTTTCTACAGCGATAAAACAGCAACATTTTCAAAGCACTGTCAGCTCAATCTTACATTTCTAAAATGCTACGGTAATACATTCAGCAGAGGACTCCACAGTGACCAAGGTTTTTTTGACCAAGGGTTAAAAAAATAAAAAAATAACTCATGGACTACTGTCCATGAGTTATACTGCAATTAAGAATTCTTTACATCCAGTGTATAGAATTCATCGCAGTGAGAATGATTTCGTTTGTCCACTGAAAATAAACATTTTTTTGCCGTGCCCCTTTTCACATTTGCTTCAGTGCTCATAATCTTAATGAAGCTTAAACATATATTCACTCTGCTAAGTGATTTCTAATCAAGTATAAAATATAGCAATCCGATGATGAAGGGACTTAGTTAAATCTGATCTTTCACAATTACAGGTATTCCTCTTCTCTCGCATGTTTTTTTATAAATTTTATAAAGAAACTACACATAGACTCTTTAAATAAATCCCCAAGAAATTAAATAATAAAATTATTTAATAATTAATGTATTCTGACGATACAGAAACCATACCGAAACCTGAGCAAGTCACAATTCATGACTTCCTGTCATTTGCTTTAAATTGCTTTGAATTATTTTCTTGAAATTTTAAATAACAGAAATTTAAAAACCAATTTTTAAAAACTGACAGGGAGCTTATACTGCTTGCTTATTACCTGATTATCATTAGTATTCCATGAGAGACACAAACAAACAAGCAAAAAAATAAAAAATAAAATCAGCAAGCAATAGTTCTAACAAAAATGGAGCTGTTGTGACTTTTACAAAACATGACAGTTTCTCCTGTTCACCAAAAAGTCCATTGCCTTGTGAAGGATCTTCTGGTGACAGGTCTAGTGTGTCATAGAGGTGTCTGGACGTGAATAAGCGGTCGTCACGGTGACATTACGGTGTCATTCTTCAAGCAATGTAATAAAATGTCTTGGCCTTTTTTCGCCTGAAAGTAGGCCATGCTACCATTTGAGGGTTCGAAGGCCCTGGAGGACAACGACTTCCCCGGATGCCCTTTTTTGTCACAGAAGTCTCTGCATTTAATTGGTTCAGAGCTTCTAGCAGCACAGCGGGTGCTGTCAGGCCTAGAGGAAGCACTCAAGCTATGTTCTTTTATTCTGTATCTTGGTAACAGTGTAATTGCTGCGGAAAATCGGAACAAAAACACAAAGACCGCAAATTTGTAGAATGCAAAGGAATTTGTGGGAATAACATTGTGTGTTTTGAGCCTGTAATGAAAATGTAGGTGTGAGACTGGGAAATGCAGGGAGCGTAACGAACCTCGCTGTAATATATCTGCCTGAAAATATTAGGAGGGAAAAGAAAAAAAAAAAATCACACCAACATTTCTCCGCAGCTGAATTATCAGGAAAGATGCATACGCCAGGACATATACCTCAGCTGTTTGGGACCGCTGAGTGATAACACACAGAACCTGAAATCTTGGCGAGGATCCAGGCAGACCTCGTCTTCTGCTGGGATGATGTTGAAGTGGCCTGCCACAGTGATATCTGAATCATGGCAGAGCCACCGCTGGTCGGGTTCAGATCCGCTCAGACTGACAGGGGAAAGAGAATATCACCCCCGTGGGGGGGCGGGGAGGGGGGGCTTGGTCTTGCTGCGGCATGAGTGGGTCCAGTGGGAGTGGCACTACAGGCACATGCTGCGAGAAAACACTCAAAGAGCCACTACTGATGGACGGTGAAGTGAGAATTAGAACGGCTCTCCTTATGAGGACAGGCAGTCCCCAGTGAGAAGCCCTGTCACACTGCCACAACACTGCAGTACTGCTATTGATAAAGGCATCCAAATGCAGTGAGTCAAAGTGTAACAAAGACTAACCAACCAACAGACATGATAGCAATGTAGCACTCATTAATGGGATGACTATTAAACACCATACCGGCTACACGAAAAATAAATAAATCATGTTGTGCCTTCCTTGTAAAATTAATAAACTCTAAATTAATTATTGAGAGGCTATGGGCAACAAATTAAGAATTATTTGGGTCTGTAAACAAAAAAGGGAAAAAAAATCTCTGATGTCACCTTTAACTGAATCTTATTATGAGTCTCCTGATTATCCAGTGATACCTCCTGCAGTAACGGTAGGAATCAGTGCTATGGCCTCCCTGACCACATGCACTAACCCCCCCCACCAAGGCACAGCAGGAAGAATGAGGAACAGGCACCAAGCTGCTTGTGCCCCAGACTTTCACGTTCTTGAGGTACATCCCACCCACTCAGCTAATTGCAGGGGATGGACAGGGGACAACGTCAACTCGAGAGGCCGGTGCATCGAGGAAGTGCAAATATGGATGAATATTCCTACTTTGCCTGGACTAACCCAAATCTAGGTGATCTACAGCACTGTAGCATGCATCAAGCATGTCCAGAACAGTATGAAGCTGACAGGAGCTGAGGGATTCGGGGTAGGGGAATTGAATCATGATTAACGGCACGTGGCGTACAGTTTACGTGCAACGGCCATATTCCACAGCCGGAATGGCGGAAGTCCTTATTTATGACTTATCAAGTGGTATTACTATGATAGGCTTTTCTGCATTGTTAACTTTTAAGCAACAGTAGATGAAGCAAGCAACAATAAAAATAAAAAAAAAGCATAAGAGCGGCTTCATATTTAGCGTGAAACAAATAATACCAGAAGACATACTTGGTCTGTGAATTACAAGTGGAGCTTTAAACCGAGTCAGCAGAACCGGCCAGGAGCCCTGTCATCTCAAGCACGTAACCACGGCAACATCAATGGAAGCAGGTCGATATTAAATTCAATTAGGAAATGTATCAGAGCTAAATACAACGCTCAGCTCTTTTTAGTGTCAAAGAGGGGAATTTCTAAATTATGATCAGCCTTGATCTTGATGTTTTAAGCAGAAAAAAAATGTAAGAAACAAGTTATGACCACTGAAACAAGACCATGGCTCAAAACGCCCATTAGTTTACTCTTGATTTTAATATACTGCCAGCCTTATACAAATACACTTCTAGTGATCAGTAGTCCATACCAGAGAGCAATTTATTGCTTAGTGACACAAGGAAAATGACAAGTATGCAGACTAAATACGTGCAGAATTTAGACTAATTTATAATCTGTAACCTATACAAATTATGCACACATATTTACAAAAATATAACCTGTAACTAAATATCTACGCTACGGGTACCAATTTAGCTAAATGTAAGTATATTGCAGATGAACCAATTAAAAATCAGACAAATTAAAAGCCAGTCGCCATGCATCAGGCACTTGTCTCAATGGGGCTAAAAGTCTTTCATGTTTACTAGCCTTATCTTAGCTGGCCAGATTTTCAGGCTCCCGAAAACAGCACCACAAGCCTCCTTGTGGTCCGAACACTAATTGTCGACCCACAAACCGGGTGAAATACTTGCTCAATCAGCACCTGCAGCACAGGTTTCAGGCATCAGAAGCATATTCCAGACGTCTAGCACAGCACAGCCACACCCGCAAAGGTCCACTGCTTTCGGGTCCTCTGAGAATCACTCAGTTTATAATAAACAAATTTGATTGGTCATGTGACCATCTTTTTCCGGGCACTTTCTAGGAACTAAAATCATGACATGGCTTCTCTGTGTAAAGAACGCAAAACAGAAAAAAGGATGGAGGGAAGATGACTTAGGATTGATTCATCTTGTGTTTTCCTGGGATTGTATTATTAAAATAAGTGCATGACTGATAAATCTCAGACCTTGTAAGGTAGCCTGCCCTCAGGCTGTGAAGGGCCCCTTTTGCTCAGCCAGTTATCATATTTCCATCACATTCATAGATAATTTATAGCCAGAACACAATAAGTGAAAATCAAAGGTACCTCTGATCCCTCTGCAACATTTTAGCATTTATTGCACAATATGAAATAATCATTTCTACTGCCAAACCCTTATTATAACTAACCTTTACTGAATTTACGGAAGCATGCATGGAGATAAAAATGGTAAAAGCTGATCTAAAGCAATACTATACGTTCAGCGTGGAGGTAAATCCTACGTGAGCTGTCACTCAGACATTCGTCAGCTTATTAATTAACATGGAAATATTTCTTTTGTGTTAATGCTGGCCAAAATATTTTTAGCAAATTAATAATACAATTAATACATTTTCCCCAGATAAAGTGTTTTTTTTTTTAATGGGCAAAATAAAAAGCATAGACAGAGGTGAATTCCTCACTTGTCGCTCCTCACCTTGACTCTGCTGCAAAAAGACTTCACCAGAAGAGGTACTAGACACTGCCTGCTTGTGCTGCTGATGAATGGAGAGACCCCACAGGGGTGAGTGGCCTTTGCAGGAGATGATTTCCCCGTTGGGAGCATTTTAAACCCCCATAACTCAATCACACACACACCCTCTTTCAGAGAAGGAGACGCCGTTCCCGAAAGGCTGAGTATTGGTAAACGTCCTGCTCTGGGAGGACACATTAAACTCTGAAACATTAGGAGGCTCATTTAGCAGTACAGAATCCTTGAAACCCTAGATTGTGGAAGGCACATAGCATAACAGACGGCAAAACAAACTCAATAAGCCAATACTTGCAGAATCAAATTCATAACAGGTTATAGCGAGGCAAGATAAATTGCATGTATCACTTCATAGTCATATACTGTTAGCCATTCTGCTAAAGAATCAGTAGAAGTTGCCTTGCTGTTATATGTACCTGAATACATGCAACTACTATGTGGCCACAACATCATTGGTATTATTAGAGTCCACCGCTGTCTTAAATCTGGAGGACATGCCAGCATATGACTGGTTTCCTATTAAAGTGTGGGGGAAAAGATCCATTCGGGCCGGGGAAAGTGGGTCACTGCGAGCTGGAATCACACTAAAACACACAGTAAATGGTATTCCACAGAGCCCTGCCCTCCCATTTCCAGCAGTATTCGCCATTTGACTCTCATCCCTATCCTCTCTCCACCCCACTTATGGTGGGTGAGACCCTGCATCCAGGAAGACACAGCGGGGATTGTTACTAACAGCATCTCCATTTTCTGGTTAGCGTACAGAGGGAGAAATTTAACGGCACAGATGCTGCACATTTCCGCAGTCTACGTCCTTTAAACGGGTGTGATTGGTTAAATGGGACTGTCATATATAGTCAAGCAGTCTCATACAGTAAAAATATTGATACGATGGTGATTCTTAGCGTAGCATTTTTTGACATTATTTACAGTATAAACTAAAGATGTATCCTCCGCACCCTTCTGAATGTGCTGTGCTGGTTAATATCCAAGTCCAATATTAACAGCTTGTGAAAAAGCATTTTAGTTCTCCTAGAGAGAATCAGCTTTCTCTCTCAAGGTAGCCATCTCCCACGCATCAGGCGTGACACTCACACTTTCTGAGCCTCACGTTCACGCAATCTTACACTGATCTATATTATACCATTATTAACCCCAAACGAGGAACATCAAAAGTGTTGGGGGAGTTTGCAGACCCTACAGACTATTTACAAGAGAATAAAACTGTCAGATACATGTAAATGAGTGCGCAGACTTGTCTCAAATTGAAAATCTCACGCCAGCCAGCTGACCAAAGTCGACAACCCTGCTGTCTGACGACTGATGAAATAATAATGATTCCTCGACCAGACAGAGCAGGGCCTGGAGGAGGGTCCGCAGAGAAAGAACAAACCCCCCCCCCATCTGGGCGGGAGACCAGGTATCAGTGTGCATAATGGGCAGCGAGATGCCAAAATGCACACAGGAGTAGCACTTGCATTACTAAGGTTGCCCTGAAGTTTTCTGATCATGTCTGAACCCTTTGTTTAATCTAGGCATACATAATATACTTTTCAATCATGAGAACTACTGAAAAAACTGCATAGGAGAGGGAGTCCAAAATGTGTGTGTGTGTATATATATATATATACACACATACATACATATTTAAACAAGACCCTGATTTATTTATTCATTTTCACAAAAAAAATTTGGGTATGTTTATAATGACTGCTTAATGAACAGGTCTGAATTAATGGTCTAGTGGGATTTGTAGTGATACCTGACCGATTAATCAGAGATTTTTTTCGGAGTAAAAGTACAGTGTAACAGCAAAAGGAAATGCTAAATTCAATTAATAATTTTCATTTCTGTCTTCTTTTCTCAGATACTTGCTCACAGAGACACAAACAATGTCGTGATTTCATGAATAAAAATCAATCATGCATCGTAATGTCCCGTAAATTACTTTACTATTCAGAGCTGTCTTTGCAGAGATCATTTGCTGTTAATTAAATCTGCTGAATTTAATTAAAATAGGTAAGTATGTGATAAATGGTTTACAGCCCAACCCAGCTAAAGTACACAAACATGCATTGTTATCACTCCGATCCAAGGTCGTGATAGGGGATGTTTTCCATTGATGCATTTGCATAATAGTATGCAGCAGAGTGAAACGATGAATGCTAACAAGCGTAAATGAGACCAATCACAGGAGCCAAAGGAGCCTCGGAGCCATGCGATTGGCTCTTGCGCGATTCAGCCCCTAACTTGGCACCCATATGCCACTGGCCATCTTTAGCTAGAAAATTCTGACCAATATGGATTCTTTCATAAGCACTTGGAAAAACACGCCGTAGTTCAGGTTGAACCTTCCAGGAGATCAGCAGGTGGCCAGGAGGGCATGCCACCTCTCCCGTTCCCGTGCTGAATCACATGACCGGCAGAGCGGCAAAGCTGCGGGCCTTCCGTTGGCTTACTGTGAATCTTTAGCTTACTTGGAAGCTCCTTCGCTTACACCCAACGCTCCACCTGCTTGGCCTGCGATCCTCCTAATCTCCATACAAGCCCCATGACAGCTTGCCTCCTCTCCTCTATGGTAACTGCCAGGTCTGCTGTAGGAATGACTGCCTGATTTGCCTGATCCATACAATGCCGTACATCTTAGCTGAATAAAGCATTTTGTCATCGAGTGTCACTTTTGGCAAAAGGGTGCATTATTTTACCTAGCCTGCCATCAACTGCTGCACATTGCAGGGATATTTTCCTTCATAAACCTATACGTAAGTTTAACGTTATGCATATGTCAGTGCATTGTACTTATCTCCAAAAACACACTGCTAACCTCCAAAAAAATCCCTCAAAGCATTATTGCTCTGAATTATGCAAATGCATGGCTATATCTTAAATGTCGGTCTCATGCAAAATGAGACAGATTTTTGCTGAATTTTTTTGCCCATTACAAAATCAGCTTTGATGTGAAATTATTTACTGAAATCCCATTGTTGATGTTCAGCATATGACACATGAGTAATGCTTGCAGAAACCCTGCAAACTCTGCCACAAATGCGCGCCGGGATGAGAATTGTACCTGACAGTTCACTTAATATGACTGTCAATCCGTTGCAGGTGGCCAGTCGTGGGACGTCTGATGGGATCGATGCCATGCCTTTCATTCTCCACAAGCTTTTGATCTCACCCGTCCGACATTCCCATCCGCTATCACCGTGTACTCAAAATCCTTTTTTTTTTTCCCTCTGGTCACCTCTAGTTCACCACCTTAACCCCCGAGCGCTTAACGGCATTCTCAAGAGCTCCTCTGCTTCCGTTTCCCCTTAGCGATGGGGAAACATTCATACGCACTCTACATGCGGTGCAATCGGCCAGCTCCTTGGAAAGGAACCTCTACCGCAAACCCATCCCTGTGATTTCTGATGCAACCACTCTCCACAGCACCGGAGAGGGAAAGCGAGTTCCACCTGCCCAGCTGTAAGACTTCACGAGGGAGAGAAGACTGAGGGTCGGGAGAGTGGAATCTGAGCCCTCGGTGACCCATCCGTAGCTGGCCTCCATTCTCATCCCGAGGTCCTCACCAAAGAGGGAAAATTTCAGAAACGATAAAAACTGACGGTAACATAGAAAAGCGAGGCTACCTCATTAGGGTCGGCGCCAGGCGAGCTCTCAGTCCGGAGCACTAATTAAAGCGGACAGGTCCTCACACGGCTCCAGGCAAGGCCTCAGAACAGAACCAGTCGGACTGCCACCAGTGTTACCCGTCTAATAAGCACAGGCCAGACGTTATGGGAGATTAATCCACACAGAGGGAACTTTCACACCATCCTCGAACATTTCATTAGATTTCAATTTCATTGCTGGTTAGTTTGGAAAAATATACGCTACTGAATTAGTCCAAAATCCAATCATCATCTAGGATTAAACTGCTTGGTGTAACATCTGCACTCTCAGATGACAGATAAATCAAGTGACATGTTCACAGTACAAGTTTAATGTGAAACCAGGGGTTAATTAGAATCTTTAGGTTATTCAGTAAACGTGTGAACTCTGAATGGTTATTGTTCATTGGGCAGAACTCACAGCTAAAGACTGGCCTTACTAATGGAATGTTTAGGAACCCTACTCCTAAATAGCCGATATAACAGAAACAAAATATGCCTTAATTTTTTACATAATTCCATTTAAATTTACCTCACTAATAGTTGTCTTAAAATCAACATTCAACTGAAAAAAATCCAGGCTATTCAGTTCCATCCCCTTTTTAACATACACAGGAATACATACAGAAAATGAGAAATACAGGAGCATAGCGCTGAATAAAATTCCTTCGATACTGCCGTCTCTGCAGGGCCTCGCAACAAGGCTTCTCATTGGCTGTGTAAGATCTGAGGATGGCTGGTAGCTGTTTAAACATCCCACTGATCTAATTAAAGGCTCCCCCTGTAATCACTATGTAAAGTACAGTTGACCTTGTGGCTGACATTCAAAAAGAAGGCTTAGACTTAATGCTCCGTCTTTGACACTGTAGCTAACGTACAACTCTCTAAGACCTTTGAGGGGATAGTTTATGTTGTGCCCCCTGGCTGAATTACTTGACTACCAGCGGTTGGACCCCACTGAAATTTCCCTTGACTTGCCTTCCCTTGATGCCACGGTTTGGGATGCAGCTTTACAGTGAAAGCATCGCTGGAATAAAACATTCAGAAACAATGCCTACGTACTCAAACAGGGATATAATCTGGCACTATTACCCACCCAGAAAAAGACGAAAACCCTCAGAGTATACAGGACCTTCACTAAGAACAGTGGTGGAGGACATTTTGCTGTTCATTGCGATAATGTTCACCCCTAAAATCAACCTGTTATGTTTCTAAACGACTGATTAGCATTTGTGAGAAACGCCCTGCAGATTAATTCCCTGAGTTCCCAGTCAGATTTTGGGTATTGTAATTGGGAAGAGATTTTCAGTCGGAGTCTCTTATTAAGTACTAGATTACTGAAAAAAATACCGGATTTTGTTTTAATTAAGTCACTGCTTACTCATGGTTATATCTACAGCATAAATGTTCCACACACCATTAATTATACATTGCTTGTCCTTTGACATGGAAGAGGCAGAGATCCTCAGACTGGTCCTGGGGGGATCACAGCGTACCCCAGTGTTTGTCAACCAACCTCGTTATTAATGAGCCGCAATATCAGCTACAGATCTTTTAATAGGAATCTTAAGGTGTATTTATGTGCATAAAAAGTTTATTCCTCAGGTAACATAAATAAAATCTGTTCAAACTAATTAAGATAAATCAAGTGTTCAGCTATTCATGTATTCAAGGACTAATAATCTATACAATAAAGTTAATCATAAGTGACACAGCGTAATCACATTAACACCCAAAGAGAAAAAAACAATATATTTTTTCCACAATCAGTGGAAGTTCATCATGATTTTCAGGTACTTAGAAACCATTACGGAAGAGAAACTGAATACTGTGTGCATATTTCTACTTACTTAAAAGTATTATTTACACTTATTTTTCTGCTCCTTAAAATATTAGTGAATTCTGTGATATCATAGTGAGTGTTGTAAACGCATTGCAAGTGCAAATTGCATTGTAATATTTTAGGTTCCAAAAAGAGGCACAGCCAAAATGAGACTACTCTGTCGACCCATTTACTCCGTCCCGATTTAGCTGACTGACTTTATTCTGTACCAAGTAGTTCAGTCAAGGAAAACAAAGGTCAGTCATGCCTTTATGCCAACAAGTCCACCAGACAAAATACCATTAACTGAAGGTTATTATTTTTAATTTAGAAATTGATTTTTTTTTTCTGTAGCTTTGGGGCAAGACAAAAAAATCAGCATTTGTAGCATATAGGAAATCCATGTTTTGTCAATTAACTTTTGAAACCTGAGGGTTGAAAAGGCAGCCGTCCGAGGTGACAGAACATTGCTGTGAAGCGAGGATGCCTCTACACACGGTCACCTTCAGCGGACACCAAAGAAAGTTCAACTGTATCAGTAGGCAGCAGAACCGATACAGAACTGGCATAAGGTATAAATCACAGCCATAATCACATGGGAAAGAACAGTCATCATCAATATGGAAATTACATTCATTAAGCAGGCATAACTAAAAAAAGAAAGTGTCTCACTGGATTTATTTTTCCACACGATTTCTCCAAAGATGCATGGGGCAGCTTGATACCACCTCCTACTGCCAATTGTGTCCAGAGTCATTCCCTTAGCATTCATTTATGGATATCAGGAACATGTTTAATGAATGACCATAATTCCATACCTGCTGATTTCATACATTTTAACGAAAATGACATA
>JAODKN010000037.1:13299205-13309259 GCA_026774425.1 Petrocephalus zakoni
ACCTGGCTGAGAGGTAAAGGAAAGCTGGAAAATCAGCAGGGCTCAGCCCTTGAGGACCGTGATTTGAATAGCTCTGGCCTATAGGACTCGGATAATCGGACCGGATCCTAACGGATGTTTTCTTTTCATGAAAAACTTGCAATTTGCCCAGGGATCTTCTATCTGAATCCAAAAAAATAAGCTGTTTAATTGGAAGATTTGCTTCAAGTGTTCATCGCTCCCCAGGTTTAAATCGATCAAAGCATTAGTTTTAAGCACACAAAATTTCACTACTCCCTCCGCTGCTTCTCATACAGCTCTGCTCCGGCTGAGAGAGACCTGATGGTATTAAGTTTTATGTGCTGTAAATCACAGTAAAAACTTTCATCGTGTGAAATGGACGGCTCTTCCAACAAAGGACTCCCTAACGTGCCATGAAGTTGCACGTCCTAACAAAGCAGCTGTGAGATGGATCATCAACGGCGATATTTCAACCAGCAAGATCCTCACACAAGAGAACTACTCACACGAAGAAAGGGATTATATACCCATTCCAGAAGAAGAGACATCACAAGTGGACCACAGGCAGCATCATCGTGTTTGAGCGATGTCTTCATGAGGTACCTATTTGTTCTCCGGAGATGTTCATCATAGTTAATTTTATCCATTAGTTCACATCAGAGGTGGCACAATAGTGCAGTAATTAGCACTGTTGCCTCACACCTCTGGGACCAGGGTTAGGGTCTGAGACTTCATCTTGGCTCCATGTGTGTGGAGGTTGCATGTTCTCCATGTGTCATTGTGGGGTTTCCTTTGGGTACCCCCTCCCCAAAAAAAAAACACACACTGAGGTTAATTGGAGTAGTCAAATTGTGTGAGAGAATGGCGTGTGAGTGTACCCTGCAATGGGTTGGTGACCCATCCTAGGTTCCCTGCCTTGAACCCGTAGCCTCCAAAATGGGCTCCGTAACCCCTGTGACCCTGAATAGGACAAGTAGTCACAGAAGATGGATAGATCTGTTCACAACATCATTGCCTCACGTACCCACTACCACAACATCACACTGCTGCCCAGCAAGGCTACTGGAGCACCCACAGAGGACTGGCCCACTAAATTAACTTTTATCCTGTTTAGATGGAAAGCCTTGCAATGTATTTACTCTACCTACCCTACGTTACTGGCTAGTTTATACTAAAGGGAACAGGAGACGACACAATCGCAAATTCAGTCAACGTGTGTTAATTGCTTTTGCTCCAGCTCGGAACTCCCCAATCGCAGTAAGAACCAGAACCAGAACCTTCCAAAGCGTGCTCAGAGGCTGAGTAAGTGGGCTGCATCTCCCCAAAGCCTCAACCTGGGTTGAGAATATTCAACAGTGTTCAACTGTGTGTTCTCACATGGAAATGTGTCTATAGGTTCATCAAGGCCTCCAGGCTAAGACTGGGAGGAAACAGCAAAGGAAACTGCAGTCGGTTTTGAAGACCAGAAAAAAAAAAACAAACACGGAACCAAAAAAAAAAATCACTTTATATTAGAAAAGTGCCCCTGAGCACATTTTCCAAATTCTGCTTACACACATCCAGAATACGATTTAACAAAAAACTTCCAAAGACTTCCAAACACAAAAAAGAAAATTTTACAGTGACTTGACATCATAGAGTAGGACCCATGTTTACATTACAATGAGATTCTGTCCCTTTACATAATGGCAACAGTTAATTTAACAGTTAAAGTATGAAGATTAACCCCACATTTCATAAGAACACAGGAAGAAACAGTCACTACAGATTACTTAGTACACAATGATTATTTAAAAAGTACCTATCTAAAGATGCAAAATGTATTGACTGGCATTCCTGGAGCTAACTTTGCACAATTATCAAGACAATTATTATCTGATCCAAAGGAATATTGTCACAATATATATATCCACTGATATTCTATAGGAGTCTATCCCAGTATGCACAGGGAATTGCAGGGGACACCATCAGCTGGACCCAGGAGGTCAATTTAGAGACACAGATCCACAGAACCACATGCTTTTTGACTGTGGAGTGAACCTGAAAAACCATTAAAAAGAAACACTGCCCACACACGTGGAAAATATGCAGACTCAAGGCTAAATGATGGAGGCACCAGTGCCCACTCCACCATCAAACGACCCCATAAATGGACGTTTTAAAACAGTGCTTCCAGAAGTGACACATGTAACACAGCCCACTGTAATGCAGGGGTTATTCTCACATCGCCCTGCCAAACCTTTTTTTTTCCCCAAGGTGACTTAGAATTTAACCAATTTATACAGTTGGATGTTTTACTGGCGTGATTCAAGCTGAACATCTCACTCGAGGGTAGAGCTGAGGGACCCCTACTGAGGTCTCATCCAGGAATTTTCAGGTTGAAGGTCCACGTCCCCAACCGCAGTGCTGTCCATTGCCCTGCGATCATGCTGCCAAATTTGGCCAGAGTTGTGGGTCAAATTAAATCCGATCCAGATACGGAACATAATTGTTTTGTTCATAACAGGTAACAATCAGCTGTAACATAGTCTCCTGTGAATTGTCTGAGCTGGAAACTGAATAGAAAAAAAAAACTATAATATGATCTTGCTGCTTTTCAATTATTCTTTTTAAAATCGTTTTAAAAAACGTTATACTCTTACACGCTGCAGCATGGCCCTACTCTCTCTCCACAGCCCCATGGCATACACTGAGCAGATCGCTGCCCCTTTTTATAACCACATCTACGTCCAGAAATCCTGCAAAGCTTTTACATCACATCAGTCAATATGCAAGACCAGCCTGTGCAGCCCGGTACACACCGCAGCCTTTCCCAGGACGGAAAAAATAAATAAGCGTGACAGGCGTGCCACATGAGCCGGCCATATTTGTTGTGGCCCTGCGTTGCTGCTGAAGCGAGCTGATTGTGCATTAACAAGTTCAAAGTTCTGGCAGCATCTGCCGCGGAAACATAACCGCAGAGAATTCCTGGGCTGACAGGAAACAAGAACGCAGTGTTCGGAATGGCAAGGGATGCGAATAAGGCAAACAGTGTTTGAGCAGGGCGAAAAGGGCCATTTCAAAACTTCTGTGTGCAGGACAATAAACAGGGCCACACGCTGAGAGCCTGGCCAGCTCAGTAGCCCCCGCCACATTAATTAAACTGCTGGCAACGGTACGGTACTACATTGTTAATGACCACGTGACCGTCCAATGAGAAAGCCTCGCCCTGCATCCCCAAGTCCCGCGCATTCACAGACGCGCAGATGTTGCATGTTTGCTCGCGGACTCGCGCATTGTTCAACACGTGTGTCATTCCTGGCAGGCTTCACAAACAGCCTCTCAATTAAAAGTTGACTCTTTCATACAAGAACAGCACGCGGAGGGTGATTAACAGTCACAATCAGGCACCGGGAAGAGAAACAAGGCATACACAAATATCCACTGTGCCTGCATGTAAGAAGGAAAATAACAGAAGAAAATGTATGAAAGAAGGGAAGGCTGCAAAAATGTCACAGTTCCGGGCAAAAACGACATTAGGCTGCATAATGCATTTTCTTTCCAGTAAAGTGTACAGCAGAAAGGTCTCTTTTACCAAACTTATACACATCAAACATTGTTATAAGCCATTCAGGACATTGAACAGACATTGACAGTGCTGGAAATCACTTTGCAATTCATTAAGACCCCATTCTTTATATAAACAATGGTACTGACTACAGCTGACCATTAATGAAAATATTTACTGATTGGGAACTCAGGCAAGGTCATGATTTTCAATTTGTAATTAGTTTGTCAAACTTAGGAACTAGGAAAAACATTTGATGAATATTTTAATATTATTTGTATATTCATCCAAAAGAAAGGCTTAATCATTTTTCATAGTTTAAGAATGAAATGTGTTTCTCAGTTCCAGGAGTACTCCCGTTGTTTACGTCCAACATGCCATGCTATCCAAATCGCCCGTTTCCTTAGCTGAGTAATTTCACGTGTAGTAAATAAATCAAATCTGCAAATGCATGTAAACTAACACTTATATCAGCCATTTATAATCAGCAATCAATGACTAAGAACCTGGTTTGCTAATAAAATCACGTGAAAGTCGGGTGCTCTCAAGTTCTTTGAGGGAAATATATAAATAAAATAAAATGTCCAATTTGTACTGAAAAAATGAGGCTGCATTTTGTCCTTCAAATTAAGCCCATACATTTCTTCAAGGTGCATTTTTAGTGAACCTGATGTTCCTGAGACTGGGGGGATGGGGTCGAGGTCTGTTGTCATGAAAATATTGAAAAGAAGAAAACACGTTTCACAGCCGATCCAATACAATATATGATAGGTAGACTTGTGCGTTTGTCCATGGTTTTTTTCGAATAGCATTTATTAAGGCGAGAAAATGCCTATACTCTATATATCATAATTCTTTTTATTCCTTTTTAAGGTTCACTCAAAAGACTGCAGGGAATTGGTCTTCTTAAATACTTTCCAGGAAATTTTGCACTTGCTATTGCATTATTTTGCAGTGCGGGAAAAATATGTATATGAATTCAATAACTTTGAAAAATAAAGCTTGTGAGTAAAGAACTCATAAATAAAAAGAAACAACAACCAGTTTCTCTAATTTTGTAGCTCCAGACTAGCTGCAAAACGGTTCCTGCGAAACGCACACTACATTAAGATGGCAACGAATACAGACAACAGATGAAGCTGTTTGATGCCTCGTCTCCTTTTAAAATCACTAACACGCTGGATACCCGTTAAAGTTAACGACAATAAAGTAATTATTTCAGCGTCTGGAATTAGCACCCACCGGACCCAAGTGCATCCGTCGCCAGTGCATCACAAGCTTCAAATTAAGCGTTTAGTAATTAAGCACAAATGAAATATTGTAAAAGTCATTGAATCCTGGAAATCCTTTAACTTAACCTTAGGGACAACTATCAGCCTTGACCCTCTGAATTACGCTGAATTACCAAAAGTATGACACTATTAACACCGCAATAATGCCAGAGCAGGCTACTCGCTATGGAACTGAAGGTTCTCTCTCATTTTTTTGCTACATTGAAGAACATTTTAAAAATGAAAATGTAAAGTGTTGCTTCAGTGGGCAGCACTGTTGCTTCCCACCTCCAGGGCTGGGGATTCGCAGCCCACCTCTGCTCTCTGTGTGAGGAGCTTGCATATCCTCTGGGTAGTCAGGTTTCCACCCACAGTGCAAAGACTCACTGACTAACTGACTCCTCTAAATTACCCATAGTGTATGAGCCTGCATGTTGGCTGAGACGGACTGAAATCAGATCCAAGGTATATGTCAGCCCTGTGCTGATCTGGAGCCCATTCCAGGCAAACCCTCCCCCTTTGCGGCATTAAGCAACAAAATGCTACAGTAAATAAATATGTATTTAAGGGAAAATTTAACATTTACTTGGCAGCCACACCTCAACCAGAACAATTATGCAAATCTGCAAATCCTTAAAAAAGAAGTGCTTCTTGTTCTTTGGATGTCTTTGAATTTCATCCCATTATTCTGTAACTATGGAAAACAGCATAACGGAACAAAAAAACTGTAAATACTACTTACAACAGATTCTTAATGGGTGGGGGGGGGGGGGGGGTGCGATGACAGCAAATAAATTATACGAAGACCATAACTGTGCTATTTTTATGAGTGCATATATACCCACTGTTTTTGTTTTCAATAATTCAACATGTAACATATGGCATTTTTCAAGTATTACAATAACTGAAGCCTTGATGTCAGACTGGCATTAGGAAAATGTGCACATCCTATGCAGTTCCTCTCACTGCTCAATGTCATAAGCAATAATACGGTAATATGCGCCTCACGGCCCCCTCCTAGTGAATATCGGCACCCGAAAGCCGTTGGTGGAGGGGGGACTGGAAAAGAGAGGAGGGGTCAAACCCTGCGAGCTGCAAATGAAAACAGACTAATGGAAATAGTGTTTGCAAAATAATGGCCAGGTTACCGGGTGGACTTCAACTCGGAATAAAGAAACGTGTGAAGAGTACAGAGGTTTACCGTGCCTGGCGTTCCCCTCTGCTGCACTGTGCTGACCGCAGCGGCCCGCCATGCTCATGTGTGACTACTGAGCGGACATTTTCCAAGCTATTGCAAATTTTTGGACGTCCCCCCCGGGACTGTCTAACTTGACATTTTTGGGCATTTGGTGCTGCTATTTCTTAACCTGACATGTGTATCAGCAAGCTATTGATTAGACATTTTCCAGACTGCTGAGGACCAGCAAGTTGGCTTTGTAAAATATTCCAGACAGAAGCTACTGGTCAGCCTCAGTCGCTGCTCCATCATCATCGTCACAGACACCGCACTACGTATAGTGATTCAAATAGTGCCCTTTAAATACATGCAGTGTTATGTATTTAGAGCAGTGTTCCGCAATCTGGCCCTCAGGGATCCGCAGACAGTCCATGGTCTTGCTCTACCGGGAATGGGGAGGAGCAAAAATGTGCACTGTCTGGCAGGAGGTTGAGAGGGAGCAAAAAAATGAACTGCTGAGGACTGAGCTGGAGAACACTGACTTAGTGGAATCCTTTATGTGTGTTTCTGTGTCCTACTAATTAAATCTTTTCAGTATTATACCTTAATTGTTTACCTCACCAGAAAAACCACTGTGTGGGGGCACGGTAGCTCAATGCACCATATGGGTTATCATGCAATCAAATGTATGAAAATGATTCATCCAGAAGAGCATTTGTTAGGCAAGGCACTGATGTTGGATGTGAAGGCCTGCCTCTCAATCATCGTTCTAGTTCATTCCTAAGGTGATCTATGGGGTTGAGGTCAGGGCTCTGTATGGGCCAGTAAAGCTCTTCCACACCAAACTCACCCAGCCATGTCTTTATGGACCTTGTTTTGTGCACTGGGACACAGTAATGCTGGAACAGAAAAGGGCCTTCCCCAAACTGTTCCCATAAAGTTGGGAGCATAGAATTGTCCAAAATGTCTTGGCATGCTGAAGCATTAACAGTTCCCTTCCCTGGAACTATGGGGCCTAGCCAAAATCCTTAAACTCCATTATAACTCCTTCACCAAACTTTACAATTTACACAGTACAGTCAGCCAGGTAACGTCCTCCTGGCATCTGCCAAGCCCAGACTCATCCATGAGACTGCCAGACAGAAAAGCATGATTTGTCACTCCACAGAACTTGTTCCACTGCTCCCGAGTCCAGGGGTGGCGTGCTTTACACCACTCCATCTGAAGCTGAAGCTTGCTTTCAGCCTGTAACATTAACGCCCACTGTAAGAATGATCAATGGGGTTATTGTCCAACTGTGGCCGGCAGACACAAGTACAGACTCTATAAACCAGTATTGTCTGTACTCGAGTCTTCAAGACGCCTCATGGAGCTTCTTCTATGTCATATGGCCTGAAGCCATGTGAGCACTGCACAAAGCATAGTCATTACAATATACATATCAACAGGACATACCAGCAAGTGTGTCTTTAGAAATGGAGTCGGGCAACCCAAGGGCACTGGGAGTCATTTGAAGTACATTTCCATGTTTAGAATTTTGCAGTGATGACTTATGACTTCCTTATTTCCTAGGTTCTGAACAGGAAAGGAAAAAGTGACAATGTATATATATATATATATATATATATATATATACACACACACACACATACACACACACACACACACACATACTCTGTGTGTACCTATATATACAGTGTATATAAGTGTGTGTGTATACATATTTTATTTGTTTCCTTCTCAACATGTCACAAAAATTCTGTTTGTGTGTTCAGATTCCGGATCCCTTGGGAAGTCATACGTTCCCTACAAACTCAATGTGTCACACATGGCCAGATGTGTAAGGAAAACTCTCCCACGTACCTAATACCTAGAGGTCACCTGAAAAATACACTTCTCTTCCAAGGTGCAGTATGCAGCTGGAAACATTAGCCTGCAGTTTCTGGAGGACACTTCCCTCACCTTCCTCGGAATTCCCACGGATTGATAAACCGCCCGCTGCCGCAGTCCAGCTTACTGGTAAAACTGGAAAATGAGGACGTTGCCCTTCATGTTCCCTGCACTTGAGAGCATCTGTTGCTCGCCCCTCCATCATGACAAACCCAGTTTTCCGGCAGAAATCAGTCATCGCAAGGTCATCCAGGGACAGCTGCAGTGAAATGAGTCATCAGAAGTGAGAGCCACAGGTGACTGACTGGGAAATGAGCGAATGTTTCTAAGGACTGTTCCAGACACCTGTGGGGGATCCCCGCCCACCCAGGGCACCTGTCACATAACCACGGTAATCGATGGCAACGCCCCTCCCCCGTCACTGGCACAGGCAGACCTGTCTCTTCAAGGTGCAGCACAAGGTCCAGGTTCCTAACAAGATGCCTACACCACATCGTGCTCCTGTTTTACCATATGGATTTGGCTAATTTCAACAATTTTTAACAGGCTTTCCTGGTTAATGAAGGTGTTCCTCTGGAGGGCTCTACCCCCTGAATTTTACTACAGCACTGAATTTAATAAGACTTTTTAATAGCTTAAAAAGTCATTTTTTCCCAGTTCCTTATGAAGCCCTTAAATAAAGAGCAGTACCTCGCAATACTGTGAACTTCTGCCATTTTTTTTTTCCAGTAACACAAACACTGGCCAGTAATTCCTCTCCCAATGTGTCCTTTTGCTGCAGAAGCCCCCTAGGAACCTCACGTATAATCCCAGAAATTGGCTACAAATTCTCACCATGCCGTGGAGGAAAAAGGAACCCACTGCTGAATGCATTTAAACTGGATGAAAGAATTACTTTTCTGTGGTTAAATACTTTCAAACTGCAAAGAAGCTGCATATTTAATGGCCCCTGTTTGTTGTGGGTGAAAAAATGCTCTATGTCCTGTGCACCCAGGATTCCCTGAGAGAATGCCAAAGTGTAGGGAGGGTAAAAAATAAATAACGCAGGAAACAATACCACTATTTATTTGCCTTCTCTGCTGTTTCTAAATTGCTAGAAACTCCTCCCCCTGGGCTTTAAGCAGGCCTGTTTAAACATAGAGCCAGCGGTGATTTAAATGCCATTTTTGGTTTGTCTTTGACTGGTGAAAATATACACTATGCACATTTTATTATGTGTGGCCAGTTTGATCAGTGTAAATTAGCGACCCTGTTGTGATTGGTTGGTACAAAAGCCCCTCCTTTGAGCATTCAGGCCCCTTACCCAGGGATACGCCCACGTGGATTTAGATGTCCGAGAGTAGCTTGATTTAATGTTCTGGAATGATGAGTTGTTTTGGAAGTTTGCAGGCTGTTAAAAATGTTTTTATATACAAAGTTCTGCTGATTTTTTTTGTATCTAATGTGCCTGTGAGTTTTTGCAGCGTCCGTTTCTCTTTAGGAGTATTTGTATGGTGTTTTGACAAGCCAAGTGACTTAATGGGCCAAGATGAGCAGAGCTCTGTTCTGTTCAGGGGATTTTCATCAGCTTCATGGCACGTTTGCTACAGTCTGGCCCCTCACCGCCATCCGCACTTAGCACTGGCATACATTTATTAAACACCCTCAGGACTACCCGGACAAGGCAGGCACAGTGCAGGAAGTCCAACAGTGCTAGCTGCCATTCTCCTCACCAAATTTGTGGTGTATGTTAATTACATCACCTGCCATACACCTTAACAGTATTCTCTATTCACTTTCATATCCCCTCAATTACTACCATACATCTGCTGTGTCACACGCAGACTGGAAGCAGACAAACACTTATAAATACTAGGGCCCAAATATGCATGAATGCTAACATGAGGTCTCCAGCCCACACTCAGTCTGAGGTGTTATCAGAAAGGTGCTGCCCCTTATACAGAAAATCTTTTCCTTCCGTGTATGACATCACCGATGATATCAGTCATTTAATTCAATTTGGTGACATAATGAATCTTTTTAAAGGCATCTGCCATTTGTTTAGACCACATTTTAAAACCAGATTCAATTATTTTTTAGAAAAAAATACCTGTTTGTGTGTGTGTGTGTGTGTGTGTGTGTGTGTGGACATGTTTATATTACGTTGTGGGGACCCAATGTCCCCACAGT
>JAODKN010000037.1:13328877-13351833 GCA_026774425.1 Petrocephalus zakoni
TGTCCCCACATCACCCCCCCCCCCCCCACCGAATCCCACTGCCCTCCACAGAGCAGCGTGCACTACTAATTTTGATTTCTGTTTGTGAGAAAAACACCTGAGAGAGCCTCTGCACCGCCCACATGCATGCACGCCCACACAAAGCCAGGCCCTGCCATTGTTCCGCTTTCTATTACAAAGTCCGGGGGTTACCTTAGATACGGCGCAGTACAGATGAATCAGTGCATGTGTGCGCGTGTGTGTGCGTTTTTGAGTGGGCAGGTGAAACGTAAGATATGAACAGTTTTCATTATACTTATTTAGCAGAAGCTTTTGTCCAGTGTGACAAAAAATCTGGGGTCAATGAGCATCCCTGGAACAGTCAAGGTTAAAGGCCTTGCTCAAGGGCCCAGTGGTAATATTACTAATTTACTACTCCTTGAACCCGCGACCTTTTGGATGCCAGCACCAATTCCTAATCCGCTGAGCTCCACACTGACAACTGCATTAACATTTTTTGCATTTCCAAATGCTGTTATTACGATTTAATTCGCAGTAGATTATAAATAATGATCCTACTAACCAAGTTATAAACCTAATGAAACTTAGTGGGGAAAAATATCACACTCGAAATAAAAAAAGGAACAAAGGGACAGAGTATTATAAGTGTTAAAGTTACATGTTATAGGCACCAATGGAGCGAATGTGCTGCATATCAGACCTTTGTTAAACTAGGCTGACGTCTCTTTGCAGCCTTATGTAAAATCCCCCATTTTTCGCCAATATTCTGCACAGCATAAACATCTAAAACGTGACATCGCTACACATTTTCCTTAGAAAGTTAATACAGTCAAAAGTTTCATAATTGATTTTCCTTCTGCAGCAAAATCCTAGCAAAACAGCAGCGCTTTGGATTTAGGGGGGGCTGTCTTATCCTTTTCTTTTAAAGAGACAAAAATAGAACCCACGGCAGATCCCAAAAGAATATCTATATATACACACATCTTACGAACACACTATCCATCACCGGCTGGTTTAACAGACTGTCTGCTGTGTATATACATGGTACAGCATCCCCACGCCATACAGTACATAACGCAGATCCGCAGCCTCTGCTGTCTCTAACGTATGACACAGCTTATAGCGTGAAACCCAGAAACATATAATAAATCAGAAAATAATAGATCCAATTATTTGTAGTAAAAATTAGGCATTAATGAACATATTTAAAAGACAACTAGTATCATCAAACGCTATGAACACATTAAAAACAGGATGTTGGTGATTTTTTTTGTTCTGTGAATTTATATTTCGGTGGTTATTTTAAGCACTATTACTTTGCAGAAATAAAAAGATAATGGAAAATAAGTTGTTATGCATCATGGACACAATGGACAACTGTTAAACTGACATGTTAATATTTAACTTTTGTATTATAAAATGCTTGTAGCTTCTCCTGCCCATTGAAAGCTGGCAAACACATTAGATGTGTCTCCTGATGGAATTTCCCTGCCGCTGCAAAGTTACCCTGTTCCAACATGACACTTCCACTAAGGTATCTGAAACATTGACACTCTTCCATAATTGAATAAATGTTACTTTGAGTCCATGTATTTAAAACCTCTGTCCAGGTGTATTGCACATCTCCTGCTGATTTAAAGCAGAGTTCCTTCTGTGTTAAATGAAAGGGGGAAAAAAGCTATTTCATAAGTGCTTCATTGTTTCCCATTTCACTCAAGAATATGCACTTATTAGCGCCGCTACTTAATTTGTTTGTTCGTTTTTCGCCTCAAACAGTAGAATTCATGACATTGTTAGCTGTCACTACAGAGCTTCAGTGCCATGGACTCTGAGCCCTTCCTTGACTCCAAAGAGGGCTTCCCATAGGACGACCCATTCACCAGACCCCCAGATCCTGTTCAGACGGATTTGTGACACTACACTGACCTGAATCTGCAGGTGACTGTAGGTATCCACAACGCATCCAAATATCGACTGCTTCTCTCTAAGTGATTACCTCTCTTTATGCCCCTAATTTCCTAGGACAGGCTTAGGCTTACTGTGTATAAAGGGACTGACTAAATGCAGTATATACAAAATAAGCCAACATCACCAACTTGGACTGATTCATAACTTATATGTATGTCACAAACTCATCAGCACTATAAATTATTTTAAATACCCTTTTCCATATGGCAAAAACGGAAAACAAAACATAAATCCGGGGAGTAGTGCTCCTGAGTAGCATGCCAGAGCTGGTAGGGGCACCACCTCCAGCTTACACGCCAGGCCGCTCCGACCATCCGTAACACACTCAACAAGCTACCGTCACATTTGTGCAAAAGTGAATGTAAACAACGAGCCCCCATCACCATCTGCAGCCTCCCACTAATGGATCCAGTTATTTACTGGTGTCTGCCCCCCAGCCTTGCATACCAATGAGCGCATAAACGAATTTTACTCAAGGGGTTTCAACCAGTTTCAGGAGTTCTTGAAACAATGGGAGGACATTGCTATTCATGGGATACAAACATGAGAGATTTTATCCTTAAGGTGCAGAAATGGGAAACGCTCTCTCGCATGCGACGCGCCCGCTTATCCTGCGTTCTTCCATCTCCAGCTTCCCTAACGATGACGGGGGCACGACACACTACAGTGCACTGACAACAACCAGCCCAGGTTCCAGGTTCCAAGGTGGAGCTGCATGTTAATAATGACAGACAAGCTACCTGAAAAAAAAATGAATCACTGTTTGGGCTATTCATTGATTGAGTATTCATTTGCAGGTTTCTCGTTACATGAAGTAGGCTTGGCCGGTAGCTAATTTTGCATACTGTCATACTGGCCAGACATTTTACCGCAGGATGCAATACCTCGATGGTATTTTTAAGAGTGATGGCAAGTTATCGCAACACTGAGCAGATCAGTATTCAAACAAAGACGAGCCCGGCTTTCTCAGCTATAAATAAGCATAAGTGAAAATACGAAACTAAAACAGCATTTGCTGAGTAATTCTGAGATCAGCTGCTGATGTTCTGGAGATCTGGAGAACGGCTGCAGAACTTTACATAAACATTATCAGGCCCACTAATTCACTATTTCACAGACATCACTGTTAAGTAGCTCTAGAGGCCGTCAGGGACAGTATGGAAACCAAAAATTCAGTGAATCATCAAATTAATTCATACCCAGCATTTCGTTTGCCTTATCGTTTTATTACAGATATGCGGACAGCTCTGACCATCCTATATTATTCTGGGGAGGAATAATGTCTGGCGGCTGAAATAACTTTTAATTTCATTGACTAGACTCCAGCTTGACTTCGCCTCATTGGAGTGCTGTCCCTACTTTCCCCTTTAATCACCCGAGTGAGCGTACGCAAAATGCGATCCCGTGTCATTCGTCTCCTTAGCGAGCGGTGCTGAAATTCCTCAACAAAATCTGCTAAAATAAAAAGTAAGTAAAACGTCCACACAGCGAAAGGAAAAAAAAAAAAAAGAGAGAAACCCACAAGTTTTTCTGGAAAAAAAATAGGACTGTTCATCAGTCGCTGATTGACCCCTGCTTGCTGAAGGAAGTGAATTATACCATATATAAAAAAGCAAGCACCAATAAATGCACCCCCACGCGCGCACAGCCCACACTAGTGCTGCTAAAGGCACACTGACATTCCTCAGTCCTCCACTGGTTCCCTAAGCAACATCACTATCCCTCAACACTGACGATTATATTTAATACAGATCCAAGGTCTTGCAGTCAATAAGAAAAAGCCAGCCTCCAGAAACAGGACTTGCGAGTTGCAAAATCATACACTACTGTAAGACAGCGTTCCAACATTTCCAATCTGGAGGGAGAAGATTTAAGGTCTGACAAAGAAAATCGAGAGGGGAGTATGGCACATAGAAACATAGCACAGGGATTATCTGGGTAAATGCGGAACCTTTAGCAGCTAGCACAGGTGGCTTTTTACCTGACGGCTCCCTGCAGGTTCCTGATATCTGAAAGCACCAGAGTTGCTCCGGCCTACTGCAGAGGACTCTTCATAAAACGTGCCCTACAGAGGCCATCTAAGGGTCTTTTATCACAGCACAGGAGCAATTCTCAGATGCATACAGAAACACAGCAAAAAAAAAAAAAAAAAAATGAGATGCCTCAGAACGTCTTCATTTCAATGTGACCAAACGGGCAGCTATAAACAGAGCAATGCTGCTTGGGTTTGCCGAGGGATAGCAACAGTTACCATGGTGATTAGGAAAGACTTACAACCTGATGGTTCCTGGTTCAAATCCCAGGACATCTTCTGCTGTAGCGCTGCTTGTTCCAGAAAAAAAAATACTGAACTTTATATGAAACAATAAAAAGAACAATTCACTTTGGTTAAAAGTCTCAGCCGAGCACCTTGAGTAAAATAGTTACATATAATAATCTAGGCTATAACAGCAGGGTTTCCATGGGACATGAGTCCAAAGAAGATGGTACATCTGCCCCTGCAGTGTCACTGCCCTATTGTTGCTAAAAAGAGCAATGTCTTGTACTTACAGACCTACTGTAGCCAGTGAAACATTTTCTTTTTGATATGGGCAGATCAAGAGAACAATGGCTTTACTGCAATGGCAATGTGCCAGATTCTGGTAAGGAAAGGTGAAAATTCCCCAGAGATCCTTCCCATTAGACTCATCAGAGAGGATCAACGGTGAGGGAAATATTTTCACCTGCTTCTAGGACTGACTGTACACCTATACACACATTTTATCACCCAATCTTCAATTCTGTAGAAGGCTACAAAAAAAAATAAATAAATCACAGATGCTACATGCCAATCTGGATGGAATACCTGGCTCTTCGCATCCAAGACCTCAGCGATAATCCCACTCACCAGCTTTTGCTGACCTCAAATGGTAAGCAATGGATTACACCCAACAATGCAATCGCGACCATGGAGAGCAATTGCAGAGAAATGATTTCATCTCTTCGGCCCTCATCCCCGTGTGTAGCGACTGACCGGCATTTCATCTTCTTGCATCCCTCTGGGAGACTCCCATATGTTTTCGGGGCCACAATATAAACTGACAGTTGGGAAATGATCCTGCTTGAACTCTTTTGCAGTTACATTTCCTTGTTTTTATTATGACAAGGCTGTCAAAAGAGTGGGACAAAATAGAGCCAAGTAAGGATCTAATAAGTTTGATGCCAGGGAGATACTGAAGATCACGGTTTAAAACTAAAACCTGACAACATAAATGGACAAATAAATAAATAAATACTATAGACTATTTCCCCACATATAAAATGTTATTGGCTCATAAAAATGGATCCATAAGAGGAGTAAAGCAGGGCGATTTTCTGGTGCACAACTGTAAAACAGGCTATAAGAACACAGCAAGCCGCGCTGAGAGCTACTGCCCGAAGAGGTCAGTTCTAGAGCATAAAACATCATACGATTAGAACATAGCCATCAGTCCATCAACATTCTGCTTTTCAAGCTAAAGAGTACATTTATGCCCTTTAACTTTTCATACCTCCTTCAGTGATAAAACGTGTTACAGACACAAGCCTGAAATACAGCCTCTGTCACATCACTGCAGAACGCCCTGCTGTAACAATAGCTGTACTGCGACCGAGCGACACGACGCCGTGATCCCGAAGGGTCAACGCCAACAAGGACATCAAAAATCAAACTCAAGGTAAATGCGGGATTTGGGGGCTGCCACATCACTGAAGAAAAATCCCCCCTCCCCCCCAAACACACGCACAGATGCGAGAACAGGATCCACAGCCATCACACTGCAGCCTCGCTCCCCCTTAATCTGACGCGGGAGGCCATGGTAGACTTCTGAATTCCCACTGTCCTCTAACTGCACTACTCTCTCTGTCCCATGACCATTCCACTCTGATAGCCATTCTCCACCAGCCTGAAGATCCTGACAGCTTGCTCCTCTTAAGTGAACATCTACCCTGTACCATCTCTGTCCTCCTCTAATCGGTATTCACAGTGGGACTCTGGTATTGCCACGGGTCGCTTTCAAACACAACTAATAAAAGGATATTTAACAATCCCCATATAATCTAGATTCCCCTGACAACCAAATATCACTGCAACATTAAATTCACAACAGTGTGGTAAAACAATATCATTCATAAGAGGTGTCTTAGGAGACATTAGTCTAAGTGAGCATCTCTCAGGGTGTCACCAGTTAAACACTCTTACGTGAGCTGCTGGAAGAGCACATGCATGTAAGTGCGTGCACAGCTAAGGAAACAATAACAATGTAAAAACAGAAATGCTGTGACATTCTCAGTTAATATAGCGCCGGGCCTAGAGAAGTAGTAGGATACACCTATTTCTGAAAATGAGCCTCAGTGCTTAATGTATTCCAGGCTCCGCCCCTCTGAACACAGACATCCTACCTCTCGCAGAACTTCTGGGAGACTCCCACAAACTGACCGCAGCCACTTCTGGGCAGCCACGCATCACGCTACACCCTACCCGCTCTGCAAATGTGACCACAACCCTTCAGCACCCATCCAACCCCTGCCATCTAATATCTAGTATCTTAAAAGCAGCACTATTCTGGTATTTCCAACTAAAATCTGCCAAGCTGGGTGTGGCTTATTTTCAAACAAAAATACCGTAGCATACGGTATTACCGTCATTATCGCGATAACACCCAAGCCTAGCAAGTACCCCTCCCCCCATCCTGACTCTCCCTCATCTTCCTCCCTGAAATCAATAAGCCACTGGAGGGATGCTGGCGAACATGAAGCAGGAGACGTCACAGCAGCCAACCCCGATGAAGATAAAGCACCATAGCAGCTACACCGACTCAGATACAACAGCGAGGACAGAAACAAAGGAAAGAGGAAATGGTCAATAGCTGAAACCTTCCTTATCGCAATAGGTGATTCTGGGATGTGCAGAGGCGGTTTTAGGAGCGCTGCCTTGCCATTTTCATTCTGCAAACAGAAATCCTTAATTGCATGTTACGCTTCCATGCATCACACATGCACATGTGAAAAATGTCAATTCTACAAAGCAGTGGGATATCAGTAATAAAAAAAGAATGTGAATATTTGATAGCTGGTGTTCTGGGTCAGTGGGTGGGACTGACACCTCCAGTGTCTGTGTGTGTGCAGCTTTCTCTGTGCTCCTGTAGATTACCTCCAGGTGCCCCAGTTTCATTACATGGATCTCTAAATATCCGATAGCGTGTGTGCGCGTCTGCGCCTGCGCGTGTGTGCGTAACGTACTGTCTGTGGTGTCCCCGGGCGCCTGCCCTACGCTTCCTGGCATCCTGCTGTGAATGAACCATCCTAGAAAATGCGTGGAGGAGAAGGTGCCAAAAATAAAACTAGGGTTAAGAATATCTAAAACCTAAAATTAAACCTAAAACGTATGTATAGCTCTCCACATACAGCTAATGTTCAGGAATTCTCTGTAACGTGAGCTGAGAGTTTAGCTAGTAAGCGGGAAATTTACGTAACATATAACACATTAAGGGGGGGACAACAGTCTCTTGGTGGGTGGCACTGTCATCTAACGCAGGTTTGAGGATGTGGAGTGGTGTTCAGCTGCCTTCAGCGCAGAAGGTCTTTGCTTGCATGACTGCTACACACGTCAGTGGCACCCCTTCTGCCTCTGGACTGGCTTACGCCGAATCCAGTCAGCTATTTTTATTTCTACAATTTGCCGTGTGATGGGTCAGTTGGCAGCAATTTGCCTCCCAAGTTTGTAATACCGAGATCGTATGTTCACCTGTTATACTGCGCTTTTCCGTTCCCTTCTCCTCTTTCATCCTGCTATCCAGAAAGATACAGTTTAGTGTCCTGGCAAATCTAAATGGCCGATAGTGTCTGTGGCCTGCGATGGACGGTCATCCCATCCAGGAACTTCTCCCGCCCCATGCCCTGTGCTTCCTCAAATAGCCATCAGTTTCACCCAGACATCGTATCGGGAAAGTGGTTATGGAAGATGTAAGAGATTCACAAAACTAAGCTAAACTTTTAAAACTGTGCCGGAGCTGCAGTCTGGTAAGAGGATTCCAGCCAGCTTGTGGCTCCAGGAGCAGTTCAGAAATCATTAGTGGGTACTGATCTGGGACTCATGTGTGTGTGTCACATCTAAACCCCGGTGCATCCCAGCACAGGTACTGCTTTTCATGGATGCTGGTACACACCTTTCCCCGTTCACAGAACAGCCGCTGTCAATCAAAATCAGCGACTCCGCAGCCAATATGCGGCACAGTACCTCCTGGATCTGTTTGGGTCTGCCTAGCTACCAACTTTGCAATGCTTAAAATGCCTCTGAACTCACTCTTTGCCGGGGATTCTGTGGCTCAAGCAGGGTATGAGATTAAAATAAATAAATAAACAAATGAATAAATAAACCAATCAGAAAATAGTAAAAATATCACTATTGCCCATCAGTCCCTCTTATCAGGGCAGCAGAATGGGAGGTACTAGACCCTATTTTGGGGGGCTTCAATGCCCCTGTATCCCCTCTGAGCACGCCGTAAAAGTTAAGTCATTCTTTCCCAAATCCGCTAAAACCCCTCAGACTTTGTGATCTCGTCTGTGTGAGGACTGCATATCAAGCAGCAGCACAGCAATAACCAATCAGCAGACTCTCCTCCAGCCCCCACCCCCATGTTTTTTGATTGCTTGGTTTCAACAGAACCAGAGATTCGATCGTGAAGCTTCCTAAAAGGCACAGATGCAACTGGGCACAGTGCAATTCGGCGAGGTATGCCGACTTACTACTTACAGCTGGTGATGTGCTATTATGTGGAATGTCCATGTTGTTCTCTGTAGTATAGCTCTCAAATTGCCCAGTAATACAAACAAGGAAAGCGTTTATATTGGTAGAGCTTAACCATGTGTTCTATATGTCCATGCAAGTATTTTCAGACATTCCACATTCAGAAGGGGACTAAGCTCCTCTAAGAGTCAAATCCTAGAAACACCCCTGAATTGCACTTGGAACATAGAACCTAGAACCTTCTCATGAGGTACAGAGCACATGGCTGGGAAACCCCGGATTCGAGGCCTGTGCATCGGGGGGCACACGCCAGCACACTCCGGAGAATCTGCACTTGTGAACATTTTATCTGCAAATAAAACTTCAGATCAGAAATGCTCATGAACACAAGAATTGTCTGTTTTCACATGATAATCGATACAATATATATGATAATATATAATTAGTATTAGATATATAAGTATTGTGTGAAAGGACAAGCCTATTTCCCCGATCCTTTCTCTGTTTTAGAGAAGGAACATTCCTCAAGGGAAACTGTTCTACGAAAAATGCGGGACATCTGATTTCCTAAATTACATTTTCTGAATAATTTATCCTAATACTTTTTTTTTTACTAGAGTTTAAAAAAAGAATAAAAAAATAGATATCAGTGGATCTGATAAGAAATAACAGGATTCTTTATGCTGAGATACTGATCAGCAGAGGTCAGGAGAAGCACTTTAGAATCTTGAGAGAACCTCATTTCATGTCCTTTGATGCTTCGAGTGGAGATAAAGGGCGACTTCTAGACCCTGCAGAGATCGATATTTTAGATCCCCCTCTGTGAGATTTTCAAGCCTGATTTCTCAGGAGGAAAAAAAAAAATGGAAGAGGCACGAGATAAAGTGGTCGTTGTTTTGCAACGACCTCATTTTCAGAAACAGAGGAGGCAGAAATGACGGGGGGGGGTGGAGCAGAGAGCTGACTCCACTTCCTCTGGGTTAACACGCGGGCTTATGCACGGGATCTCCGTTATCTCCCCAGTGACTGGTGACCCTTCATCTTGAGCAATGTTCATTTACAGTTGTACATGATATTTATCTCCTTGACAAGGGGTCTTTACAGCCGACGTTTTAAGTCAATGGAGACTAAATGATGCCCCATTGTGATTGTAACAGACACATACTTAAAATATAAAAATGACTGCAGTTCTTGTCATTAAACAATCTTATCAGCTTCTTACTTTGTTGAAAGCTGTTGTGTAGCTCCCGCCCCAACACTGATTACACTTGTACCTGGTCATGCATTCAGAGCTCAGCCTAGTTGCACTTGGCCCCAAGTGACTCCTTGACAGCATGTATGTTTGCAATGTGCGATCTGCCTCACCTGTGTGCAGCTTTAAACAAAAGCATCTTCCAAAAACATAATGCTGAAAAACAATGCTGAAAGCACACAACATCCCCACATCACAAATATTGAATATTATTATGACCTTGTTATAATTACACCAATTTCTCATCCATGAACATTGTTGGGATTCTCAAAAACACACATATGTAAGAAATATAACATTTAAAGAACCGTGGCATGACATTTTGTCAGCCACATCTCCAGCGACCGCCAGACCCTTCAACCACTATCGCTATTGTCCTCCTTACTAAGTTTGTATTAAGAAATACTCTACCCTAAGAAAACTATATCTTAAAACATCACCCTGCTAAAGACTATCATTGGTATTCAAGCCAAGGCCTGTATATAGCTTGAGCACAGAGGGCTGTTGAGCTAAATGACTTGTCAGCCTCTATCAACAACAAAACAACCTCCGTAGATTGAGGCAAAAAAATAAAAAATAACACACCCACGCATATCGAAAGGGTCTACGCATGCAAGTGTCATTTCTTTGCTTTTTTGTGATTCTCTTGCTCAACACTGGAATTGGAAGGGACAATATGTATCCATTCTACCGGAAAAAAGTGGTCTTCACTATTTTCAAAATCCTGTAGTACAAACTCACAATGGACGCAGTGCGGGAATCAGAATAAGGCAGTGTTTAGGATCCACTCCACTGCCTGTCAGATCGCCTTTCTTAGCTCTCATGAATGTGGCACAGAATCAATCCTCCGCAGAGTCTCAGGCAATAAGTCACTATGCTGTACAATAGAAAAAATCAGCTGAGATCCAGCAGAGGATGGATTCTGACCTGATACAGGACGCAATGTATTAATGTAAAATAAGCATCAATCATCAAGACCCACTTCGACTCCACTGCGTGACTTACAGTTGAAAAGAGTCACTACTTCAGCTCATCAGGAACAGCATTTACTTTTATTATGGCCTATTTGTTGTAACAGATCTTATTTCTCATATTGACTGTAAACCTTTTCAGGCTGGTTATTTGACCGCGCAGTTTGATCTCCGATCAAAGCCGCGGGCACGGCGACGACTCGACGTAAATCAGGACTATCCGCCCCGCATGAGGGGGGTGCCTGCAAGGGGGGGCATCAGGGGGAACCAGGAAAAAAAGTTTTGTTGGCAGGGGCAATGGGAACTGACAGTGCTGCTAGGGAGGTGTCATCTTTCAGTGATGAAAGCAAAGCTTTCCAGCGGGACGGCAACACTAAATATGCTCTAAACTGCAAAGGTTTCGCTAACCTGGGTTTTTCCTTCTACAACCACATTGCGTGGTTCATTCCTCTCGCCGATTTTCTCAGAAGATATCTAGCCAATAGCGTCTCAAAGAAATGGAGTAAAGTGGTCTAAATGAAACTCAGAAGGCAATTTAATTCATCGTCAAAGCTGCATTCAATTAATTAAAACATATTCCTTGTGGTACTGTTATAGGAGAGGAGGATCTTTCCATGTGAAGTATAGTGCAGCCTGTACAAGTATAAACACATTACATGATTAATGGTAAACTTTTTCTTCATACTGGGATTCCCAAACCAGTATTAGCCAGAGACCGAGAGTCCCTGTGTGATTTATATAATCACAGGGGACTAATGGTGTCCTCTTGATAATAAAGTAGCTAAATCGAAATGCCATATTGCTCTAATTGAAGATACTAATGGTTGCCATTCAACTCTTCACGTACAGGAGCCACACAGTAATCCCAGGGTATTTATGCAAGAACTACTCCATCATGGCCACATAATGGCTTTTAAACGGCACGTAATCCACGCAGCATCAGAAGCAATATAAAACAAGTGAAAGTTAATGCACCCATTGGGAAAGAAGTGTAAATCAGCAGAGAATACGCCCAACACGGTGTTCACCCATTGGGGCATTTACCTAACAAGCAAAGGGAGGCTGATGGAGGGTGGGGAGATATGCAAATGACTGCAGGCTCTGTCGAGTCATAACTGAAGAATTCCTCCCCATTCGTGTACCAGAACCAAAAGGTGAAAGGTACACAGGCCACCTTTTGCATAATGACAGTTTCTGTATGTGTGAGTACAGAATGTGCAGAGAAAGCAACAATGCAGAAGCATTTATGAACTAATGTGGTATTGTGGCCTCAACATTTAACCAAGTTATACATATAAAACGACTGCAAACCTTGGCAACCTGCTCGCAGAGAGAGATGGACATAACATATAAGCGTAAACCAATCTAAACGTAACTGTCATGTAACTGTGCTTAAGAGGAGGGCCAAATTGGGTCAAGATTAGAAAGATGGATGGATGGATAGATAGATTAAAAAGACAGACAGACTGATAGACAGATTTTAAAAATGGCACAAAAGTAATAAATGTACTAATATGACTGGGGGGATAGTCTTATTTTTCATTTCTATTTATGCCAAAATTTCAACTTATCTGGTAGTACAACTGAGCTACTGTTATTAAGTAATTAATCTTGAGCTGTAAAGTCTGAACTTTAATTCTAATTAATACCAGTCCTGAAGATGATGATGATGATAGCAACAGCAACACTTCAATAATTAACTTAACATTTAACATTATGCTAAATCTCTCAATATTAATAAAACTCAATATTAATTGCATGGTTTAAAAAAAATATATAGAATTCCCTAATTACGAATTAATCGTTAATTAATCTGTCGAAGAAAACACTGAACGGCTGACAACTAATTTTACGGTCATATTTAAGGGTATTAACTGGGCGAAATAAAGTTAATATATTTCACTTTTTATGTGCCCCTCCTCCCCAAGGATATGTCGCTTTTAGCCTTAGATGTGACATATGTGTCGCCCTTTCCAAACAGCTCAATCAAACCTAATTAATTAACAAGCTGATTGGAAGGAAATTCAGAATTCCCAAGGGTTCCCCGGGACCAGCAATAAGAAACCCCGGTATTGAGGCTCTGTCTTCGTTACAAGTCGATGGAATTTTCACTGCATAATGCGGTTCCTGAAAACGCGAATCTCCATTATAAAACAGAATAAGCCCTTCCGTAAGCCGACAGCAAAATATTGATTCCAACTTGAAAGATGCGGTGCGCCTGTTACAGTGATCAACTACACTTAAATTTAATTTGATTTGTCAGCTTTTTGGTATATTGTAATACCTGAAGCAGTCTGTTAAACTCTTTTAATCCTTGAACCCAAATTGTGGCAGCCACCATAAAGCAACCTATGGCAACTCCGTGTCAATTTCCCAGCCTTGTCTTTTCCTAGAATTCCGTGGCATCCATTAAATTTACAGTAGCCTATATTGAACTAGTCATACCCATAATTCCAACAACTACATGTAAGTAGGCAAACTGCCCCCAGTATATCACAGCTTAAATCGATCGCGATAAACAATTAAGATTCGTCGTGACAGTTTCTTCATTTGCTTAAAACGGATAATCGCGACGTGGTCAGTGAACATTGTTCATTTGCAGTTTTTTTTCCCTTTTTTTGTTCTTAGTTTATCTATTTATTTGCCGGACGCCGTGGAATAGCCTACATTTTACAGAAAACCTAATTAAATGGGCTGTAATTTCGAGGATCGCTGGATTTGAAAACGTTACATAAGTAATTATCGCTAACCTTATTCACAGCATTAAAGGGAGAATGCTAGGTTACATGATGTCTGGAACAAAAAAGCACTAGAGCCTTAAGTAAAGCGGCCAAGCCGATGCTACATGGCTTGGGATATAATTGACAAGCGACGATTTTGGGGGGCTTTAGTCCGTCGCTTATACAGAATGCGCCGATCCTCCGGGCAGTACCGACAACTTGGCAGCCCAACAATAACGCATGGTGTGCCATAACTGAACGCGTCGAAAATAAACCAACTTAAAGTCATCCAAGCCATATTGGAATAAGCTGTAAATGACCTGCCTCCAAAATCAGAAAATGTCGTTTGGATTTATATTTTTTACCGCTCCTCTCATGCACATACAAGCATAGAGTGAATGGACACACGCATGCAGACCATATACGCAAAGATCCATTCTTCATCCAAACGTCGCCAACACGCAGGACTGTAAAATCCATCTTTCGCCTTTATACTGCTGTACCGCGCTCACTAAGTTTTGCATTAATTAAGTGTTTTAATAAGTTAGCTTTATTGCATGAACAAATTGGATGGAACGGAATTTCATGTGAAAAACGGTGTATTTCTTTGTGACTTCAGACACTTAAAATGCTACACACGAGAGAGAGAAAAAAGAAAGTTATAGATAAGTGAATGTAGGTTTCTTCAACGCAGTTGCTAGAATATACGCTCAGACATAGCCGCAGTGGATGATTTCTGATAATAAATAATTTAAAAACTCACCAGTTTTTGGTATTAGATGGGTCAACGCGTAACGTGAAATACAAGGAAAAAATTCTGCTGGTTAATTCTGGTTTCAACTATGTGGGAGATCATGCAGGCACCGCAGATGGCTATGGAGATACAGCTAGGTTGGATTATGTCCATCTCACGTGAATTGCTGCCAAGTGGTGAACTTGAAAGCCATTGCAGGCAAGCCCATTGCTCTGTAATTTAACCAGACTCTAAAATGTAACATATAAAATGTCACAATAAAAAGGGGGATTTTTTTATTGCTATAACTGCATGAATGCCGGTTATTTCCAAATTCAACGGACCATTGCGTCGCCGCTATCACCAATATCATGATAGAAAAAAATAATAATAAAAGCATTTACTTTAACAAATGATTGCCGAGGGTAGCAGCGTACAAGAAATGGAAAGATCCTGCTTACCTCTAATGAGCTTTCTATACTGTCCGGTTGGTTGTCAGTCAATAAGAAAACATACGGTCATCAAAACGCCGGATCAGCACAAAGAACGTCTCCCTCTGATTTAAGTATGTGGGGTGTAAATGATATTTCATCCAGGTATCCCATTCAAGCAACAGCCAAGTTGTCCAAAAGTGAGTTTAATCCAATAAAATTGCTTAGGTTTTCTCCGATGTGAGGTGCCAGCCAAACTGCCAGGCTTCCTCCAAAGAAACGCGATCCAGAAATGTGGAAAAAAATACAACTATTTAAGACAAAATGCAAAACCGGAGAGGAGAGACTAAGAGAGCGGAGAGCGAGGTTGAAGGGCGAGATTAGGCATCAGAGAAGTCCGCCTCCTCTATGACAAGAGCTGTTGATCAAGGATCCTCCCGACGTGCACTGGCTACTCACCATCCCCAGTGCACATGTGCTGTCTCAGGGAGGGCTGCAGCGCGCAAGCAGAGAGATCTCTATACATTTCATGAGTATCCTGTAATACCAGATCCGATGGGGGGGTTTTCCTTCACAGTGCCGCTATGTGAAAAAGCACACAACACTGGCTCCTTATGAATTCCTCTACGTGGTCCTAAAGCCCGCAGGAAGTTAATGGAGCGGCTTTCAACGGCGCGTTAAACCTGCATTATGCTTGCTGGGGGGGGGGGGGTAAAGGGGGGGAAATGTGCATTACAGCTTAAAAGCGTTTATTCCGCCAGGAAAAAAAAAGCAATAAACACATAGCGAGAAATACGGAAGGAGTACTGCGTCCAGGATATAGGGGGAAAAAAAGTTATTAGCCTGTTTCCAAAGACACCGGCTGCACCACCAGCCAGTCTATGAGGAGCGGCAGGCGGCGCGGCTCTCGCTTAAATATACATTTACCGCCGCCCAATGGAAATAGCAGAAACAATCCACAGCTGCGAATTATGCTCTTAAAGGGCTACGGCCGTCTCAACAGTCCAAAATACTGCTATAACGCCGATTCAGTATGTGCGCGATTTGTGTGTTTCTGTTTATTATTGAACCGGGGAGTAGAAGAATCCCTCCTCTTACTTATTCACCCCCCAAAAAAAAGAAGCTACCGCTGATTGAATAAAACTCGATTGCTTAATCTGGTTGCGAGTGCCTTCCAGGCTATTTCATGCTGCAGCAATTTGCATATCAGAAAGATGCGAGCATTTCCCCGGTGCTCAGCCCCTTTCACGGCTTTGCCGGGAGTTTGCTCCGCACTCAGCGTTATTCACCGAGACGCACGCCCCCCTGCACGTCCCGCTGCTCATGCTCGCCTTCGACGGCCAGTGGCCCGTTAACGAGAAAGCCCAGAGCGGCCCACTGCGCTCACTCTTACCCCCACTTCTTTAAGAAGTGTTAATCTTTATTAAACATTTATTTCAATTATTAAATATAAATAACTCCGGCTTATGTGTCACATTCCCTATATATACACACAGCTGAACTGCGTTTGAATACCTCTGGTGTAAAATAGGAATGAGAGCCGCGAGTCGTTGCTCGCAGAACTGAATACAGATTAATTTTTACTGCTTTAACTCATTTTCAGCATGTGGCATAAGGCTGCTACATACAAAATTCCATATATGAGTTGTGAATAGGCCTACTAGGCTTACATTATAACAGCTTTATATCAATGAGAGAATGTTGGCCAAAATCTCGTGTTAATTAATTAAGTTACCAAACCAGAGTCGTATGACAGTTCATTTGCAGTACCTGAACTTATGTAAGAGATCTGTTTATTGTAGCTAAAAGATTAACTGACTGGCTGTTTATCTTGCCACCCTGAATTGCTTGCCTGTTAAAGTTTTCGCAGCTAAGCGTTCAGGCATCATACGCACCTTCGGATTTGACTGGTTCTGACCCAGGCTTGCAGTGTACAGCCAAACTCCGGGCCACTCATTAGAATTAGAGTGATAATTTCTTGCTGTGCTTGTTGTATGGACTGGAAGCTCACAGGAGCCTGGGGCCTGAATGGCAGCGTTTGATTACTATAGGACTGTGTGACTCAGTCAAGGGGGCAGCTTCTGGAAAGGGGGCCACGTGACTCGCATTTTGATGAAGGAATATTGAGGAGAAGAAAGAGCCCCTTCTGAGGGAAGGTTTACACAGCTTACGCGTTCTGTTACACAATCCTGGGGCAAACTTGGCATTTTAATGAATGGATGCTGACAATCAATGCTTTGCTGTCCTGCACAGAGTTGGGTAAATTATTTTCGCTGATGGCATTTAAACAGTGATGATTATCTCCATCCAACATGCAATGTATTGACAACATGCCTATTAAATGTAAAACAAATGATAACTTTTGTGCTTACACTGGGCATAAAATGGGTAAGTGGGCCATATTCTCAAGTCAAAGCCATTCCCTTCATGAAAAAAAAATGTTGCCAGTGCATTTAGAAAAGTTTTAATTTGTGGTACTGTAAACTTAAGCTAAGGCTTCTGTGTGAGTTGATGTACCTAGGATTTAAAAAAACAAATGTAATGCAGTAATGAAAAAAACATTGTTATGAGGGTCGCCAGGTGAAGCAAAATATTTGTAATAACACAACAAACCACAAAACAAGTTATTGCTGTAATAGTTTTATTTTTATCTGTAGAAGTAACAGTTTTAGTTATCGGTTTGAGATCTGTTAACATTTTGTGGCTGTTGGGATTAACACCAGCCCTTGTTTATTTCGGGTAGGTCCTATTTTTATATATATTTTTTTAAATAGGAGGGCACTTGAGACGAGACTACAGAATAAACTTATATAAACTAATTTGGCAGTTTAAAAAAAAGACCAGAAAAAAAGATGATCTTAAAACAAACACAGAGCTTCATTTCTAATCGAGAAACCACTGGATCGAACTAGATGCTTTCATCTCCTTGGCAACAACGAGGATCCTCGTGAACGGCAGTATGGGGGAAATATCTTCAGGTGTAAAAAGTAAATGCACCTTTTTTCCCCTATGAATAAACCATACAGCGACATTGACCTCTGCATCTATAGACAGCACCTGTAAAACCCTCCAGGATTGTACAGCCATCATTCCCTATTTGGTAAAGTGACAGTTCCGCAATGCTTTCTCACTGGCCGTCGGAGGTGCACCTTCTACTTACCGTGAACGCCGAATACAGAATAAGCAGCACATGAGCTAACACGCCGACGTGACTTGCATAATCACCGTCTGAGATCCGCCCTCCTTCAGGCAGGGAAGCGGCGAATGAGCGCTTACACTTCCTCTTCGGCATAAAAGTTCTCAGCAGATTCCCTATAAGGTGGAGGAGTGGTGAGGCTAAAAATAAGCCTTCCACCCAACTTCTGCAACAGCGGCATTATTCTGCTAATATCAACGCCGGCAGACTTGCCTTTCCTCTGTAGCTCTGTAAGTAGGGCTTCACCAAGCTGAATGTCGGGCTGAGCAGAAGACTGATTTCGGCAAATGTTAGGCCTGAGAGCAGGATGCTTATTGGTCAGCTGCGGGCTAATGCACCAAGGCCTTGTCGAGTTAATTAGACTGCTTTGGTACTTAACAATCCCATATTGTTCCCCTGGTAAAAGTTAAGTTGCATTAATTCATAATTTGTATGAAGACATAATATAAACAGTATTTAAAAGCATTTCTGAGTTCAAATTTCTGTTTTTATTGTATTAGATTGCTGCCCTCCACAGACCTGATTAACACAATGAATTAAATGTGTTTTTTTCCACCTTCTACAGCTAATAATAACGATGATAATTGATGGTTGAGAGGCACACATTCCATGGGCATGAAAGAAGGTGCCCTTGTGTAGGTGGCACCTGGGAGACACAGTGACCTAGGAGAGATGTAACTGTTTTACTGGCCAGCTGGCCTTTTCATTTTAAACAGGAACGATGACAACTGGCAAAAACAGCAAGCCAAAAACTGGCCATCAAAAAGGCACGGAAAACAGCTTCACAGCTAGCGTCCACCGGGAAAGAAGGTGGCCTTCCATAGGACAGGAGAGGCAGATGCTGGCAGAAAGGACCAGCTGCCTGGCTTGTGTTCTCTTCCAGCCTTCGAGATTTTAGGGAGAACGGTATTCGAATTGATGTTCTGGAATTCAGACATGTCTCCTTGGCAAAGGCACGTGGGATGGAAACCTCTCTCTACTACACCCTTGTAGCTCCTGTCCTCAGTGGAGGTTGTGCTTGGCAAACGATGGGATCTGCTCTGCCTTGTTCTCCAGCTCGTGGGGAACAAGGCAGTCTTACCTGGAGCCATGTTTAGCAAGTACACGCCCGTGAAGGGCGCACATGGACCCAATTAGTTCCGTCTCAGCATCACAAGGAGGTTTTAGCGCCAGTGGTGCTTTCATGCGTCGTCTGATCTGGCACTGGCACGACATTTATTTTGCCTTCTGTCAGAATCCAGTTAGTTAAAAATAATACCGGACAACAACAGATGTTTGTACGATCAAAGCAGACGACGAGCGATCAAAATCTGACAACAAAAATGAGGGGGAAAAAACTCAAATTAAACCGTCCGTGACATTAAACTTTGCGACGACAGTGTGCTGACCTCTCCGGGTTAAAGCTTTGTGCAATGCAGACCAAGCAAAGAGAATCTCAGCAATTTCAATGGCCCAATTTAGGCAAAAAACCGTAATGTTAAAATGGCATGCACATTTTGAAGGGACATTATGACTGTATAATATGGCATGCACATTTTGAAGGGACATTATGACTGTATAATATGTCATCAGTATACATGAGTGAGGAGTAAAATACTGCTGCATCCATATGTGATCTATTTAGATTCTCTTGTTAGATACTTATCTCAGCTGTCCCAGCAGCATTACCATCTGGCAGTCAGGAGAAGGTCCTGTCTTGAGAACGGAAATCACTAAACACAAGTTAGCGGTTTCAGTATTGCAATTCCTACTGAAACACAAAAGATTTTTTTTTCTTAACCTGTTGCACTGTGGGAAAAAAATGCTAAAAAAGGAAATATGTAAAAGTCATGTAATGTTTTGTTTGGTCATGTTATTGTACAGGTCTTTATGATGTGGTTTGTTCAGTAGCAGTATAGAACGGACAGCTGTACAGAGATTAACAGAATCACGCACCAGCGTTTACAATGACTAGCCCTGGAGATCCATCCAAAATTATAACAGTAGATATTTTTTAATTTTGTTTTTCCTAAAACAATATAGCTGACTGCTATAATAATAAATTTTGCTGGTTAGCAAAGTGCAGGGGTGTAACGACAATGTCCGTTCTGCAGTCAGAGGGCTGTGCCCTTAAATGCTACTCCACCTACTGCCAGATATTGAGTTAGTAATTGATTCTGATAAATGCAACATGTTTCCAGCTATAGGCATGAATAATTTTGTCATTCAGGTTAAAAAAGGAGTACTTCATACTTCAGTGTAGTGAGATGCCAACCATAGGGGAATATTCACTGCAGAAAACCTGCGGACACAAACAATTTGCACCGTCCAAAACATTTGCGGGACAAACAGAACCAGCACAGCGGTACCCTGTAAAACCTCGGATAAAAGCATGACCTCTCCTGGTTCTGGAACCAAAAATCTTTGCTCTCCCACAAGCGGTTTTTACCGTGGTACCACGATACTAACCATCCTGTCCAGACCGATGTTCACAAAGTATTCAGCTGCCTCTTCAGAAACCGAGGAGTTTTCTCTCATTTTTCTGCCCCACATCCGTGCCAAACCCCTTTTACTGCCATCTGCTGTGGATTGAAATATATTGGATCACAACTTTGGCTTTGGTTAATTGGAAATGGCTGCTCTGTCCAAGCGAGTCAAAGTCACTGCAGAAATACAGAAAATGTGCAGTACGACACCCGCCTTCATGAAGGTATTATTAACAAGAAATAAGGACTGCACGAATGAGCACGAGCATGAGGATCACTCCCGTAATGCTCAGTGTCATCCCAATATAAAAGACCAATGCTGCAAGACATATAGAAAAACTTTGTTTATGGCCTAAGTCAGAAACTTGCTTGTCATTTACGTTAGTTACGAAGATGCACATTTCGTTATACGTCACGTTGAAGTATATTGCGCTGTTCTGTGTTCCATCTGCCTCTTGTCTTGTTTGGCTTACAGTTGCTCATATCGGAGCGCCTCGGTCGGTGCAGATCTGCAGGCAGATCCACAAAGAGCGCATTGATCGGCCTCGCAGACGGACGGCGACGGCGACAAGAGTCCATCGAGACTTTTGTCGGAGTCAGCGGGTGTGTCTCCCGCCTGCATGAGGATGAACGGGAACGGGAGCGCGTGGAGCTGGTGGAGGGGAGGGGGGGCACAGAGCTGATAATAACACCCCACCGTGCGTGATGGAGGATGCGCGCTCAGGCGGATAGCGCCCTGAAAGACGGCGCTCCAGTTACAGCGTCCTCGTTAGCAGAGTCAATGGGGACGAACTGGGGAGTGGGAGAAAGGGAAGCTAAGGCGTGCGCTTGTTTGGCTGTGATGTATAAATCATCCGGGAAATTATCCATCTGAATGATTCATTCAAAAAGTCAACAACTGAAAGTTATACTACTGTTACTACTGCTCCGGTTATGGGCATCAGAGGGGCATAGATATCCTGGAAGATTTAGGGGGCCAGCACTTCGAGACATATCCCTCATTCCACTACTACTACCAAGAATAATACTAATAATAACACTAATGATAGTACTAATAATAATAACATCAATAACAAAAATAATAACAATAACAACAGCATTAAGAACAACAATAATAGTATCAACAACAACAATAATAACAACAATAGCATCAACAACAATAATAATAACAATATTAACAATAATAGTTCTTCTGTGAAGCTGTAGGAACCTGAGCTGCAGTCTAACCCATCTCACAAACCCTTTCCTCTGAGCATGCAGCATGGCCATGTGAAGTGAATCACTCATCATCTGTGCTTCTCCTTTCATCTCTTATCGAGTGAGTCTCTTCGCTATTGTTATTTATGAAAAATATGACAAGCTAAAAAACCATATATAACACAAGGTGACACCTTACAAATAGTCCATGTACCTCGGACAGGTGTTTGCAGTCAGTACTCAGGAGCATTGCCCTGTAGGTATTCATTGTCCCGAAAACAAAAGTCATTGTTTGGCTAGAAGTTTCCTATGGGGACAATCAGCTAATGACCCACTCTGTTAATAAGAAAGATCCTTAAAAGCCATATGATGTTTCATTCCTCCAAAATAATTTCCTCATCCATCTTCTAACCGTATATTATGGTCATATTGGAGCCTATCCTTGGCTGCACAGGGTGGGGTGGTGTGTACCCTGGCAAGGATGCTGACCAATCACAAGGCATACAGACATTCTCTATGGGCAATTTTGAGACACCACTGGGGAGAATAGGTAAACTGCACATACAGACACACACATTTGTAGTCCCATCTTAGTGTGAGGACCCTAAACCCTAAACCCAATCACGACACCCTTAACCCCTACCCAGCAGTAACAGTAAGCATAAGTAAACGAAAAATACAAGACTTTTGGCATTTTTACTTTTTTGATTGCATTCACAGACTTTTTATAAAGTAAAATCTGAAGTAGTAAGGACTGAAAAAATGACCTCACCAGTCATGTTTTTTGAGGATTTGCTATACTTGTGAGGTCCTATGGTCCATATCAAAATATAAGAAATCAATACATTTACATTCACATTTATTTTACAGATGCTTTTATTCAAAGAGACAAGAAAAATAGTACATTACATACACACATGCTTTCAAGGAGTCACAGGCATAAGTGAGCTTCCAGTGAATGCTCAGGAATATAACAAAGTGAGCTTCCAGTGAATGCTCAGGAATATAACAAAGTGAGCTTCCAATGAATGCTCAGGAATATAACAAAGTGAGCTTCCAATGAATGCTCAGGAATATAACAAAGTGAGCTTCCAATGAATGTTCAGGAATATAACAAAGTGAGCTTCCAATGAATGCTCAGGAATATGACAAAGTGAGCTTCCAGTGAATGCTCAGGAATATGACAAAGTGAGCTTCCAATGAATGCTCAGGAATATAACAAAGTGAGCTTCCAATGAATGCTCAGGAATATGACAA
>JAODKN010000037.1:13403684-13428866 GCA_026774425.1 Petrocephalus zakoni
TGCCTGAGGGCAGCAGTTCAAACAGGTGATGTGCTGGATGTGATGTGTCCTTCAGGATGCTGCTGGCTCTTCTGTAGTAACAGGACCTGTAAAGCTCCTCTGAGGACAGGAGAGCACAGCCGATGATTTTCTGAGCTGGGTTACTGACCCTCTGCAGCACAGTTTTTTCTCCTGCAGTGCAACTGGCAAACCACAGGGAAATGCAGTAGGTCAGCACACTTTCTATGGTGCACCTGTAGAAGGAGACCTCTCAGCGACTTCTCAGCTAAGTTGTTCTTTATCAGAACCCTCAGAAAGTGGAGTCGTTCCTGTGCCCCCTTTATCAGCGCAGTAGTGTTGGTTTTCCAGGTCAGGTCTTCATCAAGGTGCAGACCCAGGAACCTGAAGGCTGGGACCCACTCCACACAGTCCCCGTTGATGTACAGTATATGGGCTTAGGGACAGATCTGACTCGCCTGAAGTCCACAACGATTTCTTTAGTTTTTTTGGTGTTGAGGGTCAGGTTGTTTTTGCTGCACCATGTTGACAGTCTCGCCACCTCATCCCTATATGCGGCCTCATCTCCCCCCAAAGATGGATGCACAAAGGACAAAGGAGCAGAAAAAGTTGAGGAAGATCCAACAGTACGAGGATATTTCTTACTTATACAAATGTCTTCCCAGTGTAGAGCCAGACTTCTCTGGCTTGAGCCAGACCCTGGGGATTAGCCTGGCTTCCTGGCCATGTTCACAGGTGAGGCACTGGGGCAGACTGTCACATAGAGCACAGCCATGGGGCTCTTGGATGGAACAGGGGAACATAGCAGTCAGCTACAGGACGTAGCTGTTCTCTTCTCGGAGAGCAGGACTGGGCCACTTTAAAATGTTTATATGCGAATAATATTCAGAAACGCTTCACCTTAACTGCAACTTCATAATGCATTCATTATGGATCCATAGAACTACGATAAACAGAATGGAAGTATACCTTAAGATCCTAACATACCTAATACATGATTATACGATAACATTTGTTATTACCATATAATGTTTGTTATTTACGTATATAAAAGTTGTTAAGGTTAGGATGTTAGGATAAGGTATACTTACATGCTTATGCTATTCTGCTTATGGAATGTTCTATGAATGCATTATGACGGTGCACTGAATGTTCTATGAATGCATTATAAAGGCATTATGAAGGTGCCATTATATAATCATTCTCAGATGTCTAATGGACTTAAACCTCTTGTAAATGGATATTAAATGTTGGGCCCTATAAATGTCAGTAGCACATTTATTGTAGGACATTCATAATGTATTATAAACATAGCTATAAATATTTATAAAAAGGCAAGATACATTATAGCCATGTTTTTCATGCATTATGAATGCTCTGTGAAGGACTCATCTACAATGCACTATAAATACCTTCATAATGCATTGTAATGATCAGTATAAGACGGTTGCTTTGTACTGCAATATGAAGGTGTTTATGGTGCATTATAGATGAGAGATAGAGAATTCATAATGCATAATGCATAATACCCATGACTGTAGTAGTTTTTATAAATAGTTATACCTGGGTTTATAGTACTTTAGGAGTGCATTATAATGCATTATGAAGGTATGCGTAATGCAGTATAATGACTGCTTTAATTAAAGTGTTACTTTAATGCTTTTTAATCTTTGATCAAAATTTGAGTTTTGTGTCTTTCCCATTTTCAGCATCACCCCCGTTGATTTATCATAATAATATGTACAGGTGGATGGAAATAGATGGACAGATATCCCCCTGGGATCAGTGAAGTATATCTTACCCTATCTTAAGATAGACAAGAAAATCTTAAAAAACTGCTCAGGAGAAATGCACAATATTAATGAAGAAATGGCAACAGGAGTCTGGAGAGAGGTGGTCTGTGGTTCATGGATGCAGACGGGTATCCCTAGCATCCCAGTGGTGCTGCCCCAAGAGTAACCTTGCTGTAGTAAAAAATGTATTTAAAAAAATGTCAGTTTAAGACAGGACCACCTATCCATTCGGTCATTCATCCATCTAGCCACTCGTCCATAACGAATCGACTGCAGCATCACGGTGAGCTTGGAGCCTATCCCGGCAAATGCGGGGTGGAGGGCAGGCGGCGTCCTGGACAGAATGCCAGTTCATCGCAGGGCACACACTCATGCCCGATGTCACTGACACCACGAGCCAGTCAGCGACACCGATTCACGTACACCATTTGTGTTTGCAGTGAGACAGGAAGCTGGAGTTCTTTGGGGACTCCCGACCAATCACATGGAGGAAACACGTAAACCTCAGCCAACCAATGAAATGCGAAGGCAAATATGCATTAGAAGCAATGGGACATCAGGAAGAGCAGTTCACCAGTTCAGTGTGAATGGAATTGTTTTCCAGCATGCATGGTTTAAATACTACTGTTATTTGGATTGTCTTTTGACCTGGACTTTGCACAACACACATTAAATCACAGATATAGATCTAGCATACGCACGTATATCACACCCATCCCCTAATATGCAGATGGTGATAACTTGCATATTTGTTTAAGCAACCTTATCAGATTCCAAGTGGAACCTGCTTGGATTATTCCAGGCTCTGCTTGAACTGGCCAGAAGTGATGTTACTGTTGCTATTTCAGTCCTCACTCCCTTGAAACAAAAAAAAAACATTAAACTGATTAACTGTACAACAGCCCATATTTTTTTCTTTTATAAATATCTGTTCCAACTCATTGACAGCTGCTGTCCTGTCGCCCACACTAAAGCTGTCCTCGGGGCACCCAGAAGCCTTGGCCGCTACTCCCGGCCCAACGGAGGGGGGGAATGTTTCAAGGCCTATGGGCTGTGCCCTTGGGGGGGGATCCGTCTCATACCATCTGTGACCCGCTCCCTGGGCCAGTCTGTCTGTGCCAGCCTCTTCTCGGGGTGCGATTGCCCCTCTGTGGGGGCTTGTTCTGGCCACACTGGGACTGGGGGGCCTGGAGGACGGTTCTCTGCCATATCAGCCATTCTCTCTCTCTTCAGTCTATTGTCTTCGCCTCATTTGAAGAAGAATTAAAATAGTATTCCTCGTATGCCCAGCTTCTATGCCCATTCTTCTCCCAGCCGTCCTGGTTCCCTTTCAACCCAATTTTCTATTCATTTCGTCTTCGGCATGAGTCAGAACCGACAAGTTTGTTCAATTAATTCAATCAGTTTGTAGAACCTACTGCAGCATCAGCATCTAAGCAGCGGTGCGACTGCACGAAATGAAGCTCTCTGACAAACTGTGGTTTCCCTCCCACTGCTAACCTGCTCAGACCACATTATTTTACAAAGCCTGCGGATTTGCGGAAGCTGATAGATTATTCTATAAATTTATATCTTAGTTCTGTAAAATCACCAACCCGGTAATACCCTCATTTTATATACAGCTGCAGCCAAATTTATTGACCCTAGCAATATTTTTGCCTAAATAAAAATGCTGAAGTCATTTCTCCCTCCTCTGCTGTTTTAGCTGTGATTCCAGCCCATAAAAGTGTGAAGTTTTCTTTTTCCAACTTATTTTAGAAAATATTGAAAAACTGCTGGGATGCCAGTAAGTTTGGCTGCAAGTGTGTGATGCGAATTTCCCAAGCCGAGCTCATTGTCTGAAGTATTTCATGTTGGGCTTTAGCAGGTCATTAATGCTGACTGAATTTAATATTTACTAATATTCAGGGACAGCAGATCCTTGCTAACAGGCCAACATGAGTGAAAAAAATCTTCTGTAAAACAAATATCCCATAAGCCAAATAAATCAGCTTGCTTCTCTCCTCTCATTGAGACAATGACCAGGTTTATAGTGTAGAAATTAGCATGTTGTTTGTCTTTAATAAATGACTGTCGACCGCTTCAGCTGGCAGGGGTGATGGCTGCCTCGCGTTTGTAGTTGTGGCGGGGGGCACGATGCCCTAAGAGGGGCCTTCTGCTTTCATCGGAGGCATCACAGCATGAAACCAAAGATATTAACATTTCTAAATGGGCCACTTAAACACAATCATCAAGCACTTCTGTGGTCCCTCACGTTTTTCTGCCATAAAAAAGCAGTCGATCGAAAACATGCATAATTAACGTCAGTGTTTTCCTTCGTGGGTCTTATCTCACATGAGCTGAGAAGTAAGTATGGGGTTTATAATTACAGTTTGGTTATCATGTGTGAGGTCTGGGAAACATTTTCGCTGAAGTCGCCCGGCAATGATAATGCTACCACTGGCTGTCAGATGCCGTTGATCACACAGCAAGCGCAGACAGGAAGTACAATAACGGAGAGGTAGAGAGAATTAAAGAGGTGCTTAATTAGGACGGCACACGTTCTTTCAAACGGTCTGGGCCGGGAGAGGGTCTGCTACCATGGTTTAAAAAAAATTTTAAGAATTAAGGAAAACCAAAGTATTTTGAGATTCAATATTTACTCACTTACTAAAATAGTTTGATATTTATGCAATAGAAAAACAGACTAATCCTTATTATCATATAAGATAAAAGTCAGTAATTTTGTTTTGGAAAATACTAACGGGTTGATTTATGCATTTATTACTCAATAAATATTTACATCAAACGGAGGCCCAGAATCAGGAATGGGAGAAAAATAATAATAATAAAAATAAAAGTTGAAGAATGGTGACCCTTTGAAAAATAGAAGATCATTTAAAATGGGGTTTGGGGTTTCAATATGCTTTTCAGTATCAGTGTTGTTACAAATTGGAAAGCATAATTTTCCAGGTGGTACCGGCAGGAAGTGAGGTTCTCTCTGCTGGGTAACCTCCCTGAGGAGGTTCCAGGCTTATTCTCCTCTTCTTATCCCCAGAGCTCTGCTAGTGATTGAGAGAAGTAAGTGTTCAGTCAGAAACATCTGGGAGAAAAAGGAGGCGATGACCGGTGCATCCACCTAGAGTGCACTCCTCAGCAGACCCACAGACACACTGTTGAATATCTGACTTTCAGTGCTACTGCTAAACTGTGGTTAAGCATAAAAATAAGAAAAACATTATGGATGGTGTTCTTATTTAATCATATAAGCATGCTAAGCAAATGACAATATTAATAAAAAAAAAAAAACTTGACCCTCACTCCTCAAAATGTACATTGCTTTAGATAAAAGGTTCTGCTAAATAAAAAAAATGTGCATTAGAAAAAAAGAAAATCTGGGAGGTAATACAGGGTCTGACTGTTAAATGTAAAGAGCTATCATGAGCAACACGATCTCAGAAGATCCCAGAGGCTTAACATGGAGGAACGGAAACCCAGAGTCTTCATTATAATCAAGCGGTAAACATTCACAATTAGACAGGCTTTCCGGCGGGACTCGACCGAGGTCTAAGACTGCCATTTTATGTGCAATTAGACGCACTACGAAGGAGGCGTGCCGTCAGCTACCGTTACTGTGCCGAGGGCACGCTGTCCCTCACATCTCCTGGCTTCCTGCATTTTCACATGGACGAGAAGCTAACGCTCTGCGATGCATACTCGGGAATCCGTTCTCTTCTGATGTCAGAGGCCCCGCAACATATACTTAGAAAGCACTCCCAGCTTATGAAATATACCTCAATAGCATCATTAACATGTAATAAGTACACATACAGAATGGATGTAATAAATAATCACTTCATCCATCTTCCATGACACCTTATCTACAAAGGATTTAGGGAGATCCTTCCTTTTTGTTATAATAAAGAGCTCCCATGGAACTACAGGAAGGATATGGGTATCTGCAGAATTCATCACCTCCAGTCTCACACCAGCCTAAAGGTACTGGTATCTCGAAATCCATCCTTTCATGTTTTGTGAATGCTTATCTGGTACAGGGTCATTGGAAGCTTGGAAGCCCTTCCAGAAAGCTCACAGCGCATGGAATGCATTAGGCCAGTGTTTCCAGAGCTGGTCCTTGGCGACCTCTAGAGAGTCCACATTTCTGCTACTGGGAGCTGGGAGGGAGCAAAAATGTGGACTGTCTGGGGGTCCCGGGGGACCGGGTTTGGAAACACTGCTCCAGGCAGAGCATCACAGAGAACACACACATACAAGTACACACACAAACTACTAACACAAATTTTAATTTTCACTTGAGTTTACAATATCCAACGGGTAAAGAAATCTAGGCTGCTCTGCGTTTATTTTGAGTTGTGTGTTCTGTAACCAATAACAACGCCCATTATTACATCGAAAAAGAGGGTCTAAAAATGTACCAAGCTATTCCCAGGAATTTTGATGGATTGTATATTCTAAAGCTGTTTTCCATCTAACGATGTTCGCTTCCTCAGTCTCCATGTTATTAATAGCTCCCAGTTTGGCTTTGTGATATTTTGGAAAGGATGGCTTATGTATCATTTTTAATTGCACATCTTCCTTTGGAGCCCGATTCCATCCCTGGTGTACGGTTGTGTGGGAGGCTTCTGGATTGTTCAACCAAGGTTATTCCTCAACTCCCCAGTTATCCACACCTGCTGGACCTCCTACGTCCCGATCTGTTAATGACACTCATTTACCAGTTTTAGATATTTTTTTTTTCATGCAGTAGGCAGATGCTGAAGGTTGGGGGCCAGTTTACTGTTCATATTGTTGAGGGGTAATCTGAGAGCATTCTATGGAGACAAATCACAGATACTACAAACTGCAAATTGAAAAAGGTTTGTGCAATACATGAAGGTGAAATCTTTTGTCATATTATTACTAGAGTCCACCATTGTATCTTGGGCACAAGTATATATGTATTGTCACGTACTGGTTATTTAATTAATTGTACATATTGGCACTAGTCTGAGGATGCATATCAGTAAGAATTTCAAGTATACTGCATATACTTATAATGAAACTTTGAAGCTTGGAACTGGAATGTACTTGTGCAAGTTAGCCGCGGAGTCAGATTCTGCTTAGGATATAGACTGTATTTCTCTTTCTTGGATGGTGTGGTAGCTGATGGATTCATGCTGAGGACTCACACCTTCAAGCTTCTGTGCTCAAGTTCTGCCCTGGTGCTGTGTATCTGGAGGCTGCCTCTGCCTAGGGTTTGATCGTGTATATGTCTTGGTTTATGGAGACTCTTCCAGATGAAGGTTTCCTCTGCCTCATAGTCTGTTTTCTCTGGGATCTGATCCTCTACAAAGACAAATATATGACATCCATCCATCTATCCATCCATCCATCCATCTAAGTGCGTATTTAGAGCATGGTTACAGTAAGCCAGAAGCCTATTGGAGGATGTGTAGCGTACAAAGCAGGGAGCACCCTGATGAAATGTCAGTCCCTCACAAGGCACATACAAAAACATGCTATAGACAATTTGGTGGAATGCATGTCTATTGGAATGCGTGAAAACCAGAGTACATGGAGGGAACCTGCATATAAATAGCTAAACATGCAAACTCCACACACAGACACTCAAATTAGTGTTATTAAAAACACACAGAAAATAATCACTTCCTAAGTGTAAATTGTATTTTCAGATGTTGCTTTTTTATCAGAGCATGCATATGACCTTTCACAGAGCTGGATCACTTACTGGGGCAATTCAAGATACATCGCTGACCTTGGTCCTGGGACCTGAGCTGTGCTGTTCAGGTCTGTACCTTTAGTTATTCTGCTATCCTGCAGCTGTAATTATCTCTGCAAATTTAGCTCACATATGGCAACCAGAAACAGGTGAAATGTGTGGATTATGCTTAGCATGTTGACCGACTTTATTCACAAAACTGCTTGCAGAGATACATTTTGTGAAATATACTTATGAAGATAATTGGTGCTTTGCCTCTTGCCTGCTTAGTCCCCTTTGCTCTGGACGGAACAGGGCCTTTACAATGGTCCTCCATCTGCCTATAAACTGAAAAACAGTCCGTTATTTAAATGTTTATAAGTGTCTATTAGCTTCTCTTAAACATATAAATTGTGTATGATTGCATATTTCTCATTTAATTTAGATATGCATACTTATATAATATTAATGGAGGTAGGAAGTCATCTTTAAATGTAATTATTAGTATTCAGCCTATATGCCCAAAATTAAGGATATCAATCTGTAAGATAACGGGAGTTGAAGCAGTGGCAGTGTTGGATTTTGCATGATCTCTCTACAGCCAGGTGACCTTCATAGGTGTGACCACCTTGATATGGTTAATATAGAGGTAACTGAGTAGAAATAAGTGATGGATGAAACTATGCTGTATGCCTAAGGTGACTGTAGCAGTTTAGGGCTGTATCCCAATAGGATTTTGTGGTCTTAGTTTTAAAAATGCACTGTCCCCGACTTACAACCTATGCTACTTATGACGACGCACACATATGACTGAAGTTTATTTTTATTTATTTTTTTTTAAGATCGTAAATCCGTAAATGCATGTAAAAATAAGTTTCGGGCAGCTGTACACCCAGCAGTGCTATGCTACTTAGTGTGTGTTGTATGCCGTATGAAGTCGCAGGAAAGTACAGTACTGTATGTCAGCGTGACCATCCAGCCTCACATGCGTTTCCTAGCCTCATTCTCACACCTGAAAATCAGTGCGATTATCCTATTCCTACATACTGTATTTCCATTTAGACGTGTGACCTGTCTGTGGGAATGTACTGTACTATATAATAGTGTGACCATCCAGCCTCACACGTGTCTCCCAGCCTCACACGCATCTCTCAGCCTCATTCTCATACCTGAAAGTCAGTGTGATTATCCTATTTCTACATATGTCCTTTTATACATACTGTGGGAATGGATCCAGTCATAAGTTGGGGACAATCTGTAAAAGACTTCACTTTTCATGGAATCCTGCCTGTCTAGTGTTTCTGCCCTGCCCTTATAGTAAATCTCTCCGCGAGTCAAACAGGTCCTGTCACTGTCCCATCGGAAACATCCTGATCTGCACAGCAGTTAAAACGTAAAGTGGAAGGGTCAGAGGTCGAAAAAATGAGATCCACAAAATCATGTTATTAATTCTAAACAACACTGATACTTAAATGAATAGATTTTTTTTTTTTTATCAGGCACCCAGCAGTGATGGCACTAGTCTAAACAGTCTTATGAGCATTATAATAAGGCGATGATGCGTCGCAATGCTGAAAAGGCGGCTTGCAGGTCTAATAAAGGTCAGCCTCATCTAGCGAAGGAAATCCTCAGTAGAACCTTCACTGTTTACACACTGTGCTATAAACCATTATCCCACTACATATGACAGCTAGACAAAGCTCCATATAATTAAGCAGTGGAAAAAACTTCTGTACTTTTCCGATAAGAAAAAAAAAAATTGGAACAACTCCTTAGATGAGAAGAGGAAGCTGTAGCAGCGCACCGGGGCATCTTCAGAATGCTTCCAAAGCGGAATCATTAGGAAAACTAAAGTAATAAATGTGCTTTAGGCCATGTAATATGAAAAATAATGTAAAATTTAATATCACCAAGGCTCTTCCTGGTTACAAAAAAAACCTGACAATTTTCTAGAATCCAGAGTATTTATATTTATGAGGGACACCCACTGACCATGAAATGGGAATTTCACATTACGTTAGTAGCGAGGCTAAGAACTAAAACCACATAATTTGTAAATCAGTGGTATTAGATTAATAAAGGTAAAAATTGTGCATCTACACGGAAGTAGCGGGGAAAACAGCCATGTAAATACATAGTGACTGATAGACGATTCAATTTCAACATTTTTTTTTGGCTATTTCTCATCACAGCTATTGTGTAAGGATGAGATCTCGAGCACAATACGGATACAAATGCAATCTGAGAATTACACTGTAGCATTAGGCCACATAATATAATGCCTCATTTAAATATGCAAAATTAAAACAGCTTCTAAATATATAATTAGAATAAAATTGATTGCGGCTAAAGACAGAACGGGATTTAATAATGGGCCCTGGATCTGTCATGTGGACGCAAATATTCCACTGTAAATGACCATTACCATACACGAGAGGACATTATAAGAACAAATTAAAGAATTAATTCATCTCTAATTATACCATTCTACAAAAAGCATAGATAAAGCTCTGGTGAGGGACTGTTGCTCTTGGAAGATCTCTGAATCCAATGGGACTTTATGAAGCAAAATACACTGACTGAAATAAGCAGCACAAGCAGGAGCTATATATATATATATATATATATATCGCTATGGTAAGATGCAATGTTTACGAAAGTCAGCTGTGAATTAAAAGCATATTGCTCAAAATCTTAGAAAGAGACTGTTCTTTTCCTGCACTGGTATGTGTTTATGCTGGAGAGAAGAACATCGATTGGGAGAAAGAACCACCGATCTGGGAAACGTGATACAGGGAGGAAAAAGGGATTCTGCTTTTAGCGAGAGAGCAAGGGGGAGCCCCATGCCAGGATATGAAAGGCATAGAAAACACGTAGCCTCTACCATATTTGCCAGAGTGCTACACATCCTCCCCTTCTAACTGCCAAGTCTGGCCCAGATAGACCATGTGACCTTGTTAAGGAGACGGGAGCTAGCTGTGAATAATAGGGCAGAAGTTTCTCTCTTCAGCAGGTTGCTGCAAGGTTATGCAAAGACTGCATGTATTTCTTATTGCCGTGGGGGTCAACTGCCTTCCCTTGTGTGGCAAATATTCCCTCCGGTATTCCATTCCATCAATGCTCAGCATGACAACCGATTTCAGTATGACAGAGCTCTAGTTAATATTGATATTTTAAAAACGCAGTTGCTTGTGGCCGTATATAAGTTGATGCCTTGGGTTCAATGCAGTTTTTGACGTATTAAATAGGGTTGGATGGCATGCTGGCTTAATGGGTAACCCAGTGGCCTCTTGCCTACAGTGCAGCGTATTTCAGAGCCATGCCCAGCTGAGTGTGGTGGATTCTCCGAGTTCTTCCTGCATTTATGTTCGCTTCCACCTGCAGCGAAGTGTCTGCTTTAAATTTTGTGGTTATGATGGACGGATGAAGAGCACTGGTGTAGTACATTTTGACGTACATAATTTTATGTCCGTTTCTACCGGGTGGTCCTCGTAGCAGTTTCATGCCATTCAATACTATTCTGACATTTATAAATGGCAGAACAGCCTTGCATACTCAGCGTTTCCCCCGTCAACAGAGCTGCAAAGCACTCTGTGCCAAGGCAGTCGCTCTCTTCAGATGATGATGGTCACATGACATCGGGGCAGAGGAACTGGCGGCTCCTAGAGGACTGCTGGAGGTCGGCGGCTCGCAAGCAGTTGAGGTCAGTGAGCAGGCGCTCGGGGCAGCCTCAGAATATAACAGGCCTCTGACAGAATGCAGACACCTCAGAGACCCTCAGCCGAGCGAACGCAGACCCGCAACAGTAAAAAGAACATCATAAATTTGTCAGGAGGCACAACAATACTGAATTTATGCTTAGGGGCACCAAATCTTATTCTACTGACAGCAGCAGGGGGACAGGTCATGACAGCAGCAACAGCGACGTTAGAGGCAAAGGACAACAGCCGAGGGCACCACCGACGCCAGGCGACACAGAGCTGTCCTAAGCGCCGGCTCCTGCGCCTGATTGGCTAATTATCAACCGGGGTAAAAGCAACACGACTGAGCACAGCAGCCAGTCTGTGAGGGGAGAGAACATGCAAGGCACTGTTAGGTAATGTTTACTAATACCTAGTAGAATGTGCAAATCAAGGACTTACTGATTGAAAAGGGGACTGATTATCTCCAGGGCTGCAGCAACAATATTTTATTTTATGCGTGTTTTCTGTCTTCATTAAGATGCCTGGCATTCCTGGTAACCTTCCCCTGTCTTTCCTGCCACCCCAGCCTCTCATCCTGCAAGTTCAGTGCGGAATTCAAGCAGCAAAGCCATTAGGCTCTGACTGAAGCGCGGTACCTGAGACTACCCTGCATTTTCCAAGTTCCAATCTCTGCTTCTTAGACATCCAGTTCAAGTGCTTTTTATTCACTCAGCCTGACCTGTTGAAGGGTTTAGTTTAGCTACTAAAAACAGCTGGCAGCATACTTCCAACCCATGGTCTCTCAGTTTACAGGTGCCAGTGGGCTTTCTGCTTTAATTTTTTTTTCAGTTCCTTCCCTGAAGTTTTCCATGACAGCACAAGATCCTTTGTCTTCTTATATAGGTTTGAAGAGATTTCTATACGAGTTCTGAGGATCATTGTTGGATTCATGACTCACTTAAGGGGTCCAGAAGGCATATCAGAGCCTGTGGACAGAAATTTGAGCCTGGGTGTAACAAACAAAGGTCATGTTTGGGTTCAAGGAGGAATTTGCTATGCAAACAAGTACAATCTGAAGCAGTCAGTGGCAGAATGAGGACACCCATTCTCATGCAAAAAGCAATACTGCACACATGTCCTGAGAATCCAGACCATCATGATATTTAATTATGTTGATGTGGCTGCTGAACCTAACAGTAGGATGTAAAAGCATTTGTGTGTAAGTAAAACTCCCATGAATATTTGGTGGCATACTGTATTGTGCTCAAAATAAATAAATAATATGATCAAATTGTTAATTTTTATAGGGTTATTGTACAGACTTTGATAGGGTTATTGCCCATATTGCACGGTTAAATAATACGTGAATTTTTTTGAGAAATAAAATATACATGAAACTTAAAAATGCATCAAAACAGCTTATCACTATAAGTAATATTCTTGCTCATTCATGATGTAAAATGCATACAGCATCCAGCTATTGAAAGATTGCTTCTTAACACATCATACTCTAGCAAAGTTTAAGTAGTAAATGAAGTCTTGCCAGTTTTATAGTAAACGAAATAAGTCTAAACACAAAAACTTAGGACTAAAATCAAGACGTCATGTAAAAAAATCTCATCCACGGGAGAAATGAACGGGCGTCAAAGCAACTAGCAAAGATTAAAGCTGATAAACGAAAAACATGATTTTATCACAATACCAACCTTGATTTAAACTGTTCTATTACAATTTATGACTAAATTTAAGACATTAAGGGAAAAGGTTAATATTGAAGGGGGCACAGCTGTGCTCTGACAAGGTGCGATTTGGACATAAGGTGCTGTGCTCACAGCTGGGGCACAGCTGTGCTCCGCTGGGCTCCGTCTGTATTTTAACCCCGGACAGCACCAGTGTACCTGTCTGCATGTGTACAGAGGATGAAAGAAGATGCCGTCTCTGAGATCAAGCATCAAGCAATACAGTAATATCTTTCCAACAAGTGACCAACAAAACTATAAAACGTGATCATTTCCATATGGCTATCAATAAACACCATGTTACTGATCTCTTCTCATGACTTTACATAATCAGTTGATGGACCTTACCAGTGTTCAGAATGGTACATCATGCTCAGTATATCTCCACCAGCTTAGCTAACCGTTTTTGTGGTGCTCTGAGCCTCCATGGGCTTTCAGTATTCAAATTGCTGTATTATAAAAACAGGAAGCCAAAGCAAAGTCTCACTACAGCCTTACCAAGCAATTAATTAAAGTACGAAATCGAATTCAGGTTGTTCTCCTTGAAGCAATGCATGGAGTAACCTTAATGGAAACAGCCCCAGAAGCTTCAACCAGGTGAGGAAGTCCTCCTCATGTGCGGGGTACAGAATAGATTTCTCGCCAGCAAACAGGAAAAATGTAGGAGCTGTGATATACAAGGTATGACAATAAGGGAGCCAAAAAGGACAACACATACATCAAAAATACCCGCTAAAGAAAATGGACTGGGAAGTCCAATTTGTGCCATGTGAGCAGGAATCTCAAACCCCAGCAGAAGACCTTAGGCTCTCGGGACATCACTCAGCTCATCCCAATGCAAGGAGCCGCAGCACAGCACTGAAGGGGTACTCGCAAGCATTTTCTCTTAACTGTCCAAACCAAATGCTGAGCCAAGTTAACACTCTACCCAAAAGTCAGTCTGTGATTCTAATCTCTATTAAAAATGGCAATAAATAAGCATTGTATGTGATAAGTCTATAAATCATAAATATCCCCAAGTCTTTGACTACACAGAAGCTTTCCATTAGGTATCATTACTGCTCTAGGTATTATTATTAGGGTTATTATTAATTCATGTTATGCATTTTCTAGCCTGTAAAATGGATTGAAAAGGTGTGTGAAGTAAATTTTGGCTGGGCCCTGTATTACTGAAAAGGAGTAGCAGAAGAATGACTCTTGGGACTCACGTGGTGACATAGACAAGGATATATTGGCTTAGCCTCAAAAATACTGTATGCTCATGGTGTAACGTGAAACTGCACATTCTTCCATACCAGCTAATTGGTCCATGGTTCCTTTTTATGGATGTGTCAGGAATATTCCATTTTTTTTTTTTTACAATAAACCATTGTTCCTGTGTTCATCTAACTCGATTATCGGTGATTTGAGACCATTTGAAGACATTTCTTATGTGGTTATAAAGAACTGCATTTTGATTCTCTCGCGTTCAATATAACTTAAATACAGTCATTTCGAACACGGTAGACTATATTTCAGTAGCTCATGGTTTATAGCCATAGTTTAATTGTGGATGTTTAATGGCTTTATAATTTTAAGTTATTTTTACTGCAACAATTCACATATTTTTCTCGGTTTTAACATATTGAAGGATTTAAATAGTCCAATTATTCCTCTATGCAGCTATAATTTGACCCGTGTGAAATTATTGGGGAAATGTCTCATTGCACAAAGCACAAAGAGATTGTGTCAAATTGTGAAATGGACTTTCACGAGAACATTCCAGTGTGAGCTAAATTCGCAATAAAATGTGTGCATGTCCTCAACCAACGTATACAGGTCCACGTACTGCACAGAGCTGAACCAGTACCAGATGCCAGTGTCAAGGCAAATCAGCAGGACTGAAAGCAGCAGCTGCTGATGCAAGCCTTGGCCAGCCATTCAAGGCCTTGTGCATGTCTCATGCATAACCTTATGGCAAGCATCACTGTACCAGTAGTTTAATGTAGATGCAGAGGAGAATGGGTCTCAAATGTAGGTTATGCCATTGGGGGGTTTTTGTGTCAGGCTCCCTGAGGTGTCATGTGGAATAACCAGGGCTACCAGCTTCAAGACTGATATATAAATATACTGCAAAACCTTCTTCACCGAAATCAACTTGTCTGCAGCATCATGAGTGTAACAGAGAAATCGGGAATGATTCTTTCCAGGAAAACTGCCACGTTGAAGAGATGTTTGACAAGCATTTTAGGGGAATTAAAAGCCTCAGCTAACACCAGCCGGCCTCACTGGGTCATATCCCACCATAAAGAGTCTACTTGTTTCCGCATTTCTGTTACCTAAATGGTTGGCTGCAGCATCGCCGTTTGATAAGTGGTGTCCGCGCGAAGCAGAGATGGCACAGCCAAAGTGGCGTCTGACGGAGAAAAACTGAGCTTTCGCATCTCCTTGAATTCGTAACGGCAAAGAAATAAGCCTCACTAGTGCCGCGGAGAGCGGTTCCAAAGTGCGATGGGAGAGATAAAAGCCAGGGGAGGTTGTGACCTTTCATTTGATTTCAAATTGGTGGCATGACTGGCTAATCACAGGAGTTTCCAGGGCTGTCAGATAGATGTACTTACTTGTTCATGTTCAGACAAGTTAATTCCTAAAGTGAGGGAAAAAAAAGCGGCCCTTGCGAATTATTAAACGTAGTGTTCATTTAAACGGGCTACATAAACCGATTCAATGAATTACCAAAGGACTGCACAAATGCATCTCAGGCTTTCATGGGCCTGTCACAGCTGCTCTTACATTGTCAGTCATTATTTTTTAGGGCATGGGGTGAAGAAAATAAAACGCACAAAAGAATGCTTTGCCCTCAGATGTTGTCAGCTTGCGATTACGGTAAGAACTACAGAGGCGAAAGCAAAAGCTTCTGAACAACTGAAGAATTGGTGATTGGTGCTGTCAGGACGACCTGGGGAATGACTGGGGTTTCCTTGAATGAGGGCCAGCAATTCCTGACACACCTATCCTCACAAGCAAGGGCATACTTTTGGTTTCAACATCGGTAGGGACCAAATCAGCAAGCCCCCACCCACCTAAACACACACACACACACACACACTACTGCCACAATACTGGTACCTGTAAGAACCTACGGTCCATATCCAAATCATATCCTTGCTCACAAGCCAATGGATTTCCTCAGTAATACTTTAGACGCAAGCAAGGATAGTATTGTGTAAGGATGTAGCGCAGCCTTTGCATGCTGCACCTTCCAGAACAGCAGCATGTATCTTCATTCCCAATATGCTGAACATTCCCGTCGCATTTGCTTGTTGGTACAGATGCTCAGATTATTCCGCAGCCCGGGTACTTGCTAAATAAGCAAGCAAACATGCCAAATGAGTTTGCCATGCAACAGACCATGCTTTTCACCTGCCATATTGCATCAAGATTATTATAGTGCAGCATCTATAGAGGGCCTCCAGGTACAAGTGTTACTCTCTAGCCTTTTCCCATGCTGCAGTTGTGTTTATAAGGTGAACAGATGCTACACAACACATGCTACCAGGGAGATATAGTTGTCGGTCTCCTAACACCCCAGTAAACATCCATTGTTTACCTTGCAATTGTACCCTGTGCTTTGCTTTGCTTCTGACACCCTATGTTTTGCAGAAAGGCATATTAACCTGCAGAAGAGACCCACTTTGTCCAGCTGGCAGGCCGGATGGGACTTTGTCTTCCACCCTAACCATAGGATGAAGAGTTCCATTTTATCTAGACTTTGCCACAGCTCACAGGTATCCAGAGTTAATTCTGCCCTGCCTTGCAATCTTCACAACCCCCTTCCTGCAGCCCTGACGCATATGAAGACCGAGGAGAGGCGTCCCTCAGGAGCGACCAGGCTTGAGGGCCAGCACAGCAGCCCCCTTGATCTGCAGAGTTGTCCTTGCTTTGCACTTCTTTCCCATGACAGGTGATCACATGGTTATCAGGCCTGCAGTAAAGCTTTGAGAAGGTGTGCCTTCCAGATTTCAGAGAATGGCAGGGGATGCTGGGATTCCGGCTGCTTTCAGATGCAAGGAACTCCAGCTCAAACAATCCATTTTGAAACGTCTGACCTTGGAAGCCGCATAGGTTGTAGTATAAGGTGCGGTTCTCTGCAATAGTACCATCGTCTATAGCAGGGACCCCCAAGCTTTTGAATAAACTTTGGATATACATTGTTCAATACATTGTTTCACAAACTGGGAAAGTTAGGGTTGGTACAAACAGAACGTGCGAAAGTGTCCTCTTCAAAATATGCAGAATTTGAGGGACGGGAGATGTTTCTTAAATTTGAGAGGATTTTTAAAATTAGAATACTGGCTGCGACCAGGGTTTGGGAACCCATAGTCTATAGGACTTACATTTGGGTCATATCCAGGGTAGGCGGCCGTGATCCTGAAGTGTGAGTGTCCTACAGGTTTCCCACTCTACCCAGCTTCTGATGAACCAAACCCGGTTTCAGGCAGATATCAAGTAGGACAGAAAACCTGCTGGGTACCGGCACTCCTGGATCAGGGCTGCCTACCCCTGGGTTAAAGGCCTGCTAACTGATATATAAAGCACATCCTTTTCAGACCAAAAGCCATGGCAAATAGGGGGTGGCTTAGTGGCCTCACAAGGTTGAGAATTTGATTCCTGCTCCTGGCTTTACTTTCTCTGAGAAGTATAGCCTGCTTTATTCCTGCAGTGCAGAAGCATGCAGTTAGATTCCCATCGTGTGTGATTATGTTCCATGAGATGCAATGGCACCCCCCCCCCAGGGTACTCAAAGGGGCCGTGCCGGCGGTTTATGGCATAAGGTTATGGGATAAGGATGCACACGCCTTGCCCTGCGATGGCACCCCATCTACATTGTCAAGCTTGTGATGGAAAGTCATAAAGAGTGGAATCTGATTTCATGATTTAATAAAATCACAAATGGACCAACTATATGGGATTTACTCTAGACGGCACAACGGAGTCCATTTTAATTAATTTAGTGTCATCCAATATATATTTTAAATTGTCCTTTGTGAAAAAAAATTAAATAAAAAAAGTTACCTGGCAATAAACAGAAGAGGCTGTGGGTGAACAGGTTTTAGTACAGACCAGTAATTTACCCTGATTAAGGCCATTGCACCTGGTCAGACTATTGATCAGAAACTGCCTCTGGTGGCAGGTTATATAAACACCCGGAGGGTAATCTAAATGTTCCGTCTGACCCAACTGTTTTACAGGATCAACAATTAAATTAGTACTTGCCTTTCAGCTGGAGATATGAAAACAATCTCTCTGAGTCACAGTATAGATCAGAAACATCCAAATTATCCAGACACAGAACAAATGCCTGCTTCAGTTGAACAGTTACAAATCAAAATGCAAAAGGCACATACATCATAACAACTAAAATACTTCATTTTGTCATAGCAAACAAAACAGGTCCATGATGCGAAACCACTCACATCATTAACCCAATGATCACAAGAACTCTTCACTGGAACACATCTTACACTGTACAAAATCTGTCACACCTGACCTATTTAACCCTAATGCCTCGATAAGATCAATCAGGACCAGCTGAATTTCATTAACTAAGGTGTCAATAAGCACAGGGCTGGTGATTAATCGCCACGGTAACAGAAAAGCGATCTAAAATCCAGCCCCGTGCCTTTGTGCTGTTCCTCTCCACCAGTAAAGCCTTTATACCCGTTTTTTAAAGTTTCTTAGTTGCATCCAAAATATGGCCACAGTTGGGTCAAACCATGCATTTGTTATTCTGTCATAATTTAAGTTAGGGCTCAGCTGCCCACAGCCCTCATATCTCTCAAACCGAACACCCCAAGCACTCCAAAATACTTTGGCTTGTGGGACTTATAGAAACAGGAACAGAAAGTCTGTTTGAGAGTCTGAGGAACGGGACAGCGGGAGCATGGGAGTGTAGTTTAGGCGAGACCAGATCCCAAGCCCAGCTGTAAACGGTAACTGCTGTGACTGGTGTTAATGAGCTCTGCTCATTGCTCATGTCCAGAGCCAAATGTATATCAGCAGCAGATGAGTCAGCATCAGCCACACTTCACCCATCCAGAATTTGGCATTGATGTCGCCACCCCCCCCCCCCCCACACACACACACACACACACACACAGTTGCTCCTCAGTATATGAACAAATTCCAGTCATGTTTGAAAGGTGGTCTCCTCAAGGTAACTTCCATCCCAGGCATCCTCATAATTTGCAACAAGAATCATTAAATTAGTTCGGTGTTGAAGTATATAATGATCCTCAACTCTGCAGACCACGGGGAATATTGGGGAACAAAATTAATGAAGGAAATATATAGATTTGAAAAAGGAAGGGATAACACACAGGGGGTCACATCTGTGTGTGTGGGGGGGTGATGTATTCATTAACTACACTGTATAGGTACATCTATCAACCACTTACCCAGTATGGAGTGCAGCAGGCCTGGAGCGTACCTGGGAAGCACAGAGCTCCGTGGACAGGAAGCCTATCCATGGGCAACTCTAGACAAGCCAATTAGTCTAAGCACAGGACTACAGGAGGAAACTGGAGTGCCCTGATCATTGGGAGAATATTCAAAATCCATACACACAAAGTGAGGGTGGGATTTGAACCTCCAACCCTTAAAGGTACAGTATGAGGGCACCATATCACCCCCTGTATTAATTTAATTGGGTGATTCTTTAAGTAGTAACATGAATGTCACTTATAACAGATGAACAATAAGCATCTATTGTAAATACACACCCTGCTTCAGAGTTTTTACTCGTTCACAGTGGGCTTATTTGACTTTCGGTAAATGGAAAAACATTCACTTGGGGGGGGGGGGGGGAGCTAATTTGTGGGAAGAAGCAATGAGCCATTAAACACTCTGAAAAGCAAGAAGCAGACATTCACAGCTGGAAAAGACAAACTGCCTCTGATTGTGGAGAGGCTGGTTTTTGTAACGAGGACATCTGTGCACGAGACACTCATTGTTTACTGAACTGATCACAGATCAGGTTCTCATGTATATTATAAACCACAGTGAGGAGCAGAGGTACCCCTGGAGATTTTGGGCCCATAGAAGCATATCATATTGGGCCCCCATCCCAGACCAATCCAATTATGTTTCACATTTTTGAAGGCCCTTGGAATTGTAACTCCCGCCCCCTTTACAGTGATCATGATTAAGAGAATATATACTCTTAATTTTACATTTTATGCACACATTAATTTGCACATTAATTCTAGCCTACCTATCAACAGTTTTATCTCATTTTGATTTTTGTCATTAAGATGGTAAATTCTATTTTTATTGCTGCTGAGAAATGAGTGAGGATTTATCTGGAATGTAATTACATTTTGTGGAAAGTCTTGATCACTGAACATATCTTTGGAGCTTAACACTTGGGTCCGGTGCAGTCCCACTAAATCTGCGTGATGCCCCCCCCCCCACATTCTCATGCAGTAGAAGGGGGCTTCAGTAGCGGTTGCCATGGTGTGCATTGCAGGTTAGCAGGTTAGCTGGTGACTGGCTGGATGGTGTGAGAACTTCAAACTTGTGGGTCTCAAGTTTTGTCTAAGAGGTTGCTGGCATTACACACAGTGTGCTGTATACACACACACTATATTGCCAAAAGTATTCGGACACCCCTCCAAATCATTGAATTCTGGTATTCCGATCACTTCCATGACCACAAGTGTATAAAACCAAGCACCTAGGCATGCAGACTGCTTTTACAAACATTTGTTAGAGAATGCTTTCAGCAGCTCAGTGAATTCAAGCGTGGTACCATAATAGGATGCCACCTGTGCAATAAGTCCATTCATGAAATTTCCTCGCTACTAAATATTCCATGGTCAACTTAGAGGTATTATAACAAAGTGGAAGCAATTGGGAAAAACAGCAACTCAGTCACAAAGTGGTAGCCCACATAAAATCACAGAACGGGACAGCACATGCTGGGGTGCACAGTGTGCAGAAGTCGCCAACTTTCTGCAGAGTCAATCGCTACAGTCCTCCGAACTTCATGTGGCCTTCAGATTAGCTCGAGAAAAGTGCGCAGAGAGCTTCATGGAATGGGTTTCCATGGCCGAGCAGCTGCATCCAAGCCTTACATCAAGTGTTATGGTGTTAGTTCCAGTGAAAGGAACTCTTAATGCTTCAGCATACTTGGACAATTTCATGCTCCCAACTTTGTGGGAACAATTTGGGGATGTTCCAACATGACTGCACACCAGTACACAAAGCACGGCCTATAAAGACATGGATGAGCTTTGTGTGGATGAACTTGACTGGCATGCACAGAGCCCTGACCTCAACCCAATAGAACACCTTTGGGATGAATTAGAGCAGAGACTGCGAGCCAGGTCTTCTCATCCAACATCAGTGCCTCAAAAGCTCTTCTGGAAGAATGGTCAAAAACACACTCCTAAACCTTGTGGAAAACCTTCCCAAAAGAGTTGAAGCTGTTATACAGTAGCTGCAAAAGGTGGGCCAACTCCATATTAAAGCCTATGTATTAGGAATAGGATGTCATTAAAGTTCATATGTGTGTAAAGCCAGGTGTCCCAATATTTTTGGCATTATAGTTTATGTGTATGAATATATATATATATATATGTGTACACACACACACACACACACACATATAGCGTGCATGTGTGTGTGTGTGTGTGTGTTTTTAACTTCTCAGAGAATATACACAAGTCAAGGTGGGAGTGATTCATTGTCGCCCATTCTATATAACAACTTGTATATAGCTCCACCGGAATGTCTTCTTGGGTTACACGGACCGGCATTCTGAAATGCTGAGATTCCTCCGAGTTGAAACACACAAAAATCAGCTCTGAGTCTAAGAAATGCCACTGTGGATGGTAGCTAAGGACTGTGCTTCAGCTAAGGACAGATCCCCAGCCTGGTTGTAAATGGCAACTGCAGTAACCTGTGTTAATGAGCCCCGCTCATATCTCATATCTAAAGTCTGCCATATGATTCTAGTCAGCATTTTTAGCGTTATTTTTTGCTTTGGTGCCTACTGCCCACAGTTGCTCCTCAGCATCTGCACACATTTCAGTGATGTTTGAGAGGTGGTCCTTTCAGGGCAGATGCCAGTCTATGGGGAAAGGTGTACAAAAACGTATGGAAATGAAATCTAGCTTCATTTTAATGACTTACAATACAGTGTACACCGTGAACTCAGGGAAAAAGGCCCCTTCATTTATTCTCCATACTTTGGTTAGTATACCAGAAGCATTTTATTGCTTTAAGACTGCGTGAAATTCCTGTGTGATAACCGCTGAAAATTAGAGCCCTGATGTGATGGCTCCCAGAAAAGACTTTTTTTCTGTGCGGTAGTTAGTTATTCTTTTGATAGTGAATTAGTGATGGCCACACACTGCCAGAAATCTTGCAAGAGCATTAAATTTTTACTGTATAGTAATAAGGGACTGTTAAATGGGGTCAGTAATGAATTCAGTAATTACCTGTCATATCACCTTGGACCCCAGTCCTATCAAATACCGCAGAGGGGAAGGACATGGTTGCAAATAAATTCTGAGACTGACTCAGTCCTCTAGAAGCCCAAAGTGTAATTAGTGTGGTCAGATACTATTGTCAGCTCTCCTTTGATTTTCTTAGAATTCTTGGTTTTGAGGTGAAGGCATCTTAAGCTATCTCCACATCATTTTGGAATATGTACCCAGCTGTGGTTCGGGACCTGACCTTCTGTCAGTGCAGAGTGAGATATTGAATTACACCTTCAGTTGTGAGCTCAGCTCCCCCATATGACGAGAGGTACTGGAAGGAGATTGGGTAACAGGACTGTTAGAAACAAATGATTCGCTGTGCTTAGAGTAGCCGGCTTAACACCGTATTCAGACGGATCGTGTAACACTGTCATGTAAATGTGCTCTACGAGCGTGAGTGAGGCGAGCTGAGGTCCTGGAGCAGTCCCGGCATGACATGCTGCTCAATAATCTATTTGCCTGGAGAGAAGACTGTGCAGCTTTGGAATCAGAAATGTGTTGAGGGGGAAAAACAGACCCCAGGGTAGAACCACAGGTACCTTACGAATAAAACATTTAACCATTTTATTCAAGCAACTGATAATTTTATGGTTTGAATTGTATTTAATGTACATGATACAGAGTATAGACACAATGCACCATATAATGATACAATGATACAAAGTTTCAACATGGCAAGCCACCTACAAAGGAGATTGACGGACTGTCACATGACCTGGCCACCTGACCTAAACAGTAGAGATGGTTTCGGAGGTGTTTGACCAGAGAATGAAGAAAAAGCGGCCAATGAGAGCTCAGCTTATATGGAGGACCTCATTCAGGACAGCTGGAAAAGCATCACAGGAGGCCACCTCATGGAACTGGCATAGAGGAGAGAGTAGGATCAGCCAGTCCCTGGAGCGATTGGGGTTAAGGGCCTTTTTCAAGGCCCAATGATGGGATCACTCTGCCGACCCAGGGATTTGAACATTTTTTTTTGTTTAATATTTTTTTGGTCAGTGGCAAATTCCATATATGTCATTTTATAGTTTCGATTTCTTTAGAATTACTCTAAAATATAGAGAATAGTACTATGGGTAGGAACTTTTTACTGGTACTGTATATAATGTACACTAAAAAGACATGATACACTGACATAATATAATGCATAAAACGTACAGACTAAATTGCTCATAAATATAGCAGACGTATTTACTGGTTATGCAGACACACAAATGTGATATGTGTTTTCTATACCTGAAAAACTGTTTTAATACAACAAATACAAAAATACACACATAGAAATGTTACAGTTCCAAGATGAGAATAGGTGAATAAGACTGATTGCGCAGTGAACACAGCTGTCTTATTTAGCTGCTGTTACCTGTTCAATAATTTACTCCACTGTCACAAGTGTTTAATAGTGCTTAATATTGTAATTGTGCCATTATTAATTACTGCAACCCATAAATTACCGAGTTAATAATTAACACCATATGTATGCTCAAAATTGTTTAATTAAAATAGATAAATTAATAGATTAATAGATTTTTTTTTTGGTTAATTTACTTTTTTGTTAAATTACAGCCATCCGCAGAGATTCGTCTGCAGCATGCAGTGACCCATGACAAAGGCAACGCTCTGGAATGTCATTAAGGAAACTTTAATCAGATGCAAGTAATCTGCATGAATGTAAATAAACAAAACAGCTAGAGGTAGGTTTCATGCCAGGTAGTGTGGTTCGAAGAATGCTTTTGCCTTCAGGAGCTTGCACACAATATATTTCTGTAAATAATAGGAAATGGCAGTCATTTCCTTGCGTGTATACTTATTACTTGCACAAATGCTAAGATATACATAACTAACCAGACAGACAGACAGACAGATAGACAGACAGATAGATAGATAGATAGATAGATTTTGCAAATGCTTGGGAATTTTTTTCTTTCCATTTTCAAATGAATTGCATTTTAGCTATATTGGGTATTTATCACTTACTCACTAAAAAAGAAATACATATCTTTGTCACTCTTCGTCACTGACAGCTATTTTGGCCTTGCAAGTCATTATAAGTAGGCAATTAATTAATTGCGAATTGGTGGTTACTGAGCCCTTAATTAGCACAGTCTATTGTGCCCTGTCATGTAGCACAAGCCCATCTGCGCATACATACATTGTGAGACGTATAGTGAAGAATATCTGCTCTGCGCTACCCATAGTTTCCCTCTTTAGTTTTCATGGAACCAAACAAATGGCAAATAGAGATAATAAATATAAGCTAGAAGAAGTACAGACAATTACACAAAATACCCATTAATCACATTTAACAATGAGCGTCACTGAATTAAAATTTATGTCTCAGAAAAGGTAAAAAGAAAACAGAATTAAAAGATAATCAAACGTCCCATCCTGCCATCCATCCAACTTGCATATCTGCTTATGAAGTACATACCTTAAGTAATGCTATTCCATGTACCATTATTGTAAAGTATTGCCAAGTAATTTTTATATTACATGGAATAATTATTTTACAATTACATAATTGTCAGACCCTTACATGCTTCAGTCTTTTCCAAAATACTCATTTGATTGTTTTCACCCATGTCTCGTCTACGTCTTTGCCTTAGATTTGCTGTATTGCTTTTTTCTTTTTGGCTAGGTCAGGGGTGTCAAGCCCCAGTCCTGGAGGGCTGGAGCCCTGCACATTTTTGGGTTTACCCTCGTTTAACACACCTGATTCAACGCCTCGCAGTTCCTTGTGCTAATTAC
>JAODKN010000037.1:13430973-13441398 GCA_026774425.1 Petrocephalus zakoni
AAAATGTGATTAATCGCAGTAGTCATATCCAGACATGCACATATAAACATAAAATGTGATTAATCGCAGCTTCATGAAAAATGCACTTTCAAATGACATCTCTACTCTGTGTGTGTGTCTGTGGATTTGTAATTATTACAGTGTGCGGACCCAATGTCCCCTTAATGTGACAAAAACGTATTACTTTTTACTTTGTGGGGAACATTTACAGATGAATAACCTAAATTTTATAAATATCTGTAACTGTAATTTAAAAACTAAAAATGCCAAAAGTCTTGTATTTCTGTTTACATATGGTTAAGGTTAGGGTTGGGTAGGGGTTAAGGATGCCACGGTTGGAATTAGGGTTATGTCCATAGGAATGGATGGAGAGTCCCCATAAGGATAGGAATACATGGACTTTGTGTGTGTGTACATGGGTATGGAGTTTGCTTGAAACGTGCAATAGCGTGCAATTCTGAGTATGATGGACTGGCATCCCATCCAGGCTATATTATAACCAGTGGTGCTAGGGATAGACACCAGGCCCCTCCCACTACTGTGGCCAGAAGCCCTTGGAAGATGGATGGACAGTTGTGCATTAAAGAGAATAACAAACATTTGTTGGAATTGTGAAAAAACTATGGCGTTATGCAGTGAAGTCCCTATAGTGTCCATAGTGTTTTGCAGGTTTGCTGTTACTGCGAGGGGTATAATCTCCAAATTTGTCCTGACAAATACTTTAGCAAACCTCTAGGCTGAGACACACACAGATAGACATGCACGCACACGTCAGAGCCAGATAACAGCAGACTAAGCGTTTCTGATCAGCAGAAATGCTGCAGTCTCATTTTGACAAAACACCAGGCTCTTGTCACCCCCCATGTTTTCCACACATAAAACTCCCATCACAAAGACATCGGATACAAACAACTATTAAAATGTCACATATACTTTCAGAATTCAAAAAAAAATTTAATAAAGCATATTCCTGGAATAAATGCTTCTCTTTCTGGCTGCAGGAAGGGCCACTAATCTGATTAGTGGCAGATATTTGCAGTGGCATCGAGTCAGAAACTGCCCAGCACAGGGGCCATATAACTGACAAAAGCAGTGCAGATGGGAATAACCATACACTATTCTGCTCATTAGGAGGGCATGGCTCTTGTCAGACAGGTCATCTGATGCTATTATTGCCGATGCTTATCCATGAGAGCAGTGTTCCCCAATCCGGTCCTCGGGGGCCTGCAGACAGTCCAAGTTTTTGCTCCTATGGGGAGCTGGAAGGATGAAAAAATGTGAATTGTCTGGCAAGGAGCCGGGTGGGAGCAAAAACGCGAGCTGCCTGTGAGTCCCTGGGGACAGGGTTGGGAAACCCTGCATTACAGTTTGTGAGCAGCACCAGTCCACATTCTTTGTGAAATGCAATCAAGCTATTTCCAGACCTAAAGCCAGTTTAAGGCTGGCTTACTAAGAAAACATATAACTGGACATTAGTCACTGGTAACTAAAATTAATTTTGCTCGATAATTGTGTTTACCATGTTTACCGGCAAATTAAACTACCTACAATGTAACTAGTGTGTTTAACTTTAATGTTGACTGCTACACTGACCCACTGCAAGAAACTGACCACATAAGCCTCCTTTGCACTCTGACCCCAGAACTTAATTAACCTTTCCTCATTTTTACATAAGTGAAATGAGCTTTTACAATAATATCCCATGGCTGACTTGTAGGTCGTGACCTAATGAATAACGGGAGTGGAAAATATGCTATTAAGGAAGAATCCTCTGGGATATCAAACCAATTTGGCATGCCCTCTGTTCCTGAGAAGCAATTAAAATATTAGTTTAAAATGTAACAGTGTTCACACATATTGACATATAAGGAAAATTGCTTTGAATGAAATGCTGAGAAAAAAACACTTCATGCTTAATTTTTAATAATACCCAAGGCTACAATATCACTTTAAGAACAATTACCAGGCAAACTCTGACTGAATGGTTAAGATGTAAACTTTCTTAAAACTGTGTTATAACTCAAAGCATTGTTTATAGTCTATACTATATATATATATATATATATATATATATACTGTATATATAATTTTAATGTGTATATTTGTTGTTCTTTGGTACTGGGCTGGCAAAACATTACTTCAATAAAAATAAATGAATTATTTTATATATTATGATACATATAATTACAAAACTGATAATAAATCGAGTTTTAATAGAAAACAGCTGGTGGATAGAGACATGGGCTTTAGCTGATAGTACACAGCTATACATGGACATGGACTTAATAGATAGGATAGTTGTTACAAACATGAGCTCCACGATAGCATTGTAACTAGAACCATGAACTCAGCCGATAGCACAGTGACTAGGAATACGAACTCAGCTAATATTATAGTGGCTAGAAACATGAATTCAGCTGGCAGCATAGTAGATTCGACAGATAGCATAGGTTCAACAGAAGTATTGTGGTTTAAAATGGATTTCCCCTGCTGTGAAAATTGCCAGTAGGTTTGTATAATCTGCAAAAAGCAGCACCAAATTACAATGTTAATGTGTCTTTATGGCACTTAGGAACGTGTCACCTCTAGAAAAGTTTTGGAGCCATTCAATCTGCAGATGGGATTCCGATCATATCGCCCCTAACTGGAATGATTTGAGCTGCGTGTGAAATCGGCAGAGTGCAGCTGTTTTCCTGGTCCTGGCCATTTGCAGCACACCATGTACAGGCCAGCTTAACTCAGACATCTGCAAGGCCTCTCTCTGACTCAAGCCATTATATAAGACTCTCGACGAAATTCGTGCCTCATCGTCAAAGTACACCGTGCTCTTCCAGGACTATTGTGATGCCACATATTTTATCTAAGTCCAAAAAAGCACTCAGAGGAGCAAACTGGCTAAAGAAATTCACCTGTGAGAAAACAGAACCATACCAGAGAGTTTCTGTAAAGTCTTCGCCCATTCATAGAATGTTCTTTTTTATTACGTTTCCATATACTGTAGGACTTTCTGCATTTGGTGACGGTGATTAATTGTCATTATTGACACGCCATAGTACAAAGTGCACAACAACAAAATGTGTCAAATGTGACAATCGAGCCCGGCTTCACTGGGTGGGCCACCCAATCACAAGGCTGGCCCACCCAGCCAAGAGGGGGAAATTGTATTTTTTTATATGTAATTTCCCACCCCCCCAAAATATTCCTGGCCCACCCTGTTACCAACAGCTGGAGCCTTTACCACTGCTCACCTTTAGGCCTCCACTGCTCACCTTTAGGCCTCCACTGCCCACCTTTCACTGCCCACCTTTAGGCCGTCACTGCCCACCTTTAGGCCTCCACTGCCCACCTTTAGGCCATCACTGCCCACCTTTAGGCCTCCACTGCCCACCTTTAGGTCTCTACTGCCCACCTTTAGGCCGCCACTGCTCACCTTTAGGCCTCCACTGCCCACCTTTAGGCCTCCACTGCCCACCTTTAGGCCTCCACTGCCCACCTTTAGGCCTCCATTGCCCACCTTTAGGCCGTCACTGCCCACCTTTAGGCCTCCACTGCCCACCTTTAGGCCGCCACTGCCCACCTTTAGGCCTCCACTGCCCACCTTTAGGCCTCCATTGCCCACCTTTAGGCCTCCATTGCCCACCTTTAGGCCTCCATTGCCCACCTTTAGGCCGTCACTGCCCACCTTTAGGCCGTCACTGCCCCTTTATGCGTTTGAGCTACCATGTACCATACTAATCAGCAAAGTGTTTCCTTAACAGCATCACTTCTGAGTTTGCCACACGTGCCCACATGCTGAGACTTAATTTATGAAGCTTTTTACAAACCGCATTAAAGCAATCAAACAAGGTTGCAGAAAGCATTTCTGATAAAAGGTTCCCTGTGACAATTTATGAATACTATAGTTAGCTGTGCCATTTCCCAGGAACTTCCGCACTGAGGTTGCACTTCAGAATTCTTACGGCGATTTAAGTGCTAATGTGTGCCAGTTATCACAGTTGTCATTGGTAGCTTGCCATTTTCATAGATTATGCCAATCTAGTGCTGAAAATCAGACAATTAAACGAGTCTGCACAATTTTCTTAAAGAATTCTGAAAAGCCACTATCAATAATTAACTCTCTATAAACTCTGTAAGTGAAGACCACAACATACAGCCACACTGAAACTCTTTTAAACGAAATGTTCGATAAATGTGTTGAAGAGATATAAAGTGAATATAAAGGAAAAAGTTTTATTTTGAACTTGAGTCTAGTTGGCCATTATTTCGTCCTACACTCAGGCCACTTAACAATAATTGGACCCACATTTATATTATAGTGGGAAAATGGAAACACATCTTGCACTTGCAGGCATAAGTACAATGTTGCATTAAAACAACAGAAGACTCTTTTTGATGTAAAAAAAAAATGAAAACTTTTTCCAAATTTTGCCCAGAAAATAAATTGTTTTCAATAATTCAACAAGCCCATTGGACCAAACAAACCCAATCAACTAAGACAATTCTAGTACTTTCTTTGGTGGCTTGTTTTGTCTTGACATGTATAAATAATTCACAATGTAAGGATATTGCCTGATAATAGGAAGAGAACCACTCACTAGTCCAATAGTAGAGTCGTTATGGTGCTCCTTTGAAGAGTTAGATCCTATTTACAGTATTGCTGGGTGATCTTTGAGGCTCAGAACAATCTGTATCATTAGATAATCAGTTTAATTCTTTTCTTCCTGGCTATACACTCTGTTTTTACTGCCAGACTTTAATAACGTTTTCTATTGTCCAATATTTAGCCAGCTACTGAGCCAATATCATAAACACATTGTGTTAGAAAACTATTCAAAGCTTGTTTCACCATGCAGCTGCATATCACCTCTGCAGGAATTCCTATTCAGATTGACAATAAGGTACTATTGATGTTTTTACGCAGTGCGATTGCTGCTGATGCAGAGGTATATGTTGAATAATGGTAAAGTATATTACAGCTGACGACAGTGCCCCTCTGACACAGTGACACGTAGGCAGTGCGTGGGCTGTGTGTTGCCCTGCAGGTTAGGACTCTGTGACTGATAGGTCGCTGGCTCACATCCCCATCCCTGACAGAGAGAGCAGGGTCCTTCACCCCTCCATGCAGAGACACTGTCCAGCCCTGTTTTCTGATCCTCAGTTGTGTATCACTATGGACAAAGTTCTTTGCTAAATAAATTACAAATTTACATAAATGTAAAAAAAAGTAGTTAACCCAGCCAGTTTAGAGGTTCTTACCATTGCGAAATTGCACATATATTTGTGAATAAAAAAGCTGGCCTATTTCTCCGTGTGCCCATTGCTGTTTATGAAAGAATACTGAATTCCAACAAAATACATAGAAAATAACTAGCATATATTAACTAAAAAAGCCTTCTAAGTCTAAACTAAATTTGCAATTTTTCTTTAAATGATCCCAAACAGAGCACACAGAAAGTTGTTTAAAAATAGCACAACATTTTTCCAAATTCTCTCCAAACTCTGCTTCTCCTCTCTGCTGCCACTCTGCTATGTGGAGGGTAAGACTGCGTCCCAGACTCTGGGCTCTACAGAAGCTGTCAGAGAACATGTTTAAGCTTCATCTGTAAGCCTCATTATCTGCCTCTCAGCAGTCTCAGTTTTATAAATTATGTTTACACTTTAGTGGTACTACCTCTGACTATGATTCCCATTCCCCAGTCTGGATCTTCATCTCCCGTCTAGCAAAACAAATATCTATGACTGTTGTTTTTGTCATGCAGTCTGTTCCTGTTTGGGTTCCTTTCTTCACATAGTCCATGTCCTACTTTTGGATCCAGCCCCTAAGCCCTTCAGTCGTCACCGATTGGCTGCTCACAGCTAAGCCTTAATGAAGTGCCCAGCAGCCATCCAAGAGTGTGTACCTGATAGCTATTAGTATTAAAGTATAATACTGTAAAACTGCAAATGTGGGGCATGCGAGGCCCAGGCAGCAGAAAGATAAGGTATTTATTAACGAAAGCTAAAATAAATCTGGTTCTGGCTCTTTAAGCACTATAAATTGAACAATTACAGACCAGGAGCTCAAATTAATTCCGAGCATGAATGGAAAATGTTCTGCATCCTGTGGTTAAAAACAGAATCTCACGCTGAGAAGACTTTCCTCTCCGTTGGCACATCAGGTTAATTTTAGTACTCACCAGCCTTCCAAACTTGGACTAGCTCAGCATTATTGATTACGTATGTGGGCCGGATTAGTCATGATCTCTGAAAACTTTTGCAAAACAAGTGCTCTGACCAGTAATCCTAACATAGCTAGGAAATACAATTAAATAGCAATCGCATCATTTATAGTGGTCACAACGTGAAGGGAAGGCACGACCCAAAGGCAGGCTGTGGTGCAGAGCAAAACCCTGGACCGGGAACTTTATTACAGGCAACAGGAGACCACAGGCACAGACAGATAACAATGGCAGAACTGGGGAGCACCGGATTGGGAGGCACTTAAATACAAGACTAATGAAGGGACAAACGAGAGGCAGCTGTGAGTGGTTATCACGAGGGTAAGAACAAGAGGCTAGACAAACGAGCATCAGACATGGGTTGTTTAGAGCCACGCCCGAAGGGAAACACAGGGATCGTACATGTTGGGCAGGGCTGGACATGACAATAGTGTTTTAAAATGATATTTCTGTAAACGCAATCGCTGGGTAAATCTGCTTACTCCAAAGCCCCCTTCAAATTCTAATACCATATTCTGGCCTTTCTTACCTTCCAGGCAAAAGCATTTTAGATGATCTCTCAGATGCCACAGGGACCCCCTCCAAAAAATATAGATATTTCTGCTTGGTGAGCAGAAAAATACAATCAATCTAGGTTATGACCATAATCAGTGCGAATCGTGAGTAATGGTATTGGTGGCCAATGGCAGCAGGGTGAGTTAATTTACATGAATGCATTAGGACATCCTTATGTGGTGCAGCAGATGAGTTTAAGAAGATGAGTATATACGACCACATAAAAACGATCACCACCGAAAGTGAGCGAGTAATGAAGGTGAGTGCTTATCAATAAATCAGTTGGGATGACAATGCACTTTACAACACTTCAGTTAATTTGAAGAAAATCATACGGATATGAAAGTAGAACATGCTGCTTTGGGCATGAGACCTTAACCACCCAGCTTTGTTATTGTTGGCTATTAAAAACCAAATAGCTTTGCTGTTTGGACCATTATAGTTTACTCTGTGGAACATTATAAACGTCACTATGTCAAGTTAATCACCAAGCGTTGCAGGCTATTTTAATCCTCTCGCCATGTTTGAGAATGACCAGGAAGTAGTGATAGTTTTCCATTTTATGTTTCCTGCCTGAACCACCCAGGTAATTGTACATGCTGTTGGATTACGTTTATTATGAATTATTATTTTTAGTATCGGCTAAGCAAATCCCTGCTCGTGCATAATACCACTGTAGCACCTTTGGGTCCAATGGCGTTCTGAGTGATAGACAGGTGGGTGTGTGCTCAGAGCTCAGATAGAAGACTCCTTTCAGGATTGGTGCTTTGGACAGCTGGCTAGCACGCTACCACAGGGCCATGCCCACCCCAATATGACAGGATCACGGCCTCTTTAAAGTAGCCTCCCTGACCACGTATGTCTCGCTGAGACCTGTGGGAAGGCAGCTTTGGGCATCAACCTGGCCCACATCAAACCCCACCCACATCCCACCTGGCCCACATCAAACCCCACCCACATCCCACCTGGTCCACATCAAACCCCACCCACATCCCAACTGGCCCACATCAAACCCCACCCACATCCCACCTGACCCACATCAAACCCCACCCACATCCCAACTGGTCCACATCAAACCCCACCCACATCCCACCTGGCCCACATCAAACCCTGCCCACATCCCACCTGGTCCACATCCCACCTCGCCCACATCCAACCCCACCCACATCCCAACAGGTCCACATCCAAACCTGCCCACATCCCACCTGGCCCACATAAAACCTCACCCACATCCAACCCCATCCACATCCCACCTGGCCCACATCAAACCCCGCCCACATCCCACCTGGCTCACATCAAACCCCGCCCACATCCCACCTGGTCCACATCCAACCCCGCCCACATCCCACCTCACCCACATCCAACCCCATCCACATCCCACCTGGCCCCCACACCTCACTTGGCCCACATCAAACCCTACCTACACCTCACCTGGCCCACATCAAACCCTACCTACATCCCACCTGGCCCACATCCCACCTCCCCCACATCAAACCCCGCCCACAGTCCACCTGGCCTGCCGTATGTCACCTCGCACACCTGTAAATCATGCCGTTCGTTCTAGAAACACTTCACAGTGCTTGATTTCCGTATGTCCCTTTGATGTTCTCAAGCATTTTGCCAGTTTTGCCGTTGTGCCTCTTACTTACACACAAATGCGTGACACGGGATATTGTGTCATGGTTAACTTTTCCCTTTTTATTGAGTAAAAAGAGTACAGTGAATGCATAAACCAGTAACAAAGCTGTTTATTATCAAGCACAGTATTATTATGAATTATTATTAGTATTTAAGATATTAATATTTCCATCCGATGATGTTGCTTCGGCTCACACTTCTGATTCTGCTTTTAGATATGTCGGACATAGATATGGTTTTTGACGTCACAAGAAGGTGGGGTCGGATGTGGGCAGGGTCGGATGTCCAAGCCCACCTTCCCACAGGTCTGTCTGTCTGTCTGTCTGTTTATCACTCCCCCCTTTCCTTTTTGTTTTGGTTTTCACTCCTTTTCTTTTTGAGAAGTTCTCTGCTATTCACAGCGCCCTTATTTTTAGCTGAACCTGCTGGCAGTCGTATCCCACAATGCCGCAGACCCCCTTCTCCTGACTTCAGCTGGCCAGTTGTTTAGTAAATAGAGCCTCGCCAGGGTTTATGTTCGTGTATTTATTTGGCTGGATCCGGCACGCCGCATACACATTTCCACATTGCTGACACACACTTTTTTCAACTGAAACGTTGGATATTTTCTGTTTTTGCGTACATTTTTTTTCTTTTTGCGAATTTTTAATTTTGAAAAAGTCTCTTAAGTTCGGAAAGTGCCTATGTGATGGATGTGCTCTCATTTGTGCATGCGCCATTTCTACTTTCCAAACAAGACTTTGCCCGACTCCCTCGCAAACGGCCCGGAGCAGACGTCGCCACCGGGGAGAAGTCGTCGATTTCTCGCTTAAACGAGAGCGACGCGGCCCTGGGTTTCTCCGGGTTTCTGCCACGGCAGAGCAGGCAGAGCTCCTACAGTACCAGCTCCTGCTAAAACCGGACTGGGAAGTATCTGGGGGAAAAGGACAGCGTCACAAATGAAACAATGGTCTAGCAGGAGACAGCTTCCTCTTTTGACAACGGGGCTGTATTCAGAGTGGCTTGTTAATGGGGGCTCCTTCCCGTTCTCTCTTTAGATTGAGTCCCGCTGTCTCTGCTGAGGCTGACAGAAGCCGTGAAAGCGGCATCCAACGCGGGCGTGGGCTAACGCGGCCTCCTTACGTGGCGCAGTCCAACGGCAGCCAACAGGAGGCAGATGGGAGGTCTGCGCATCCCTAAGGCCCCTAGACGCCTCCTGATTATTTGTTCTAAATATCCCTTGCAGGGTTTTTAATTCTAAAGCAAATCTAGATATGTCTGTTTCTTTTAGAGGCATCAAAATGTCTTGTGGGTCCTGTGAGCCATCACACTATGTCCCTGTTCATTTTTGTGAGGATTTTTTAGGGCTATTTAATTGCCTGCATTTTATTGCTTTAATAACGATTAAACAATTAGTAGGCCTACACGTAACAATACTTTTAGACTGCTGCACCTGAACCTCTGTTAACCCAACACAGTTGAGATTTTTGGCCAGCAGCCATACCGCCTGCAGTCCAAACTAGGTAATCCATCTGAAGCTAAGCAGGTTTGGGCCTGGCCAGTAATTGGATTGGAGATAAACTAGGAAAGCTGTGTTGTTACAGGAAGAGGTGTTTTGATGTAGCCAGCAGGTTAGCCCATCCTGTGGTCTGTGTGGATCCCAGTGCCACAGTGCAGTGATAGGGACACTATGCTGTAAAAATGGTACCGTCCTGCGGATGAGATGTAGAACCGAGGTCCTGACTCTTTGAGGTCATAAAAGATTGCTGGGCATCTTTCAAAAAAGTAGGGGTGGTACCCTCATGTCCTGGCTAAAACTGCCCTCTGTGGCCCTGTCAAATCTAGCCTCCCAATCCCCCTGTATCTAACTGGACAATTCTCTCCTGCCCTTTCACCACCTTAGTGACTGTGTGGTGAGCGTACTGGTGCAGAATGGCTGCTGTCGCATCATCCGGGCGGGGGCCACACAGTGCTGGTGATGCATGTGCCTCCCCATAGCTCCTGTAAAGCGCTACAGGTGTCTTTAAAAGTGCTA
>JAODKN010000037.1:13497628-13525932 GCA_026774425.1 Petrocephalus zakoni
CTGGTGTGTGCACCAACTCGGTGCCCGGAACAAGTTTACTTATGTTCCGTTCACATGCAGTCTTATCACCGGGCGGGTCTTGTTTTTGCCGGGGGAAGCAGGGTGTGGGGGGTGGGGTACAGGGGGCTGGGAAGTAAACTTTACCCCGAAGTAAAGAAAATAAAGCGTGGAATGAGAATAAGAGAGATGAACCACTTGGATGACCTCATTCCAGAGTGCGTTCCAGCTATCCCGATAAAAGGCCCGTGGCACGTTAAGGGCTGTCTTCATGCTGACGTTGATGTTTCCCAGTGTACTCCGTACAGGCCTGTGCTTTATGGTTTTCTGAATTAAGCAGCCTTACTAATAATTTCTCCCAATCTTCTGTTCCTCCCCGTCTTCTGACAAAGTGGCCCGTGTCTTGCCAAGCTGATTCAGTGTGGTATGTGTGCATATTCAAAGTTAAATGGATAGCCCTAATGATCTGTTACCCTGTTTTTCCTGTATTTGGCGTAAAAAGAATTAGTAGATTGGACAAAAGTGAGCTTGATTACATTACTGTCTCTTTCAGGCCAAGGTACATTGGGCCATGAATGAATATTTCTATTTCTGTTTCTGTTTTATGAACATAACGGCACTTTTTGACTACCAATCAGCCATGACATTAATATTGAAACCACTGATAGATTAAGTGAATAACATTGATTATCTTATTACAATAGCACCTGTCAAGGGTGTCATTATATAGGCATATTAACAGTCGGTTCTTGAAGTTTATGTGTTGAAAGCAGGAAAAATTGGCACGTGTATGGATCTGAGCAACTTTGACAAGGGCCAGATTGCGATGACTAAATGGGTGCGTCGGTGTATCTTCAAAATGGGAGGTCTTGTGGGATATTTCCGGTATGAAGAAAGGTGTTAGGACACAGTGCATCACCGCATATGGGGATGTGTAACCACAGACTGGTTTGCATGCCCATGCTGACCACCAAAAGCCTACGATAGGCATGTGAGCGTCAGAACTGGACCATGGAGCAATGGGAGAAGGTGGCTGGGGCTGATGAATCATGTTTCCTATTATATCATGTGGATGGCCTGCTGCGTGAGCACTGTTCACCTGGGGAAGAGACGGCACCAGGAAGCACTATGGGAAGAGGGCAAGCCGACAGAGGCAGTGCTGGGAATGTTCTGCTGGGAAACCTTGGGTGCTGGCATCTATGTATATGTCACTTTCATACATACCACCTGAACATTGTTGCAGACCTTCATGGCAACAGTATTCCCTGAGGGCAGTGGCCTCAGGGGGATAATGCACCCTGCCACCCTGCAAAAACTGTCCAGAATGGTTTGAGGAACACGTTCACAGCGTTGTCTTGGCTTCCAAATTATCTCAGTCCAATCGAGCATCTGTAGGATGTGCTGGACAAATAAGTCCGATCAACGGAGGCCCTACCTCACAACTCAGGACTTAAAGATTCTTCTGCTAACATCTTGGTGTCAGACACCACAGGACACCTTAGGAATGTCACGTGAAGTCCGTGCCTCAACGGGTCAGAGCTGTTTTGGTGCCATGAGGGGGACCTGCACAATACTACACAGGCAGCTTTAATGTAATGCCTGGCTGGTATATATCATAAGGAGTTTTTTTTTCAACTTTTCTCAGCTTTAAACACCAAACTGACTGCAGCAGCACATGTACAAGTGAGAAGTTTTTAATACAATAAAACTGTTGTTCTTTCAAAAATTGCTGGTTTTGCAATCTGCCTCCTTTCAACAGCCCGGTCATTATGGAAAGGTTTCTTTCATGCTGAGGCCAAAATGATAATAGTAAACAATAATCATCAATTTAAATGAGAGGGACTGTCAGTATTGTTTAAAATCAGGAAACAAGCTTGAAATACTGCCTGGGTTTCTGCTCCCCTTCAAATGAAAATATCTGGTTTTATCTTAGGCCAGACTTTTACAAGTTTTGTTTTTTTCTGTAGTCGTTTCTGTAGTTGTTTTCGAATTCCATAGTGCTTTTTGAAGTACCAAATTATTTAATATAATACTTTTGGTCCACGTGTCCAAGTTCAAAACCATATTTATATTAAGAATACCACTTACATGTGAGTAAAATCACAAGCATTACTGCTGATTAGTGATTTGGAGATTCTGTTCTGATGTAGTTATCTTCATGTCTAAGCTTGATGTGGTAAGTTACATTTTTAAGGACAGGTGTCTTTGTGTACCAACAGATGGAGTTCAGACATGAGAATTAAGCAAACGATGCACATTTTAGGGATCAGTTTTTCTTGAATATATACATCCATCCATCCATATATACATTTTCTGTACCTGCCTAGCCTGTGCAGAGTCAAGGGGTTCCGGAGTCTGTCCAAGAAACTATGGGTGCAACAGAGGATATAATCCAGGATGGGGCACCGACCCACCAGGCCAAACAAATATCCACATGCAGTTAATAGACATTCTGTGAACCAAGAACATCAGAAGACTAGAAGATAAGTAACGATCTGTAAAACACAAAACAAGAACTCACACTAGAGATCTCAAAAGCTATCCTTTACGAATGCACTTAACCAGCTCTACCTAGCTAGTGGGCATTTAACCAGGAAGTTTTTGCAATCATCTTAATCGGGAGGATAAATTGCAAAAGAGAGAATGACTTGCCAGCCCTTATTTCTGGTAGGTCTGGCGGGCCATCTCACCTCATGCTGCATAGATTCCCTGAAAGGTAAATTTAAACTATCTATCTTCAAATCACTCAATCCAGTCAGGGTCATAGAGGGGCCCACAGCTAGTCCTGGACAGGAGGCCAGTCCATACATATTTATTAATTATGGGAGATTAACCTAACTGCGTGCCTTTGGACAGTGGAAGGAAACCCATGTGACAGGGGAGAACATGCACACTCCTCAAATGCAGACTATAACAAGGCCGAATTCCCCCAGCCCTCGGGGAGTGGGGAAACAGGGTTACCCACTTGAAAAGCCAGGCTTATCAAATGAGCAAAGCATAAATCACTTTGTTTCAGTTGCCCCAGAAAAGACACTGAGGCTCATTGTATGGAACGGGAAGTGGTGATAGAGTTAAGCAGAAGTGCATGGAAAATATAACCCACCTAAAAAGACTTACGCTGTTACGGGACGAGCCTTTTGCCCCCTTTGTTCTGGGTGCAAGACTGGGAGAGGAGACCAGATCTGATGTGTGTGCGTGTGTGGTGTGTGTGCCGTGCCTTGCGTCCATACTTTCTGGGACAGGCTCCAGACCCCTGAGAGCCTGGCATGACACAAGGTGGTGTAGAAGATGGGAGGATGGACTATAGGGAGAAGATACCCAAAGCTCAGTACAGTTTTGTATTTTTCTCTCAGCACAGATTGTGCCATACAGTACCACGCCACTCTGTAAACAAAGATTGGCAGGTCAAATTGGTGATAATACAGAGCTAGAAACCTTGGATAAAAAATAATTTCACATTGAGATTAAGGGACTAGTAAACTTGCCAGAGAATGCTTATGACAATAGATGGAACATGGTGGTGACCTACTCGTGGATTCACTGTTCTATACACCCTTGGCAGCTGTTCATAGATGGCTGCCTGTAGGAAGACTACCCAAAGGAAGTCACTTCTCGACTGACTTTTAATAGCCAGTAATTCCTATAATATGCTATAAGACTTTTTAAAGACTACAGTTTCTAGCCCAGAAGAGGGATATAATGGTGATTATTGCATTGGACAATCAGCCATTTTCCGTAGGAGGGATTTTGTTGGCTCATTGACCACTTACAAGAGTTCTCAATGTCTCAGGCCATGACATGTTCATAATTCATTATTAAATCTGGCCCACAGATCAATCGTTCGTGATCCACAGAATAAAGAGCGATGTAACGTAGTTACATTAATCTGAACCAGTATGCTCGGCAAGTTTCAGCGGGGGCAGCCCCTCCGCCCCGGGAAGTGGCTCAGACATTATCCAGTTATTGGTATTAGTGTCAGGGATAGTAAACGGAAAAATATTGATTATTGGCATTGGACGAAATTTCCATATCAATGCACCATTAACAATGCAAAAACTGCAGAATCAATGTCAAGTAAGAATGAGATTGCATAGAGGTATGGATCAAGATTGCAATTAAAAAATTATTAACTGTGCTGCCCTACTCCAGACCATTACTTCACTCAGTATACTGTATGATTGATGTCACATTTTATTCCAGTAGTAGTTAGATGAATAATGATAAGTGAGACACCTAAAAAGTTAAGATTGGCCCTAATATTTTAATATACATCTTCCAGTAATGAAATTTTCTTATAGTTAGTGAAACACTCACTCACAACTGAAATACAGCAGAGAATACCACATAATTCCACATACGTGTTACAGTGCTGCAGAACACACACAGTGTGTAACACAGTAAGAAGAAGGGGGCAGTGTTAACTGTGCAATTTGATTCCACAAATCACCAAACTCATAAATGCAAACGTACATGACCAGTGGCTAATCATAAAAGCAGGCACTCTAACATAATGACTGCTGAATTTTATATCAAACGTTCAGGATTCTGGATATTTAAACAAACTAGCCCACATATCCATGAAATCTGAATTAACAAATGTTTAGAAGGGTATGTAATAAATCACCTAGGCCTACTCACAAAGCAAGGACCCAACCATCTAATCAATTGTGCAAACAACAGCACCTATCACCTTACTAAGCAAAAATGAAAATGATATAAGCAGCAATCAGCAACACTTCAAATATTCCCTGCTACTGGAAAAAATATTTAAAACGTACCATCTGGCTCTACATTCAAGCCCAGGCAATATTTCATTTACTTTGTGGAGGCAAAATGTTGCCTTTGACCAAGAGATGCTAAACGAAAGGCAGGTGCAAATACTGTGTTATTGGCCCTTATTTCCTCTAAAGTGGAACTGAAAACTAAAATCTTCTGGAATCCACTGAACTAGATGGTCAGCGACTCCTAACACCCACACATAGAACAGTGATGGCTGTAGTACTTCTGCCCTCTAGCCAGGTATTTTCTGGCCTGAGTGAGACAACGGCAGTTGCACCATAACTAGTAGTTTACCCAAAATAATCTTTTGATAAGTGACAAAAACATACAAGGATGTACATGTAGCATCAACATAATTCAAAGAAAAGCATCACTAATAGCTAATTTGGTGTTAATGCTTGCTATTTATACTGGGAAGTGCGGAAGTGCATACCTCTCCCAAGAAGCACTTCTCTAGAGTCCATCCAGCTGGCCCCATTTATCTATCCAATTATTGTTTTTGTTTTTTTTTTCCAGGACCAGCTGGGATTTATTAAAGAACAGTGTATTAAAAACTTCTCGCTTAAAGATGTGCTGCTGGAGTTAGTTTGGTGTTTATTGCTGAGAGAATGCTGAAAAAACCACTATGATATTCACCAGTCAGCCATCACATTAAAACTTGCCTAATATTATGTAGGTCCCCCTCATGGCACCAAAACAGCTCTTACCCGTTGAGGCACAGACTTCACGTGACATTCCTAAGGTGTCCTATGGTATCTGGCACCAAGACGTTAGCAGCAGAATACTTTAAATCCTGTAAGGTGTGAGGTGGAGCCACCATGAATCAGTTTGTCCAGCACATCCCACAGATGCTTGATTGGACTGAGATCTGGGTAATTTGGAAGCCAACTCAACACCTTGAGCTCTTTTTCATGTTCCTCAAACCATTCCTGAACAGTTTTTGCAGGGTGGCAGGGTGCATTATCCTGCTGAGACCACTGCCATCAGGGAATACCCATAGTGTATACCGGCGCCATTACTTCACCAGGTAAACGATGTACACACACTCAGCCATCTTGATGATGTACATGTAACTGAAAATGGGACTCATCCATCAGACCAGACCACCTTCTTCCATTGCTCCATGGTTCAGTTCTGACGCTCACATGCCCATTGTCGGCACTTTTGGTGGTGCATGGGGGTTGGTATGCGCATTCTGACCGGTCTGTGGTTACGCATCCCCATACACAGAAAGCTGTGATGCACTGTGTGTTCTGACACCTTTCTATCATAGCCAGCAAAAACATTTTCATAACTTCACGCTACAGTCACTCCCCATTGGGATCAGACCAATCGGGCTTCGCTCTCGACACACATCACTAAACCTTGGGCACCATGACCTCATCGCTGGTTCGCCAGTTGGCCATCCTTTGGTTCGCCAGTTGGCCATCCTTTGAAAATTTGGCAGGTACTGACCACTGCATCCTGGGAACACCCCACAAGACCTGTCGTTTTGGAGATGCTCTGACCCAGTCATCTAGCCACCACAATTTGGCCCTTGACAAAGCTGCTCAGATCCTTACCTCACCCATTTTTCAACTTCAGCTTGCCTAACAGTCTGCAGATCTAACTGCAGATTCTACACACAGTAGGTAGAGTCTAGTGGGAATGATTACTGTGTATGAATATTAAATGATTCAATGTTGACGAGTTCTCTGTTCAGAGATCCCTTTCAACACACCGCTGTTGTAATGCAGGTACTTTCCTGCATGCTTTAGTGACTTCAGCTATCTTTCTTTGGTACCTGTTCTTTTGAGCAACAGAAATGCTGCTGACTGCACTTTTTTTTCTCCTGTATTCTGGAGAGGGTGGCCAAACTACCTGGCTCTAAACCTCTGGACCGACCTGGGAGGCAGCTCTGGGTTCCAACCAGAAGCCCCGGGAAGGTGACTGAAGTGCAGAGATTCATGGAACTGGATGTCAGAAAACCTGGGCAGCCACTTCCAGGTGGGGGGTGAAGTGCCAGGAGGGGTCCTGGGGATTGGAAGGAATTTCAGTTATGGCAGAGCTGGACTGCACTGAAAAAGGAGGTACAGCATTTTCTACCACGGGGGGATGGGCTTGATGTGCTGCGAGACCAGAGGGTGCTGGAAAGGTGCGCATCCTAAAAAAGCAGAGAAGTACTTGTGGGAGAAGACTATGAGACTCCTGGATGTAGCACCCCCAGGGTCCCCACACTGCCCTCAAAGGGGATTCAAACAGCTGCAGTGTTCAGGCATTTGGGACAGTGACGGGGGCACCTTGTGGTTCAGCTGGTTAGGGTGCTGCACCTGTGTTTGGAAGGTCACGAGCAGCAATCCGCAAACTACAGCAGAGAAATTTCACTGCCGGGCCCTTAAGCGAGGCCCTTAACCTCCAACTGCTCTAGGAATGGTCTAACCCAGCTTTCTCAAATATGTATTTTGCTTTGGACAGAAGCATCTGCTTCATTAAAGCAATAATTGACTATGATGCATATTTTACATTTTTTGTCTGGATTTGCTTTTGACTGTAATTCAGCAGTGGAGTTTATTAATATTATTTTTATGTGAAAGGTAACCACTGATAATAGTAATCAGGTGGTGGAGTGGATTACAGTAGGTGCCTGGTGTTGTAGTTCACCTCAATTACTCAATTACTAATTACTCTGTAATGAGATGCTGGAGGACTGTGAAATGGGGAACGTTGGAGCAATGAGTTTAGTGGACAAGCCCCACTGCCCATCTGCAATGAATAAGAAATTTTATAAAGTTCATTCTGTGTCTTCGTGTGAGAGACCGGATCCCCCATAAATCTCCCTCTTTCTTCTGTCCCTGTGTCCCACGGATCAGTTCGCCACCATGAAGTTTCCTCACACGTTATGTTGGAAATTGCTTCCCGATGCCCTATGTGCTGCTTTCAGCATTTGACTACTGACACTAACATTATGAATGAGTCAAGAACTCAAGGCCTTAATGAAAACTAATCGGGATTCCTAGAAGCATACTAGATGGGGTGGGTGGGGTCAGTGAAGGTTTGACTCGTGCGCCATTCTGTTTGTAGACGTTGCATGTTCTCCCCAAGTACTGCAGTTTTCCTAACATAGCTCAATACAGTCAGTGAAGTGACGTCTCTAACTTTATAATGAGTGTGTGTACAGTATGTGTGTCCTGCAATGGAACAATGGATAAGCATCTTATCAAGGGTGCACCTGCATAGTATGGTTCCCACTACCGCCTGGCATAGGCTACAGGCACCCAGAACCCTGTAAGCTCGGGTTGTTACTCGGGAGCTGAGAATGAGCATAAATCCGGACGGTCTGGCAGGGAGCTCAGAGAGAGCAAAAACATGGCCTGGCTGGGGTCCCCGAGGACCGGACTGGGAAGGAATGCTGTAAGGGATATACAGATGGAAGCTGGATGTGGATGCTTTAGTTCATGAGCGTAATAGATAACATTTCTTCAGGACTTCATCAAGTGTCCTGAAGAATAAAGCTAGCAGAGGGAATCTTTTTAATTTGGATAATGCCGTATTAAATGATAGCTGTATAATTTCTTTACAGTTTTCATGGCTTTCCCTATGATTTTATAGTGACAAAAGTTAGTCTCTGTGGGACTCTTAAAACAGCTTTCTGATGTCGCAAAACCATCTTAAATGCTTTATTTTTCTACTTGTATATATGTTCTGGTGAAAACAGCTGCTTTCAAGATTCTGAATGCTTGATCACAAGATGTCTTAAATATGAAACATGCCTCCCAAAACAAGGAGGTATCATAAACTGTTTACCAGGATTGTTCTCCTGAAGACTTCCTCTCGAGACCCATGTGACCCCCCCCCCTTTCCATGAATGGAAAATTCCACTATTCACAGGCCATGGGGCCAGAATATTCTTGCCATTACCTTATATGCTGTAAAGTTGCCCTGGTCAAATGCAGGTCTTTTATCTTGCCTTTGTAACTTCGCACATCCACATGCTTCTGGGTCATAATGTCCACAGTTTTCCATAGTATGTAGGACATTTTTTAACAAAAGCAAGAATGCTCACCGCCCATAGCATGTCCATGTGATGACCGGCTGGCCGCGTAATCTCAAAGACAGCAGAACACCTGCAGTTCACCGTCTGCTTTGTTTGATGTCTTGCAAGGCGATGTATATTATAAGGGTTTATACAAAGATGCTTCTACCATTCGACACATTACGGCCTTTTATTTTAACAGTGTCAAAAAGTCTGCAATCTAGGCCTTGTTTTTATAGTTCGTTTGTAAAATAATTTTTGGCTCACAAATAAGAAGATTTATTCTTGTGGGTAAAATAATTCTTAGCAGATTAGTCAGTGCATTTCTAACAGTGATGTAATCCCGGTCTTTGGTCGTAATGGCTTTCCTGCTTTTGTGTCGATTCCTGGAAAGTGTTTATATTTGCCAGGGCTTTGCAGTATATTATAGTTAAAAAAAACATATTTTCAAATATCTGCCTGCTAGGTGTGTTTTGGACACTCTCCAAAAGACAGAAGGTTAATGAGTGTTAATGAGTACATGCTCGTATTAAGGCTCCTTGGAGTCTGGTCCAGAGCTACATTTATAAGATTATCATACCAGCTTCTTGAGAAAAGATTTAGCCCAACAGGCCAAAAAAAATGCTGAAAAAATTTAACCGAACATCAGCCATGTCCAGACCGTGTAAGCTCAGGAAATTGCTGTTTCCGTGATAAAATCCATTATTACTTGATAGGTGTATCATGCCGCTGTGTAAGTTCTGCATCTGCATCCAGCCAGCTGCTCCCAAAGATCTGATCTATTTATCAGCGGTGTTATTTTTTGCAACATTTGTAGTTCATTAATGACGAAAGATTCCATGATGGTAGTCAGGCATCAAAATGCAGATGGCACAAGGTCCATAAATATCTCTAACCTCGCTCTTAAAATTTTGATTCAGCACGATTAGTTTTCAGTTCAAAGGTCAAGTTTACAAGTTGATTTTGTGCAACTGAGAAATAAAACAATACAATTACAATTAAACGTGGGTCCGTAGATGAAGCCTGAAGCTTTGCAGGAAGCAAAGCAGAGGATGAGGAATTTGTGAGTGTTCCAACATTGCTGAGCACCTGTTTTCAAATATCTGCACTGTCTGTCTGATGAGCCAAGGGGAGACGCCATCCAGTCTGATAACCGTAACCGAAATCTCCTAAACCCCCCAGTATCTCTTACAAAGCTGGTCCCTGTGCTTTCTGAGGAGGGGATGGAGGGCTCCAAGTATGGTTTGCCTGTGGCCTGGCTGTCTAATTGTTGCATTCTGACAGAGACATGTAATGACATTACACCATGAAACAATAAGGCCCAGGGACTAATTAGAACAACTTGCACAATAACTGACAGTCATCATCACTCATGCTAGCCATGTTTATGCCATAATAGTTCTATTGTTGGATTTTAATTGATTTAACCACCATTACTAATGTCCATATGCAAGCCACGTGACCGTATGTTATACTTATACTTATACTATACCAATATTATCATGTGCATTTCAGTTTTTTACAACAAACATCTCATATTTAATTACAGAACACAGTTTTACTATAGTACATGTACTGAAATGTATATATGTGTGTGTGTGTCTCCTGTTTCTAACCACAGCAGCCTATTCAAGGAAACACAAGGTAGGGGAACATTCTGCACAGAATGCCAGTCCAGTGGCAGAGTGGGCAAAAACTAGCACAAACTAACTGTATTTTTTAATGGTAGGAGGAGACCAGAGTGTACAACATGCCCTGAAGGTGTAAGGTGACAATGCCGTACTCTGAGACAACAATGCTTCTTTTTAAATGTGTAGCATTCTTCAGTATTTTTCTATTTATTCTATTAGATGTCTATGCTATTAGACATACATAATAAATTCATATAAAATCTGCTGATTTAATTTTTATATTTTTACGTCTATGCCTTCAGTGCAACAAGTTTTTTTTTTCCAGTAAAAATAACAGATGGAACATCTTATCTGGTTTAATAAATCCAGCTGTACTATCGTTTGAACTATTTTTGAAAAGACAACACATTTTTTAGATAGGCTCACAAGACAGCGAGCAATTCATTATGAATGTTTGCTTGCTTGATTGTTATTTTAATGATGCACGTCTTTGGGTGCTTTCCAGCTCTGTCATTGTGTTTCTCTCCCTCCCATCCAGCCAGCATGTCCCCTGTCTTTTGCTTCCTGGGTCGCGACCTGCAATCCTGGGTCAGTATGACCCTGCACTGGATATGTACCAGTGTAAAATTGATGTATTCATTTTTTTTTACTGTTTTATTATTTTTCCCTAATTTGATATCCGTATCATTTTTTGCCAAACGTCAGCCAGAAATGTTTTAGTAGAATCACAGTCAGATACACGTGACAATTCAGCAAGTCTCCCTGCGGCTGCTTAAGTCTCCACCAGTCTCACAGTCGACACTTCCTGTATATACTGCTTCTTCTCAGGCAGACGCTGGCGCTGGCAGGCCATTTCTGAGCTATTCTTGTCGCAGTCAGGAAAAGACTCACATTTTCCAAACAGCATGGTGCCTGCCACTAATAATAATAATATGATATAAATTATATTTTTATTATGTTAAGGAACCATTTTAGTCATTGGCCATCAGTGGCCCACAGAACAGGGCTGTCATGGTAAGCTTGCAAAAAACCAGTGTTCAAATGTCCTTAGGGTTACTGATATAAACTGCAGGCTCCCATCAAGCAAGTGAAGTCCATGAACATCCAGGATACGACTGGGGGCGTAGACTTGTTTGGAAGTGCCAGATTAAGTATATTTAGATGGAATTAATTCATCATACTTGGGCGATTGATGACCTTAGCTGAGCAGGAATTCAAGACGAATATCTAATTTCAAACAAGCTCATTTTCCATGTTGTCCATGTTTTGTCTTTTATTATTTTAGCATTAACTGTTTTACTGCTGTCTCTCCACTATACAAAATGACACATGTAGGCAGGTGGGGTAAGAATAGACTCTCCAGTATTGAAGTTAGATGCATATTTATAACTTGTGGTAATGCATTCTTTTTTTCACGGTATTTTCCAATTTTTGATTCCCTTGGGGATTTATTCTAATTTAGCATACCCTGGCTTGTTGCTCTTGACACAGGTATAGGTGAGAGTAGAAAGGGCAGATGCTCATGGTGGCACCCATAGAGCTAAGGGTTAGGGTCTTAGGGTCCAAGAGCCCACAGGGTTGGCCGGGGCTCAAACCCGTGACTGTCCAATGACAGGCACAGAAGCTTAGCCCGCTGAGCCACACGCTGGCCCCTAAGGTATTCCTTAATATACAAAATGTTGAAAATCAAGGCACTGCATGTGCATACTTGTGTTATATGTAGGGGAAGGCACTCTTTAATACTATCATTATTTTTCATATTGCAGAGTTTACCTTAATTACTTAATCACTAGGCTGTTGCATGAATGAGGTTCAATTATGGCCCCATGCAGGGTGTGACTCTGACCATTAATAGAAAGAATTATATCTTACTAGTGCCTCATGGACACCGGCAGCCCATTTCCACCAGCATGGGGTCCTCAGAAGAGCAGATATATTAAGCCCAGCGTGTGTGGAGTCATTACAGAGTTCAGAGGCTGACCACACTTATTCAATTTTGAGTCTAACTGAAGGCAAAGCTAATCAGCTACCCGCTGATCCACAAATGCTTCAAGTCATTAATCAGGTAGGCTGTGAGAACAGAATCTTAAATTAAAGCCCATTGTGTTACTTAAGTAAATGTTACAGTTCCAGAAATGAGACTATGGGGGACAAAGGAACAGATTTCAACAAATGTTAATACATAAATGCATCATGCTGTGGAAAGAATTAACCGATTTGATCCACTTTCTTTATAAAATAAATAACCGAGAAAATGTGGGGGATTTTATCCTCCTCTTTCATTTCCTGATGATAACACACACACACATATATATAAAAACCTGCATCACAATTAATACTAGTTCCATATCTGAGAGGCTTGGTGCGTTAACAGAAACCTTTTCGCAGAAACATTTCCAGTTATAAGCTACCTCACACCATCAAAGCAGCACACCAGGTAAAATGCAATAAAAAATACAATACAATAAAATACAATAGGACCGGTAGGCAAAGATGTTTAATTGTACATTTTCAAAATGTACATATTGTAGAGGGTTATAGAAGGTTTAATGTCATGCATACTCATCTCCCCACAGAATCTGAAGAAGCATGAACTGCAGAGGGCAAAAAATACATCCATTCATTTTAATGAGAGGTTTTTCTGAGTTTTTAAACTGAAAAGGATGGGTCCCTTGGTTTGCTTCCTATAACTACTAGGAGAGGTTGCAGTTTGGCAAACATCTGTACTGCTTGGAGCTTTCATCTGGTTGGAAAGTGTCTCTCAACAGCTGCTTTTCTGCTGTCTCTGGTGATGTGTAGCAAGTTAGTAGAGGAGTTTCACTTTCAGGTACAGCAATTAGCACTATTCAGGTGAAGTATTGTTCTGTTTCTGGTATCCCAAGCTTCATCACGACCCTGTACTGGATAAGCAGGTGGGTGGATGGAATTTATTTCATCACAAAGATACCCCCAAGGTTTGTAGTATTGGTTGAGATATGGAGCCTACATGTGAATTAAATTGGCTGTAAAATACCCTTATACTATTAAAATAATGAAAAAGGAATATCCCTGCAGGCAATGTATACACTGTTCCTCTATATCGGGTGGGAGTCGCACTACTCAATCCTGGCTAATACAATGATAGATGTGGTAATCAGGCCAAAAGCATCTTGGATATCCACAGTAACTAATAAATCAGACAGCACTGCTTTGACACTACAGATTAACATGTTTTCTGGGGTTTACAGGAAAGCGCCACCATTAAATGGAGGTGAAAGTGCAAAGAGTGCCCGGTCCTGACACTCGAAACAAATACTGTTATCAGAGCAGTATCTATGCCGGCTTTCCAGGAAATGATTACAGCCCATTATACTGCAATGCAAAGTACTGTACACAAATACATATATAAAGGAGCATAGCATCGAAAGCCAACAAAAAGCTTGTTTTTCCACTCTGCAGAATGCTAACCGGCTCAGTTTATATATAAATAATAGTAAATAGCCAAATAGTAAGAGAAACTTTTTCTTCATTTATGTGTGGTGCTATCAGTATGGACGTGGCGTAGTGAGAGTTATCATGCTGGCCCACTATTCAGGTGGCTTGAAAATGGCTCAGCATGTAATTCTGAGGCGGAGTCCGACAGCGGCCCACATCGCCGCGCTTGTGGCGACACGGCGGTGCAGTGAATAGCACTGCTGCCTGACACCTCTGGGACCGGGGCTCTGGTATCTGCCAGCGACTCCACGCGTATGTGGAGTTTGCCTGTTTTTCCCATGTCGTCCAGGGGTTTCCTCTGGGTACCCTGGTTTCCCCCTAAAGTGTAAAAACATGTTAAAGGTTAAAGGGCGTTACCAAATTACCCACAGGGAGTGTACCCTGTGCTGGGTTGTTACCTTCCTTGCACTCACGGCTTCTGGGATCGTCTGCAGACACCCGGCGATTGGGATAAGCAGCTACAGACGATGGTTGGGTCATTGTTTTAATCGCAGAATCTGGATGAATATCTGACAGTTCAAAACACAATTATGTTTTAGTTTACCGGTACTGAATGCTGAACAGATAACTGCTGCTTATTTCGAAAACTATGAGCATCCCTTCAAAGGAGCGTTCCTCTGGAACACTGTTTCTGTGTTTAGCCACAGCGACCATCGATCGTGCTGATTATACTTTATGATAGAAGATGTATATGGTCCATTGTGTTTCTCATCTGCATTCTCCCTTTCTTTCCTTCTCTCACAGTGTAATTAACGTGACCTTGGATCGAAAGCTGTTTTTCATGGCATCTAGCCCTTTCTGACGCACTCCGTGATCGAATGCAGTCCCCTGGATCATCAGGCCAACCCAAATACCCTGCACCACGCAGATAAACTCGCCCTGACAATTAGAATATTTTCACCGGCCTGTCTCCAAAGACATTTCACTTTGCATTGTGGAATAAATCAGCACACGAATAGTCTGGCATTAACTTCAGCGATTGGTCAATTTGAAATTCATTTAAACAAAAGTAGCCCTATGGGCATCTTAAAGCTTGAGGTATAGTAGGTTTATTTATGCTTTATCCAAAATGGTCTAGAAATTAGTTATTAGCACCCATAATTAGACACTTGCCCATTCCCCTAAATGTGCCAATGTGTCTCAGTGCTGGCCTTGACAGTTTGCAGAAAAAGCAAAATAAAAATAACTTGCTTCACTCTGTACCAAGTCACAAAGTAGCTAAGGGTTTGCTGAGGCACCTCTGACAGTTTCAAAATTGTTTCCCATGATTCCTTTTGCCATTTCTAGTATCTCATTATTCATGTTTTAATTAATTTATTTTTTTTTGGATTGGCTATGTGTAGTTCTCTACACTTATTTTTGGAATGATTGTGTCATTTTTTGTTCTTTTTCTTAGAAATGTTAACACCCCTGATGTCAAATGGAAGGCATTTAAACCACCATTGTCAGTTATGTGCAGCGTAAGTCCATACACTTTTCTCTTCAGCCTTTCTGTAATAGCTGCTTACATTTGTGACCTCAGAAATTAACGTCCTCCGGGGATTTGAGCCAGTTACCCTCAGTTTCGAGCACCCTCTAGTCATTTACTTTTCTTCCTTAAACTTAACACCAAATAAACCATATAGTTTTCATTCAAATTTTTTATTACAGTCACGCAGACGCTATTCGATAAAATGCTAATGGTGTTAAATGGAGATAGCAGAGTGTGCCTGTCCGCCCAATTGTGCCAAGGAGCTTAGAGGTATTATTTTATTGGCCCTGAACTCCTATAACCTGAGAAATACTTTAAAGTATTGGATTGCAGCAATGAAAATAGTGATAAATTACAATTACAGGTTTCCGTAATTTAGAAAGTTTAAATAACTTAGATGAGCTTTTTTAAGCCTACGGCCCTTGATACAGTACATAGCTGTTGTAATAATATGGTAATACTAGTGCTAAATGTCCTCCTATTTTGATGTGGCCATGTAGTAAGCCTCCTGATATGCAATCTTCTGAAGTATTTGATTTATGTTTCCTGTGTTTGGACATCATATAAAGAATGGAATCTGGAGACGTCATAAATTCTCTTTCACCCCGGTCACAACCTCGGCATGGTCACAACCCCGTGTTCATTTATGCTTCTACTAATCCATAAGCCGGAGGTAGATGTATTTTCAGGAATTTGATCATTCAGATTCCTAAAAAGCTCCTCCAGCATCTCTGAGATTTTACTGGTGGAGCACTGCACCGTGGTCTACCCAGGAGTTTTGTCTCCAGCACTGTGTAATATTTTCCAGAGAGCTTCTCATTCACACTAGAACAGCTCCAACCTTCATCTTGCCAGAGGAACAAGAGTAAATCTTCCAGCGAGAGCTGCCAGTATGAAAAAAAAACCCAGTTTTACAGCCTATGTCACTCTTTGGATAGTGGAAGGTTTAAGAACACGATTTAAAAGGATACAGTAGTAGACTCCCACAATCGTGACCATGTCATAGTGCCGCAGAATATCTGAGAACTATAAGCAATTCACAAATTAGACTGTACATATGGGCCAAACATGATCTAAATTAATAAAATCGCTTCCACTCAAATGACATAATAGGACACTTGCTGAAAGTCATCAACTATGACTTCTACATTTTGTTAAATCAGAAGATTAACATCAGTATTTATGTATTATTCTTAATACCCGACTGTGAAGACAAAATTGTTTTTAATGAAATGTTAAGCACAATAAGAATTCTAAAAATACATTGCAAAACCATGTTTCATTCTTAAAGCCATTTAGAAGAGTACAGTGTCCTAAGAAAGTCTGGAACCCGTTTCTCGACTTCTGACTACTAAAGGGTCTATGTGCGATGGAAATGCTCACCAGTTTTTGTTTTCAGGGATTGTAAAGGGATTTTATTTGTTTTACACGGAATAATAGCTTAGTGCTACGTGATCCATGACAATAATTCATGCGTCATCCGGCTGCTTATACCAGTCTGACATGAGGCATGACCAGAAGATAATCAAGTACGAAACATCTGCATATGAAAAATAAGAAAAAAAAATGGAATAAACGACAGGGAGGGTCGCACATTGAGCAGATATATTAGTCTAAAGGAAGAATGACAGAATCAGCGCTGAAGGTATCATAAAAAGATGGACCAGGTATCATCAAAGGATTTAATATTTCCATTCAAGGATGATGTAAGTCTGAGTAATCAGCTGGCAAATTGAGCCATTGATTTGTGGATAGTGTTTTTCTTGTCTTTCCAGTTGAGCAATATAATTTTATAGCAATATATGATATTAATATGAAGGGCTTGAGATGTTTGGGAGTTTGTAATGCAGTTTGTAATGCAGTAATGGAGTATATAGGAATGGCCTCTTACCAAAATGTTTAAACTTTGGCATTGACATATAATATGGAAACAGTCATCTAATGAGGCTAAACGTGGACGGGTGAACACCATGAGGTATGTGATTGATTTCTGATGGACTGTATTAGCTATTTTACCATTACATAGTGGTTATGTCATAGCATCAGCCTCTCCAAATGATGTTTCTTTGTTACTTACTTATGTCTAAGCACCTGGGCTCTGATTGTTCTAAACGTTCTAAAATTACTCATTTTCCTAATGGCTTCCTTTAGCTGGATGTCCTGGAAAGGGCAGAGGGTTGCTATATTCTCTCTGGCTAAGGTCAAAAGTCATGAGCAAGCCATCATAGAATAGATGTCCCAGGCTGGCTGTGTATATATAATATTATGTTGAGAAAGAAATGAGTTTATTATTATTTATAAACAGCATTATGAGATAATATAGTATGAGTGGGTGGTGAAGTACAATAATTAAATAGTAGTTGAATTAGCTTCAGTAAATCTCCACTATATACTATAGTTAAGGGTAACAGTGATGTAGTTTTTGTAGCTATCATAGAATTTTATAGATTTTTCTATATATGGGAGAGCCAGAGAACTTTTTTCAGCTTCCCTATCAGATGGGTTATTCATCCAGAGATAAATATACATTACCTGGCATGGTAGAAAATAGTTGAATATAATTGGGATCTTGTTTAATTGTTTTGTAGAGTAGTTAACTTGATTCAGGGCTTTTCTGTTCAATAAAATTTTTGAGGGAGGAGAATGAGTTTGACATGACAAGGAACACAGAAAAGAAGTAATTTACTTTTTTACATGGTTACACATTATGGGAAATTTAGAGACACCAATTCAACCATCTGCATGCGCATACAGTACAGCGCCCTCCACAAGTATTGCCACCCTTAACAAGTCCTACAAAATAAATGTAACTGAAGCATTTTGCAATTTATTCTTTACTTTTTAAGTTGGTCAGAGTGTCTAGGAACTTCTAATTAGTAATCCATGACTTACTGTTTCGTTCACATCGTTAAACATGTGGAGTTTGCTAAAGGCTATTGGAACTTTAACTGGAACCATGTGCTTTGGTCAGATGAGACTAAGATTGAGCTTTATGGCCTCAAACACTCCAGGTGGGTCTAGCGTAAAACAAAGGATGAATATGCAGAAAAGCACCTCATGTCCACTGTTAAGCATGGTGGAGGAGCTGTGATGCTGTGGGCCTGTTTCTCTTCCAGTGGCCCTGGGAACCTTGGTAGAGTGCATTGCATCATGAACGCTTACGAAATACCAGGACATTTTAAATAAAAATCGGATGGCCTCTACCAGAAAACTGAAAATGGGTCATCATTGGGTCTTTCAGCAGGATAATGATCCAAAAGATATGGCCAAATCAACACAGAAATGGTTCACCAGACACAAATCAACCTTTTTCCATGTCCATCTCAGTCCCCAGACCTAAATCCCATGGAAAACCTGTAGGACAAAGGATGATCTAGAGAAATTGTGCAAAGAGGAATGGTCACACATCCCTTTGTCTGTATTCTCCAACCTTCTGAAATGTTATAGGAGACGATTACATGCTCTCCTATTGGCAAAGGGGGGCTGTACAAAGTACAGCCATTAATTGTGGCACTGGTGATTTTGTTATAAACAATTATTTCTTTTGTCCCAATGAATAAATGTTCTCAAATAAGAGGTCAGATTCTTGATTTTTTTTCAGTGTGAAATTATGGTACTACAATACATGAATTAATGAATTAAATTAATTAATTTTAAGGCTTTTCACACGTCTTTAAAAGGGGTGCCAATGATTGTGGAGGGCGCTGTAGAGTAGAATTGAGGTAGGGAATCGAACCCCAACCCTAGAAATTTGAGGCACTATCTTATCATACTGCCCATGAGAATATAATATCTTAAAAGAAATAAAATAACAATAATATAAGGTATGATTTCCATGAATAATTCATCATGTTGTCTTAATGTAGGTAATGTGACGGCATTGCAGAAGTCTTCCGCTCTGCCGCTCCTTTCTCTTTGTTTGCACGGATTTTATATTGGACCTGATGCAGGACCGAGGTGACCTGCAAGCCTTCATCGCTCATATGACCTCGTCTGTAGTTGGAAAAACGAGCAGGAGAGGAGCAGCTAAGCGGCGACTCACTCACATGACATCTCCACCTGCATCATCTTAAGTCACACTTCTTCAAATTTTCCTGGGAGTGGCTGATGTTCCACTCTGTCATGCAAGATCACCAAGACTCATGTATCTGTAGGATGAATTTGCTGTGATGTCTTGAAGGTCTCCCCTTACGGAAATTCAATATGGTTTCCTATGGTTTTTTGGGTTTTGGGTTTTTCACAGTAACCATGGTTTTACTATGGTACCTCATGGTAATTATGATTACTAAGCTCCTACCCATAGTATTACCATGGTTTACTTATGGCACTTCATTGTAACTGTGGTACTACTATGGTTTACTTATAGCACTGCATGGTAACTACAGTGAAACCATGATAAAACCATAGTCAAAAACTCATGGTTTCCCAAAAAACCATATTAAAACCACGGTTCATTTTCGTAAGGGTCATAACTTAGTGAAACTTTAACTGTTTGTCTAGAATCTATAGTCATCTATATTGAATTTGTTATGATGGGGTCACATGGGTCATATTTTGCTGGATTTTGTTTTTGTCTTCGAACACCCACTGGAAATGCTTGCTGGTAGGCCCTCCTGCAGATGGCTGGGCAGAAGCAGAAGGTCATCCACTGAAAGTGCTCTACTCCTCCTTGGGAAGACATCTATTTGCCTTCTGGTTTGTTCAGATGATGGAGAGGTCTACAGGTCAGTTCTTCTGGAGAACTCTGCCATCCAGCCTTCTGCTAAGGCAGGCTATTCCTGGCAGCATTTACCAGTCGGTCACTATGGGAATATAAGTTTGTTTATCTTAAAGAGAACTTAATTGAAATTTATGACTTTGAGGTTGCAGGGCTAACAACTAGGCTGTGAATGACTGGAGTAATTCGATTATAATCTGTCATTCGGGTGTTGCATAATAATGTGAAACTCAAGGGAATGACAAAGTCCTGAAGCTTGAACATTATATAAGTGGTCATTTGCGGTGTGAAGTATGATGTTTATACAAAAGAAAAATCACAGAGCAAACTGACATGGTACTTGTTCAATATACCTGTTCCCCTGACCAAGGTCTGCATAGACCAAACCCATATTCAGTTCAATTCAATTTAATTCAATTCAATTCGATTTTTGTGCAATAACGTGCAATTACGGTTTTATGTTGAATGTTTGTGTTCTACATTGTTTCTTCTTATCCCTTTTCTATCCTTCTTTAATGATATTTATCTATATTTCTGCACCCAATTTCGTTGTATTTGTTACAATGACAATAAAATATATTCTATTTTATTTATTTTTATATAGCACCGTTCACAACAGAGTCGCTCAAAGCCACTTTACATGGGTGTGTTGTGATACAGGTATATTGAAATCTCCAAGCATTATAATATTCTCTAAGTTAATACCTTAGTCAGTAAGAATTCCCCCCAAATTCAGTCAGAAATGGGGTATACGGCTAAGGTGGTCTGTATACTATAATAAAATAGATGGGTGGGTCAGATGCCATTTGAGTTAGCATCACTTCAGAGGTTAATCGTTAAATTTTTTAAGTTGTATAATTTTGGGTTCAATTTTTAACGGTGAGCTAATCAATTGGCATATTGAGCCAGGTTTCAGTTAAAAAACACAGGTCTGCACCAGTGTCATGCACCATGTCACTGACAAGAAGTGTTTCGCTTGATTTGCAAATGTGATTTGCAATAATGAGCACTTTATGGTGGGTTTAGGTTGTGGCTCATTTAATTCTATCAGTGGGATTGATTTCAAATTTTCTGTACAGGAGCCCCTAGTGGAATGTTTAGGTCTAAGTCTTAGTCTCTGTTTCCAAGGCATATTCCACTTTTTCAAAATAGTTGTTCCATTGATGTTACAGTATGGAGCACTGTGTTTAGACATGATCTAAAGGTGGGGAAATAAACAGCCTTAAGACTGACTTAAGATTGCATGGCTGAGGCCAGGGTGGTGCTCACAGTCACATGCACTCTAGTGTTAAAATGCATGTGTGTTCAGAGTTCCAACTGAGCCAATATATCATTAGCTGTGCGTGTGTGCAGCAAATTATTTTAGCATGATGTCATGATGGCAGATGAACACAGAGAAAGAGCCTGACCTGTGCAGTGTTCTTGCTAATGCTATACAATTGATTCTTTTGGAAGAACAGACTTAATTACAATACTCAATCTTTCTTCAGATTGCCAGCAACAGTTAATCTGCTGAAAGGAGACTGTCCAAATATAAAGTAAGTCCAAGTCTGATATGTATGGTAAATCTTTGAACTTGATGAGATACAGGCATGCCATGGTGTCTAAACTAATCACTGCCTCCCTTGAAAAAAGAACATAGGAAAATTTCATTTTATAAACAAAATAGTGGCCTCTCCCAGACCTAAGTTACACTCTTACTTAAATTCTGTATGTCAGAATTAATTCAATGCAAATTCAACTGCTTCATGTTAAATACATTAATGCACAAAATATCCTTGCTTTAAATATATTCTTGCTTGTATTGACCTCTGGATTTTATCAGTAATCCTGCAGTTTAGAATTTAGGCTCAAAAATGTATACATACATGCATGCATATACAGGCACTGTATTCAGTAAATTTAGACAGTGATTAAAACAGTAAATAAATCAAATTGCCTATACGACTGTATAAGTTCATCTATAATATTTTTCACACTGTGTCGCTCTGTGTCCCAACAGCTCTCTCCAAGCAACCTCCAAATGACCCTGAAAGAATAAAACTTTGAATAATGGGGATGAAGTAGAGCTGGCTCAGCATGAAACTCTAGGAGCCTGAAAGTATTTTAACATGGTCTGTCCTACATGTGGCAATCTCATAGCTACTCTATTAGAACATTTAATTTGGTGGCTGTCATTCTGGCAAAGGAGTAAAGGAGAGCGAAAGAGACACGAGACCTTAATTAACAGCTAAATGTGACGAATGGCTCACATTAGATTTAATAATAATATTTACAGTAAATCTAGATGGATGCTGCCCATAATATGGCCAACCTCTTGAATAATGCTAAACATTATTTGGTGAATAGTAAATCATCATTTGTTTGCCTTCTTCTAAGCATGCCAGAACTGGAAAGACGGATAAGTGTTCTTTACGAAACTGGCTATTGAGGTGGATTTCTAACCTCCACATGTATCCATTACTTCAGTCTTTGTAACAATGATATATATGGAATATTAACATTACGGATTCCCCCTAAAAATCAGCTTGAGTATGTTTATCCATGTATATCAGCTTAATGTTCTTAACTGGATTATCCAGTGACACTATGCACTGTTCTACAGTGACAAGTGTTTCCATATGAAGACCAGTCCATTAATCTGAACAGTATGCAGTTCCAGATCCTCAGCCAATAAGTGATCTAATGGTAAATAATATTTCATTTTGTTTGTGGACTCTTTAGAACTTAAGGTTCCTCCTTTAGTACACACACGTACTTGTGAGCACCTGCACATTAACACAGAACATATGCATACTTTTTTCACATAAAAATAGTCACATGCAGATGTTGAGGAGCAAACAGTACAAACATACATATAGGTAAGCTGCAATAACTGAGTCAAATTCTCTGTTTAGAATCCATTTTGCATTGTATTTGTGTCTGTTATACAATGCTGATGAATTGTTGTTTGTTCACGGTTATTTATATTGCAGACTCTTTCGTCTAAAGTGACGTACAAATGAGGCGTATTACAAACATACAACTGTCAAGGTGCCAGTGAAGCATAAGGTGCCACTGGGCTGAGTTTCCATTCAACGGCCAGTAAAAAGTGTAAGTAACAAAGGAGCAAGAGCCATGCAGTTCAGGGGCCTGTTTCACGAAGCAGGATTTCTTGCTTAGCCAGATAACTTGCTGGATTTGAGGTAGTCTGAGCTAAATGTAAGTGAACAAAGATAAACTCCATTTAAACTGGTATACTTTCAATTTGATAAGTGATGCCTCTAAACAAGAAATCCTATGTCAAGAAACTGTAGTATTATAGGATTATTATTATAATCCAGTTTTATAGGTGGAGTGTGGACTTTCTGCCCAGTGTTTAACTACAGACATTGCATCACTGTCAAATAACATGGAGCTTGTACAGAGCTGTGAATGTGACAGTGGTTCTAAAAAAGACGATGGTATGTTCTTTTGATAAAATTGCTGAGTGATATAAAAGTCCAGCTAACTTTTTACACGAGGGCACACTAATAATACAGCATGATGCTTTTACTTATGTATTAATTAACCACAAACCAAGTCTTAGTTACGTAATGGTCTCATGTCATGATGCATCAGTATCTCCTTGTTACTGTAATTGTTAATTCTGTAAACCTGAATTACTGAAAGAATGACTGAGGGAAGTGCTGAAGGAACATGTAATGACTAACACAAGTGAAATACTGATCTCAGGTTCCTTCATGGGATTGCAGTGGTTAGCAATGTCCCCTCACACCCCTGCGACCCAGGTTCAAGTTTCTGTTCATGGCTGTGTCTGTGTGCATGTAGTTCGCATGTTCTCCCTGTGTCATCATTGGGTTTCCTGTGGATACCCTGCCCCCCCCAGTCCAAAAACATGCCAAGGTGAATTTGAGTTACCAAATTGCCCTGTGGCAGGATGGTGCCCCATCCTGGGTTGTTCACTGCCTTGTGCCTGTACCATCTGGGATGTTCAGGACGAGTGATTACAGAAAATAGATAGGTATAGGAGATACTTTATCAATACCTTCCAACCACACGTAACTTCATCTGCTAGGAATCATAATTTTCAGAGAGACAGTTCAGATTCCGGTGATGCCTAAGTGAGGTTTTCAACTCTCTTGACACCTTTACCAGAGTCAGGTAGAATTTTAATTGTGATGTTTTTATTTTCCATTTGCACCAGAACTGGTTACCATTCTTTAGTTTCTCTATATCCCAACTTTTTCCTATTTTGAGGTATGTATAAGTGACAGAAAACTCTGGGATGTTAGCACAGATCAGGCCACGTACTGTACCAGGCACCTCTAGAGCATTTCAGGAGGGTACACACCTCGCTTATGGGCCACATTAGAGATGTGGCAATTCTGCTGAAGACGGGATTCAAGCCAGTGATTTTCCAATCACCGACACAGAGGCCGCACCCACCGATGCCCTCTGTGAAAACTCGGACATCCTACACTCTGAGGTCTTCTATTTCACTGTTTGTTCATCGTTAAAGTAGCATGGCCACATAATTCTAGAGACTAGGGTTCTATATGTGTGAAGTTTGCACATTATTCCTGTATCATCATGGGGTTTCCACCAGGGTCTCAGGTCCAAAAACATGCTAAGGTGAATTGTAGTTTCCCTGCAGCGGGTTAGCACCCCACCCCATCCTGGGTTATTCCCTGTCTTGTGCCCATAGCTTCCAAAAAGTCCTCTGGAACCCGGCATACAGAAAATTATTGGATGTATCACATAATTGTACATAGTGCTGTAACCCAACTTCAATCCTACTTCATGTTTTTTTATTGTTATATCTCTGAAATGTGCCCTGTTTTATGAACCTGCATAATATGAAATATGACCTGTGCTCTGCTCGCTATTCATACCTCCACTGAGACTGGAGTGTCCAACCATCTTACCTTTCATACCCTAACAAGATGATTAATCCAATCAGCTGGGCTTCATTAACTGAGGTGTGGGCGGACCACACATGCTGACATCTCACATGGCAATTATTCTTATTTATTAATTTACAAAGGCACATATATTTTTTATGTGCTTAATTTCTGAAAAAGAAGGAGGCCAGACCTGGGGATTAATTTACACCTATCTCCCACAGACGCTACAAGGTAAGTAAATGTCTGAGCATGTCTCATGGTCATGCTTCCTGGAAGTGGAAGGATGATTATGTAAGGCGAAGAAGTCACTGATACTGGCTGAATTTGCAATGATTCACAGGAACCTGGAGTTTTGAACTTGTCCTCCTTTTGCTTTCTTTGGATTTACTCTCGTTTGGTGTTTGCATTATGCCCCATTTCACATGCTGGAAGGAGTCGGGAGTGTGCAGGGAGCAGCTGTGATAAACAATCACAGGACGGCGACCCTAAGTCCCTCTGCCGAGTCACCGTTCGGAGGCATAGTCACCCTCTCCCGTCACGCAAGCTTGGTGTCCAGATGTGCTGGACAGAAATGAGTCAACTCACAGTCTGCAAATTTAATTTCAAAGGACTTCTCGCCATCTCTGCCTCAGTATTTAGTCACCCACCAAAGCATTTTTTGTACCCAGTTATGCAACATATTTTAATTTAGACACTGAACATATCCAGTGATTCACATAGTTATGCATATGCCAATTGATTAGTTCCAGTAATAGTGTCACAGACATGTCACTCCAATCATAAATCTTTGGCGGGCTAACCGTTTTGAAAAATATTGAACCCCAGCTGCTACCCCCCCCCCCAACACACACACACACACACACTCCGTACATTCCTGCTACCTGACATCAGCATGTTTCTGACATAAGTGATAGAGAGTGTAAGAGAGCTGTGCACATGCTACTTATAAATAGACTGAGAGAGCGTGAGGCCCCTGGAGAGAGAGAGCACAGAGGGAATCAGCCACAGCCTATATTCAGGCTCAGGATCGGGACACTCTGCAATTCCTGACCATTCACGGCTCCATTTTGCCATCAGCACACACATTGTAGTGTAACACTGATTTAAGGGCATTTATAAATGTACACATTTTCCAGAAAGGTAAAACCATTACGTCTTCAAATCACAAAGTCTACAGGAAATATTTCGGTGTTAAGAATGACAAAAATAGCAACATTCCGTCTATAAAAATACATGCCTCTGAAAGTAGGGGAGACGGTTGTCGAAAGCTTTAGTGGCCAGTTTGTTCTTTCTCTTAATTATGTTGTCTCTGCCTTAATGGTAGGTCTGCGAGGGACACCTTCACAGGCCAACAAGCTTTGCGTATCAGTGACAGCTGAATTGGCCCTTCTCTGATTCCGTATGCTCATCACACCACTCTGCCACTGCCATCCCTTGTCCATTTGATGAATGATGTATGTTTTGTGTGTTTGCTGGTTGGAAACCAAGAGTGTGATTGACACCGAGACAGACCATATGGGAAAAGCACTAGAGGAATGAATGATAGAGAAAAATTAAAATATGCCCTTTCCATATCTGTGCCGTAGACAGCTTATCTGTGGTAAAATGACCAGGATGTTCTAAAAGCGCCTCTGTAGTGTTAGCTTTGCCAATTATCACGCCAGTGAAAGAGCCGCGGTGGGTTTTGGTGCGATGATAGAACACGGGCACTGCTGCGCTCGCCGTAGGTCCCCTGGTCTGCATCGCTGATTACGGAAAAGTAACGACAATTTCGTATCAATATTCCCCTTCTACATGCATGAGCCTGAAAGGAAGTTAGCAAAAGGCAGGCCGAAAAAGGTGAGAGTTTCGAGGATCGAGGTTGAGGAGCCTAAACCCATAATGGAAACTCTGAAGCTGTTTTGTGGAGCGGTTGTAGTTGTGAGTGATGCCCCCTCTAATGTTTATATTAGAATACACACAGTTTCTGAAGCTAATGCATTCATGTACATTGCATTTTGTTTCTTCGGTAATGTTTCACACTAAATAACTTGACTATCTCAAATGCTGAATATATATAAGCAGGAAAATGCTAAATATTAATTACAAGTGGTAATGTTCTTGCAGCAATCAGCGGGCACCCATTTCTGGTAGAGTCCATAATATCTGTTAGTGTGGGTCTAGGCTCATTAGTGGAGTTGTTGCTATTCCTGTGAAAAGCATAATTGAAGGTGTGAGGAAGCATGATCTCTTCCATCTGTATCACGGAATGTTCTGTATACCAGCTGTCATCAGATTACCATGGTGAAATTAACACCCGGTGACAACCACGCATGCTTCAAAAGGCCCCCATTATGTGCAGTAAAATCTTTACTTAGTGCCCCCGTTAAACAGCCCGGGACTTGAATCAAGAAAGAAAACAAATCTGAGAATTCCTGAGAGGTGAGGTAAGGAACTGCATGAGAACAGGCTGTAATTCCTGAAAGCTGGAAAGAGGTCCGGGAGCGAGCTGGACCTGAAGAGAACGCCAGAGTTCCTAAAGCAACAGCTTCCAGCTTTAAAAGACTTTGGGGAAATGTATGCAGCCTTCCCCAAGCCTTTCCAGGGTTATTGGCTTTATTAAGCAGCCCACATGACTTATTATTTCTGTCTGTAAATATATAATGTCACCTTACGATGGCCTTCATGGGGAATGAAAATGTTTCGCAGAATCTTTATTCATACCGCTTCTCGTTTTCTATTGACTTGGTTTGAGTTTTACGTATTTCATAAATATCTGGGTGACCGTATTTCTAACAATTTGGGAATCTAAGTCTAAACTGGGTTATGCATTAGACCTGTCTTAGGTGCTTCCTCCTGTACCCTGCTGTGTCTGTATTTATGTGTGCATCCCTGTTACTCATTTTTACAATCATGGATAATTCAACTGGTCTCTCCTGCCATCAGTACTTACACATGCATCTTTTTTAATTTAGCTAGATATGATAGACACAACTGATTCAGAGTCAATGCGGCTCCTAGCCGTGCCTTTGGGAAAGAAATAGACTCGAGACATCATTCTAACATATCCCTTCGGAACAAGAGAAACGGCAGGATGATGGATATTGACTATTACACAGAATGATCCATCCCACACCCGTTATCCAGTCCAGGGTGTGGGGAGACTTTGGAGTATTTCCTGGGAATTACTGGGTACTGGAATGATATGCCATTCCGTCATATGTCACACACACACACACACACACACACACATACCATGTATACCTATCTTTATGGGGACGCTCAATTCATTCCTATGGGCATAACCCTGATCCCAAGTATGACACCCTTAACCCCTACCCAGCCCTAACCTTACCCA
>JAODKN010000037.1:13627696-13640948 GCA_026774425.1 Petrocephalus zakoni
TTTTGACTTCTTAACTATCTCCTTAATTTATTGCATCCCCACCCCCCCCCTCACACTCACACACAAACACACACCTAGAAAATCGTGAATATCCAGGGGTGCCGATCACATTGGCCTTTATATAATCTGTCCTAATAAATCCATCTGGATAGACATTCTTTGTGTCTCTGTTAAACAGATTCGTACATCAGAGTGCTGTGATGATGTTTTTTTTCTGTTCTTTTTTTGGCATTGGTAGTCATGTACTCATGACTTTTTAAATGCTAGCTCCGTTATGTATGTGGAAAAAAGCACATTTTTTGTTACACGAAATCCATCCAAGGCTGTCATACAGAAACCATTTTTCAATTCAAACCTTAGTCTTTTATTTTTGTGCTTACATTGGGGATTATTTGTGTGTAATGGCTTATGGTGTTGTAGAAACTGTTGTACATGTAGAATCTTATTACTGGTGCAAATTTTCGAACTAATTCTGATAAGAACTTGAGGTTTGCTCCATGCCACGTGATTTTAATCGTTAGTAGATGTACTGGAATGAATTCCACATGTTTCGTCATGGATTGATAGCCATATAGCTGGTTGGGATATGATGAATTATTTGGTGTGTCGGAAGAGGAAGCAGGTGGAAATTATTGTGGCCAGACTCATTTTGTTGAAGTGTTGTAATATTTCAAAATATCCAGTGTGATTTTCATATTGTCTTCCGTCCCTCTACATGCATCATTGCCACAAATGTTTTTGCATGATGTGCGTCTTTCATAATCGAAAGCAGTTTTTGCTTTAATATGAATAGTTGTGGCGTGTGACATTGTTTCAGTGGTAATTCCTAACGCCCCTGTGTGTCATCTCATCATGCTGTGTGTGCTCTTCAGATGGCCGGGAGAGTAAGACCACAGGCCCAGAACCCACCGCAAAGCATCCTGTCTCGGTCAGTGCTGCGAGCATGTCAGCCTTTGACCCACTAAAGAATCAGGATGAAGTTGGCAAGAAAGTTATCCCCTCCTTTGGGCTCTCTGAACACCAGGCTTCAGGTGGGTGGTCAGGATCATTCATTGTTGAAGTCTTGAAAGACGCTCATGGGAGTTTTACTTACACACAAATTGGTTCAGAAGGACCTGCCTACTTGGACCTGCCCCCTCTGCAATCTAACTAGTTAATTCTCTGAACCAATAATTTTTTTCATTCTACCCTCAAATCTGACTAGTTAATTCTCTGAACCAATAATTGTTTTCATTCTACCCTCAAAACATTTTTGTGTAAGTAAAACTCCCACAAACTTGAAAGACACATCCCATAATGTCCTTATTTAAGATCTCTGTTCTTTGTCTCTTAGGAAGTTTATTAAATCATTTGCGTAAGCGTAGTTTTATGCTTAAGGTTGAAGGAGAGCCCTTTGCATACTGTTTCTGCATCATTGTTTTCATAGCAAATATCTTATCATGCACCCTGAAATAAGGGTGTTTCATTTTGTGTATTAACGTGCTCTCATGAGTCCTTGCTTGTGATTCTACCTAAATATGGAAGCGTTTTCCATTTTTGTCTCTTCTTAGTTGTAACTAAATCCAGCCTGTCATGCAGCCAAACATCCCCTCCGCACACAGATACAGACAGAGGCTTGATAGCCCATCGGATATGGCACTCCAAGCCAGCATGCAGAGTAAACTCAGATACTTGATTTTTACTCTAATGAGGGAATAGTCTCCGTTCTTTGGAAATGGCGCAATTCACTCTAAATTATTTGGAATTGTTCCCAAGGAAACTTTTGGAAGACATGGAAAAATACACATTTTGACCCAGTTTCTAGCTTGTGATAATACATTGGAATATTGTATTTCCTACATTAAAGCCAAGGCTCTATGTTGCCTTTGCTGCACTATGTTGCCTTTGCTATAATGATATTTGATATAACTACCTAACTAAAAAAAAAAGTATGTTAAAAAAACAACATTCTTTTTGGCTCATTGTATCCTACGTGACTTTTTCTGGAATCACCCAAGAGTTCTTCTGAGCTAACAGCTAGGCTTTTAATTAAATACCAGCCACTTCTCTCTCATAGGAGCCCATATGGGTCTGTCTGAGGAACATTCCGGAACTGCAGATGCTGTTCCACCAGCCATGCAGCAGCCCAGCATACCTCTCCCGGCTCAGCTCTCCTACGCCGTAGTCCAGCAGCCCACTGCAGCTACCATGGATGGTTAGAGATCATTGTTTTATTCATTCTCTCTTCAAGAACAAATGGTATTATCAGGTTTTCCCTGGTCAGTGTGAATTTTCTATCGTCTTGAATAAACATATTTAATGGATAAAAAATAAATATTTAACCCGGAAGCTATAGACACAAAGCAGGGAGTATCCCAGGATGAGCTGCCAACCCCCTGGATAGGACAGGCAGGTGTAGATGGATGGATGGATGGATATGCACATTTATTTTCCCTGTTTGTTACTTTCCACTGTCATGTTCAATGGAAATATTGTTCTCCTTCAAACAGTAGACCATCCATCTTCTAGACACATCATGGTATCCCAAGCAAGATAGGCCCCAAAGCAGGAGTACCCTGGATGGGATGCCAGCCCATGGCAGGGCACACGCTGAGCTGACATTCACATAAATGGAGAAACAGCATGCAGGTCCACCACTTGTCATTTAGGTGCAGCAACATGCCAGAATCGAGCATGGCAGTGGTAATAGACAGCAGGTAAGGGGCTGTCTTCACCAGCTCAGGCAGTGGAAAAGACCCTACGGATGATTGATTGTCCAAGCAGCTTTCCTTAGCTTGAATTGTCCCAAATTTACGCAAACCAGTCGCTTTCTTTCAGTCCCTCCACATTTCTTAGAGGAGAGGCACTTGTGACTCATTACCATCAGCATGCACCAGCACAGAGCCGCTGGGTTTCCAAAGAAGCAGTCTGTTTTTTAATGCCGTAATGGAAGAGACTGGGGAGAAGGAAGGGCTGTTCTCAGAGATGTTCTTGAAAATGTCCCACCCCCAGTATTTATTGCTTGCATCCAGCGTTTCGTGTGGTTTTGCATGTTTTCAATTTCATGTTCTGCTGCCAAACTTCGCCGACTCCCGTGAGAATGTAGCCGGGGCGTCCCGATCGGTGCTTCTGATTGGCTCTCTGCAAAAGTGCTTGTCTCATAACAGGGCTCCAGATTGGTTTTCCGCTTGTGTAGGCAGACGATACAACCTCCCCCCCCCTCTTTCTGCAGTCACTAATACTGCTGGCAGCCACAAATGACAAACGCAATGGCCCAAGTGGTGCTCCCCCCCGCGCACCTCCAATCACGAAATGGACAGCGTGAAAGGAACTTGGGGAGGGGACCTGTGCTAAGCATCCTCACCTGTGGGTGACGCTGAAGTTCTGGAGCACCTTCACATTGGCACAAAATGGTCCGATTAAACGGAATACTTCAGCAGTGTTCTGCAGGTTTTGCAGAGGGGTTTGTTAATGGTTAAGACGTCTGAAATTTGGAAATGGATGATCTTTGCTGAAGCCCTAAACAAATAAGCATCACCTGAAGCACTGACTAATTGTAGAAGCGAGTGCATAGAAGTGTTGTGATTGACATTGAAGTGTAGACTTTGAGGTGTAGATCCTGTGTTCTCGAGTGATTCCAGCAGGCAGATGGTCCACAGCCCTGCCTGAGTTCGCTGCTCAGGGGCTGCCAGTTATAAATCCTTTCTGTCTGACAGACTAATCCCAATTTGACAGATATCGTTTACAGATATCAATAATATTAGATCACAAGCAAATGTGAAACATCAAATGCTGTGCATGAACTTCCTCGGGTCAGGTCCGACTCATAGTGAAACGGCTTGTTTTCATTTTCACTGAATGAATAAATTAGATTTTTTGCCGAGATTAATGCTTTTTAAAGACATGCATAACATTTCTGAACAAGAACAAATGAGTCTTGTTTGGTTTTTATATAGACCTCCTGTCCAGTTATGCTTTTAGGAATACCTTTTAAGAGACTTTGAGCAAAACTTCTTGCATATTTTGTGGCTCATTCAGATGTTCTTAGTCTGTAGAATGTGGTTAACATATCTATTGGCTGTATAGTAGAATGAGTTTCACTGCATGTAGAAGTTGTCTGCTTACTATTTGCGCTTGATCTTGGTGTCAGTACATTAAACTGAACAGCCCAGGCTCACTCCAAGCTCAGGGATTTTATAGGGCTCTGGTCATGGTGTCTTGATTAGCTTTGTGGCTGGCAGTGCTCCGCTGGCCCAGTTTACACTTTGCTGGATTAGGGAAGTAGACATTTGATAAAGGACCGGCTTTGTTTTGGTTCCTTGCTCAGCAGCCGGATTCTCCTTGTTTATCAGGCAGGAGTTAAGCACTGTCCAGTGCTCATGGCTCAGAGGAATGAATCTTCAGCCTCTAAAATTGACAAATGAGGTTGTTTAATTTGTTGGCCTCTTGAATCGTGTCTCCAGAGCCAAGTCATGCACCGAAACATGAGTCGTCCCAGTACACTATGCATTATTTGCAAAATGTGCCCTTGGCAGCAGGTGTTTTTTAAGTAAATCCCCAAGCTGTGGGTTTATGAGTCTCTGTAGTAACGTGTGTGTCACGAATCTGTAATGTTACACTGGAGGTAACTTCACCTGGGATCCAAACAGTTGTACTGTAAAACCAAAGAAAGCTCTGAAGTAAGACAAGGTGAGTGTGATCCCAGACTGGGGCTTTTGAGCTGGACTGTAGCTCAAATATCTGATATCTAGAACATTTAAAAATAAACCTTTTAAGATGCTGTGCTTTCTCAACAGACGGGTGCTTCCCCTTCCAAGTCACAAGCACTTCACTTTTCATCTTTTGCTGTGAAGAATATGGCTTTTGCGTCCGTAAAAAATGACTTGGCAGTAGCGACCTGCATTGTTGTGGCATGAAGTGAAAGATGGGGCTGTTTACATCAGCAGTTTTGAAGGACAGCAGTTTTGGGTCCTCATGTGGGTCTGTGGGTTCTGTTCTGGAGGGCTATAGCCAAGCCACATGAATTTCAGCGGTTTAATTTCCAAATGGTTGATCTGTGTGTAGGTCTTTGGTTACACTTGCACCTGTTACCTGGCATCCAGCTTGATCGCAAGAGGATGATGCAGTGGGTTTGATAAGAGGGGTTTGTTTTACCCCCTGCAAACGCTTAGCAGCTCACTTACCAACTGTCTGCATGTCAGCACATCATTTTCCAGGGACTCAACAGAGAGGGAAGAGAAGGTTTGTTTCTCCTCCAATTTATATCCAACCTTCCATTGCCTGCCTTGACCTAATTGCTGTTTACCTTTAGAAAACCTTGAACCAGTGCATGTATGTGATGGGTTTTTGAGGTGCGCCACATCTGTAGAGAGGAGACGCCAGCCACATTTGGTGCAGTATATTCTAAAGATAGTGATGATGTGTTGTGGCCCTTCGTCAAAATGCCCAGCCGTAGATCATCAGCTAGGTCTACCACAAACTCGGCATTTAAGTTTTGATCTCTTCTCTCCCACTTAAACTGAATATGAAGTGCTACTTGACACATTAGAGAAGAGATTCTGCCTGGGAGGAAACCAAGTGCGGTTTGGAGAACCAGCAAATATCTACTTGATTTTTTGGGTGGTTTAGCTGAATGTGTGGCTGGTCTGCTTTTCAGTAAGGCATGGCAATATAAAGTTTCTCAAAATATATTGGTTTTAGAAGCAGCTTAATTCTCTACCCCTGCAGACTCCAGACTTTGCCAGCCAAGGCTTTGGAGTATAACACTGACTAATTTGGTGCTGATTTCATCTGCTTATTCGGCTGAATTGCTTTCGTTGTCCATTATTCTGCTGTGGTGTGCTCAGTGGGTCTTTTGGTGGCGTGTGAGTTCTGGGTGTCCCCATTGTGGTGGCTTACGTGGTATACAGCACAGTAAGGTTTTTTTTTTTTGGGGGACACTTTTCAGTCGCTTCCTCCCATTATATTTTCACAAAGCTACATGCATGGCACTGAAAACGTCTCTTGTTAAAAATGAGAGGATATTGTTTGCAGGGCCGTGGTGCCGCTGAGTCTCGCATGCACATAATATCCTCCTCACGGTGTTGGGAGTTTCCCGTTAACTTCTGCACATTTCTGAGTTTACGCACAAGTTGTAGTGTTTGAAATGTTGATGTAATGGGATGTTCTGTTTGAGTTTTTTTACTAATGGAAATTGTGGTTTTCGGTGGTACCAGAGGGGCAATGACAGCCATTCACAAAAAATCTGTTTCACTTTAGCTAGCATGAGAATTAGCTTGTCTCTGCTCTGCACGTGGGGGCTGCATTTTCCCCCCGTGTTAGCTGGCTCCTCTGGTTTGCACCTGCCGCTGTATACCCATCTAGGGTATACCCCAGCTTATACCCCCTGGGATAGCCCCCCCCCACGACCCTGACCAGAATAAGTAGTCAGAAGATGGATGAATGGGGTTTAGCTTACAGCAGCTTTGGCATCTCATGAATGGCTTTCCATTACCTGGCTCTGTGTAAAGTCATAACCTTGTGAATGGCTCCTCAGCCCACAGGAAGTGTGCAGCTTCTCCTCTCCAGAACCTGCTGTGTGTGCGCAGGTGGTTTCTCATCCCTCTTCACTTTTTCCTAGGTGTTTTTGTATGGTCAGCCTCTTTTATTGTTGTTTTAGTTATTTATTTCTTAAATCAGTACATTTAAACTTCCGTTGGTGTGTGTAGTTAGTATCACTGTCCAAATTGCACATCTACTCTTTATTTATACATCAGGTCATGGTGCACTTCCTGTGCAGTGGACTCGTTTGAATCCCCAGTGCGGCCCCAGTTTGCTGGAGCTCTTGGTTGGCTCTCTGCCTGATTGGCTGCATAAGGGGTAAGGGCCTGGGCAGCTAGAACAGCTCAGAATGAGGACTAGAATGTTTAACAAAACCTCAGACCTTGCTGTACGCAGCCAAACACCAGTTTAAATGCAAACAATACAATGTGACAATATACATTCTGAAAACACTTCAGTTGCCCACAGTGTATAAAACATTCAAAATATTTAGCATGAATGTTCATCATATGCCCAACTTTATATACTTTCAGGAATATCTGTAAAATACCCTATATATAAAGCTTCTCAGCTTTGATGTCTGTTTTTTGGAATTGAGACCATTTGGCTCCTGTTTACTTAACCATGGTGGTTTTGAGAAAAACAATAATAATATCCATCCCAGTGGTGGTGGTTCCAGCAAGTTTCTGTCTGTGTGTGTAGATGCAAAAATTTAAGCTGCAGACCATTTTACTATTCTGTCTGGAGGGTAAAGGAAGGTAAATAACTACTAGTACTTTACCAATTAGAAATTACTACAAGGGTTAGTAAAAATAAGTAGTAATGACTATTTGGAACAAGTACTCCAGACATTAAAAACCTATTATCATACAGCAAAAACCAATTATCTCTAAGGAAGAAGAACATTTATTTGTCTCTTGGTGTCTTTGATATTTTTTTATCAGTCATTAAACAAGTTATGAGATCTTTTTTGGTGCCTCATCTTTTGTTGATTTAATGATTTTAAATAATTATGAGTTTTTGATATATTTATTGACTCAAAGATAATCTATCACCCATTTTTCATTTTACAGGTCAGTAGTTTACCCATGAGGAAATACCTCTGTTTTTATTACCTGGCGTTGGGTATTATTTGTTTCCAGATTGTTCAAAGCATGAGAGAGACATAATGACCTCGGCCAAATGGAAACTGAACCCTGCAGAGCCACACCTCTTGTTCACCGTTTTGGGGGAAAAAACAATATCTTCAGGATAACCAAAATCTTTTTGGGTTATTGGCCGGCTATTTATGGGCATTTTTTGCAGTTTTTGTCCTGTGCTTGCTGTTTTGGCTGCAGATGAAAAGCATTGTGGGGGATCCATGACTGACCCATCTGAGTTCATGTGCCTGACGTTGTATTCTGTTTCAACAACAAAAGTACGGCTGCCTGTCCACCCTTCCAGATTGTCATGATTCTTGCCTAAGATGTTTTTGCTTCTTACAGAAAAGGGTCATTTAAGGAAACATTCTGTGTGATTTCTAACACCATACTTTGCTTTCCCATTTGAGTGCTGGGGACTGTGTATAATCAACTTTCCAGCTCGGGTCCTCTAGGTCTATACTCTGTGTCAATTGCAGTGTTCTGCCTATCCACTGCCATCAGGGCTCCAAATTCACATTGTGTCAAATGTAGTCCCTGGAACAAAAGCGTGAGACTGGTGTGTGACACAGGTTTTTCTGTAATGACTAGTTTGCACTACATACAGTCTGCAGCTTTAGATAAGCATTGTGTATGTAGTGGGTGTCTGTTTACAGATCACACTGCTGAAATTGCATGCAGTGTTCTGTAGAAATAATCATTGATACTAATAATTTTTAATTTTCTTTTGTCTGTTTTGCGGATAGTTGGAGACGTAAGCTTACTTCTGGTGTAAGATCTCAGTCCAGCTCTCATTGAATGATGTCTTCTGAATTCTGAGTTTTTTTGTTTGCTTTCCAAGACACTTCAGTGGGGAAAAAAATGAATGAACAGCTGTAACAGCTGACAGAAAGCGTTATTATTTTTTTAAATTTCTCATCTAGCTGTTAGTGCTGGGAAAAGACTCTTGATATTGGCGGATCTGGTGGCTACAATAAAGTGCTCTGCCCAGTGGACTGGCCTTTTCCATCCTTAATATGGCAGGCAGACACATGGGCAGAGGCCAACAGATGGATCTAAATCAGTGCTTCATTATCAATGTCAGAAGATGTCTGACAGCCATGAGAGTGCTTCCAGAGAATAATGGATTAGTTTTTTCTTTTCCTTTTCTTCATATGAGATACATATGAGAAATACTGACCCATCAGGAGTGTTCTGGAAAAAGTGTATAAAGTGTTTTAGCCCGACAGTTATTACATCCCATAAATACTTTATGTAAGGATCATTAAGAATATTTTTATGATGTATTTATATCATTAATGTCCTTTAGGTTGTTTGAGGTCATAATAAGAACCATTGGCTGTTAACTAAATAAATGCTTTATATTTTTGTGATGCGGGTAACTCCTAGTTGCTAAGTACAGGTGTCAGATCCTTGCATGTAAAAAGTAAGCTGTGTAATAATGTATCCTGACTGCGTATTTGGATGGCCTTAAATTTAAATGAGATTTCATTCAATTGTTTGAAAGTAAATAACGTAGAACAATCTGCTATGTATTTAGAAACACTATGAATAATAGTGGGCAAGGCAGTACCACTTAGTTTGTAACCTGATGTGAAAATTAATTGCTAGGGAATTTGGAACTACTTCCTGCACTACTCTTACAAGGAATATTTTGAAAGGCCGGTGCATAACTTCTAATAGGGCAATTGGAGACCCACTTCAGTCTGATAGCAAACTAAGTCTGTTGGTCATCCCCCCATAAGTACAGAGCATACCATTAGGAAGAGAAGGATTGTAATGCCTGTTAGGTTTTATTGTCTTTTCATGTTAGCACTCTGCCTTCTAAGCCAAGGCTTTAAAGCGATCTTATGTAATTTGCCGTTATTTAGCACCTGAGGTACCCAGGTTGAGTTTGCTTTTGCCCATTTGCCTTTGTTTTCATATCTTGGCACTTACGGCATATCTTGGCGCTCTTTTTAGTCTAATGGGAAAGCTTCAGGCGCTTGGAAAGGGTCGTCTTCTACCAGTCTTGCCTCTGCTGGCTGAGAAAACAGGGGTAGCACTTCTGGTGAATGTTCCCGTTCCTCTGCAGTTTATAGGTAATGAGTTTATGCCGAGCTGATTTAAGTTTGCCTTGAAAACCTCTGAGCGATTTTTGCATTACCCTTAGAGATGTGTTGTTTGCTGGTGTCGTCTTGTACACCACATAAAAATGCAGCGCATCATGTGCCAGGCGTTTCCCTCGATCAGTTAGGTTTCCGTTATGGAAATCTTCATCGCATGGCTTGTCCTTTTTTTCCTCTCCTGTCATGTCTCTCTTGAGGATCTGTCTGACAGTTGAGTTGTGGTCTGAAGGAAACTTCATAGCACTTTGTGGGCCTCACATGAAGGAAAGTGGGACTGGGGTACAGATGGAAAGATAGACGGGTGACCGTAAAGGAGTGGAAGGGCTGGCTTGAGCCGAGAGAAAGAGAGAGAAAAATATCGGTTGGGTATAAGGCTCACGGCTTTGCGCCACACTAACCTTTCCTCCAACGGAAAGTCCAATAGCATCTGTAGCTGACGGAAGGGTGGGCAACGTTGCTTCATGGTTCTGTACAAATGTTTAGTGGCGTTATTTTTACGAAACCCCCTTTACTTTTCTTTCATTTGTTTTTAGAAACACATCTGTCTTTCACATATTTTTGTTTAACTACAGGCCATGAGGCATCAAAACAGTCTCCAGTGTTTACATTTACCCAGCTTCAGCCAGAATGACTCATTGGTCTAGAGGGCTTTTACACGTCTTTAAGGCACTGAAAAATGTGTGCGTGTCCGGCGGTGTTCTGATTTTACAGTGCCCAAATGCATGTGGTCACGTGCAGTTTTGTTTTAATACCAAATTTTTCACATTTCCCTATAGTGTTAGAGTTTATAGCACATCTTATATATGTCAGTTCTGATCCTACTGAAAAACTCTGCCTTATGTCACGTTATGTTTTGTTATGTTTTGTTTTGTTTTGTTTTCAGGGAACCTTGAATTTTTGGTAGCCCTGATAGGTGCTGAGAGAGCAGCACAGTGCTTGCAAATAGGTCGGGTCCTGGCAGAAAGCGGATTCCTTGCAATTTTATTTTGTTTTTAAGTATACGACGTGCACCATTATAATGTTATATCTTACTAAGTGACAGGAATGCATAGCTAATGACCATTTTTGTTCCCCTACTTGGTAAAATAAAATGAAACTGATATTTCTGCATACACTTTTTTCACTTTTTTCCAGTTTAGCAAATAAAGCATAGCGTGTTAACATCTGCTTCTACTGAAGCCAGGACCGAAAATTGCGAAGTTTTAATTTCTTGTTTTAACAGCTTGTTTCGCACTCTGTAGTTTTCAGAGAATGAATCATTTTTCATTTTTAGTTGTGCTTTTTATTATTATTACTATTTAAATTTTATTTAATTTAAGCTTTTAAAACACGGCTAGTGTTCTGGATTCAGACGTATTGTCATATAGTTGAATTATCCCAATTCTTTTGAGAGAATTCTGAGGTCTTTCATTAAAAGTCAGTTGTTGAAGTGGCAAAATTTGTTACATGCCGTGTCTGAGTGGCCAGACGCCCTCTTTTTGAAGATCATGAAAGTGCTGGGAGGAAGACAGGAGAGTATTCCACTGCTTGGTTAATCACGGGCCCCATTATTACAAAATTACGGCTGTTAATTTCCAACAGACCTCAGCAGCATGGGCGTCGCTAGGCCCTCTTTACATGCCCCAGTACTGATCAGCTATGCCCCAGTAAAAAATGAACATATGAACATATCTCTACATTTTTAGACCGGGTGGGGTTGTGCTCCAGTAAAGCTTTACCTATAGCAATGCCCCTGCTCAGCAGCAGTAACTATGGCAGCAGCTAGACCAATCAGCATGTGTTTCAAAGGGAAGTATGTCTACTGATTAGCACACCAGTTTATTGAAGCAGGTTACTAATTGTCTGCACTTTTACCCCTGAATGATCTATGCGCACTGAAAAATCTGGATGTTAGTAGTTGAAGGCCCGTTTCTGGTGTTTGGCAAAGTGTTTTTGTAAGGTTACAAAATGTTAAACCAATTCAGTATATCGCTAATTAAAAATAAAACGTTTATACACAGTCAGTCCTGCTACAACGCGTGTTATCACACACATAAGTTTGTTGTAATATGATTGTTATATTCACAATATGGAATCACATTTATATTCACATAGAGAATGTAAATATAATTCTTATCTCTTATAATTCTTATAAATATATTCATACTTACATACAGATTTTCACTCTGAGAGAACCTCCCTGCAAACAACAACGTGATATAATCTTGGCGAGAAACGCTACTTGCACATAAAACAGCTGTGAACAATAGCGATGCCCGATTTCGTGAATGAATCGTTCTTTTGAACCATTTTTTTTTTTCCAGCGAATCGGTCAAACTGGTTTTCAAATCTGGAATAACTTTTTGTATATCTACACATTGCACAGGTCTAAGTCTTGCAGTGTAAAAATATTTCACAAATTATCATATAAAAAGACAGCCATGTTTATAAATTCACTTACATTTGCATTTTGTAGACTGTCTGTAGCCATGCAACCTTCAGTGGCTGTAGTCCGTTGTATTTGTGCTGTGTTCATTCCCGGCTGCATGGTGACTGTGGCTTACTACTCCCAACTAATGATGGCCAACATGACACTTCATGAACCATTTTCTGTATTTTCTAACCCCACTAGATGGTTCTCTCTCTTCAGAAAAGGGCTCAAATAATGCACCAAAGGGAACCCAGAGCAACATCTAGTGGAGTCAAAAAATACAACAAAACGTTCATGAAGCGTTGTTTTGTCCCTAGCTACTCCCAACTCTCAGCAATCGACAAGTTAGCGAAATCCCCGCGTTCAGCTTCTAGTTTTGGAGTCGCATTCCCCTAATCCTATTTGTCCTATTGGATATTGTGTATTTTAATACGCAATTTAAATGAACGCAAAGTTTTTCAGGAATACATTAGTCACTTTGTAGCAGGACTGACTTAAAATTTGCAGTATTGACTGGGGGGCAGTGTGTAGCTCAGCAGGCCAAGGCTTTGTGCCTGTGATTGAAAGTTTGAAAGTCTGTGGGCCCTTGAGCAAGGCCCTTACCGGCCAGCTCCATGGATGCTGCTGCAGGTGGCTGCCCTTTGCTGCCAAACTTACTCTCACCTACTCATGTGTCCGTGTGCATTGGAGTTCGAGAGGGGGTCGGTGAAAAGAGAATTTCCCCACAGGAATCATCCCATCATTTCATGACTTCAGTTAGTCTGAAAATTTTAATTGTCTTGAAGTCTTTTTTTTTTTGCAGATAGAAGGGGAAATAATCATCATTTGGCAAATAGAGTAGATGCACCCAAACCATGCAACTGCATAGCATATACAGTGAGATTGATGGAATTTATGGATGGAGAGCTAAACACCACAGTGGACACTGTAGCATGCTTCCCCGACACACCCTGGGCAGGGATCTGCCCAAAATTACTCTGGTGGCTTTGAGACTGAAAATGCTCGCTAGGAAGGTGCAATCTCATAAACCAAGCAGTTTTATCACAGATCGTGACAAATTGGGTAGCTGGAATAGG
>JAODKN010000037.1:13646175-13668746 GCA_026774425.1 Petrocephalus zakoni
CAAGGGAGGATCATTGTATTATGCCCCAAGCATTACAGAACCCCATGACACCTGCGTCTTCCTTCCAGACACAGGTAATGGACTTTCTACGACACCCCATGTCATCCTGCACCATGTCTCAACGACTGGCATCAGTCTGACTACTGTTCCATACGTAGGCTGCCATTAACACCAGCACAGAGGCAGCTGCATTTGGAGAGCTGCCATAACCAGGAGGCATGGACTGATGTTGATTGGCGTCGTACCATGTTCAGCGATTCTGGGTTCTGCATTATCTCGGATAAACATCATGTGTGCGTACGGTGGCACCGAGAGGCGAGGAACAATGCTGCCAATGTTGTGGAGAGAGACACCGCCGTTACTCCTGGCATCATGGTGTCGGGAGCCATAACGTATGACACTCAGGTCATCTTTGGTAGTGATTCGGGGGACCCTGATGGCACAGAGCTTTGACAGTAACATCCTGCATCCAAATGTCTTACCCCTCCTGAGGCAACACGACAACTCCTACCCACACATGGCATGTGTGTCTATGGACTGCCTGCGTCATGCTGAGGTCCTCCTGTGGCCAGCCAGGTACCCTGATCTTTCCCTGTTGCTCTGTTGTACGTTTGATGTGATATTAATATTATAATCATTAGGATACAGTCACACGACCTTTCACCACAAGCAGATTCATCTCATTCCCACCAATCTGTCTGGGTGCTTAACTTTTTTAGTCACTGAGTGTACTTTTAACAAATACTTGGAATTTTTAAACCAAGCCAGCAATTTTTTACAGAACTGTTGACATTTTTGTTAATTTATTTGTAAATATTGTATTGTTAAATGGTGTTTTTAACTAGCAAATCTAAGCAAATATACCCTTACTGCCTAGGTAAATAGCTTTAAACATAATTTTATTAAGCAGTTAAAACCTCTATTTGATCACCCTGATTTATTCTGCTTATTCCTAACAGTACAAGAGGCAAATTAATGAGACATTATTCAGATTTGTTGGGTTCAGCATGTGAAAAACAGTTCCAGCTGACCCAGACACACACAAGATCACAAACAATTTCGATGCCAGATTAGTTTTTTGTGTGTTTTCATTGCTTGAAAAATCTTAGTATTTATGGTAAGTATGACTTCATTTTAGAAGCAGGCATGTTTCGGGGGGAAACTGAGAGACACTTTGGTGAATTATAGGGTCATATAATCGTAATAAACCTGTGATATGGCTTGTAGCCACTTTTAAGGCTTTTAAGTCTTTGGCTATTTCCTGTTTGGATATCGAGGTGATATTAACAGATCACGCCAGCATCGTTTTTATGAGGTCAGAGGCAGTTGTTTTTTTTTAAATACCAGGTCTCGTGGGCAGCTGATCAGCAAAAAGTTGGCTTCCTGTCCTCCCGTCTAGGTAGGAGTCCACAAACTGGCAGTGGTCTTCACCGTGTCCTGTCTGGTCCCCAATGTTGTAGAACTTTCCTGCAAAGGTGTCCACATGAATTGTTATGAATGAACTGTTGCACAGAAGTTGGTGGATCAGCATATTCTGTTTGTTATTCCAGTCATGTGTTGTATTCAATCACTCTTAGCTAATTAATTATCTGCTCAGCTTGAGTAAAAGCTTGCATAACCTGGGTTACTCTCTAAGAAGTCCTCATCCCCTGCCATAGACTGTGATTTTGTGCGTCTGTTATCAGTTTACGTAGCGATTAGGCCAACCTGAGAGAGTGTCACTCAGGTAGATCTTGTATCTCAGGGAGTTGCAGAGCTGGATGCCGACAAACTTGCGGTACCACGTCCTCTTCACATACTGCTTCCCATGGCACTCGGAGTAGATGTCAGGTTTGAATGAATACTCCGTCCAAATGGCGGTTTTCCCTGAAGGCAATTAGTTGTAGTGGGAGAGTGTGAGACGGGTCAGCCTGGCGACAGTTGGATCATAAATATTTAAGCATTTTCAACAGGAAGAAGCCCAAGGCTTACCTGTGAGGGGGTCAGCTGGCGGTCGCATGAAGAGAGAAAAAGCAAAACGTTGAAAATGCACAAAATAGACTTCTGTTTACCAGTGTTTCCCAATCCAGTCCTTGTGGACCTAGAGGCAGTCCACGTTTTTGCTCCCTCCCAGCCCCCAGAGCAAAAACGTGGACTGTCTGACAGGGAGCTCAGTGGGAGCAAAGACATGCACCGGTTATGGGTCCCCGAGGACCGGATTGGGAAACACTGCTATATGCAACATAAACTGCATAATTCACTGTGGATAGAAATTAAAATAAAGATACTCATTTATGACAGTAGCCAGAGACCTATAGTAGCTACTGTCCTGACTGAGATCTCTTTTGCCTGTGTCACACACCCATGTTTTCTGTAGATTTCTGAGAATCTTTCAACATCACTGAGATAATTTAGTAATCTCTCCCAAAAGTACTAGAAAAGGGAGGGAGCAGTTCTACAGAACTAGAAAACTCCATCTGTTTTGAGGTCTTCTGTCCTTCCATTTCCAATACATTCCAGTGTAGTCCTGTTGGGATAATGATTGTTTTTCCCCTTCAAAAACCACTGGAAACATGAGGTGATTCCGCCTTACGAATCTCGCGTTTAATCAACATATTTACAGTGTGTCGATGCCATGGTAAGCCTGTCCTTGGGCAGGAAAGCTGGCAGGCAGGCAGGCTGGCATGATGAATCTATGAGTCTCAATGTGGAGGCCAAGGTTATGATAATAAACACAACATGCTGAAGGCATTAAGTAAATAAGCGCTAGTTAATTGTACGTATCTCTGAGAGGGTAACAGTGAGGAAAATTTAACTGGCATGACTGGTGATTTTGGCATATGGCCTCTTCTCGCCACAATATAGTGGTCATTTCTGCTATTAAAATGTTTAAGAATGTTAATATAACAGTAATTGCTTTTATTGTCTCAAACTAAATGTATGTAACTGCATTTAGGTAAAATATCGGACAGTGTAAACTGCAGCAGGACTGTTGGTCATGATCTGTACCTGACTCTGTGTTGAACGACACAGGATCTGTGGTGGGGCCTGATCCAAGCTCGTTCTTGGGTTTGACCCTGAATTCATAACTGTAATGACAGAAAGAAAATAAACCGTGGAGTATTTGCACAGACAGTAGACCAAACAGAATTCAGTACAAAGTGTGCAAAAATAATTTCAACTCTCGACATTAAAATACTTCTTCCACGCAACAGAATGGAAATATATTCTTGTCCATAGCTAAATACTATAATACTGGAAGAATAATGGTTCATATGCTCTCTAGAACAGCAATGCTGTATGTTTTTATCCCTCAGACAGCCTTGAGAATGCGCCAGGATCTCCCGTTAATGGGTCTTCCATATGAGATAATCAGATGGTGATGTCCCATATCTCCCTGTTCATAAAAAGAATCCCTGGATCATATTTTGCCTGTCATGTCATGCCAGACTGTTCTAGATTCAACCCTCATTAAAAGCCCAGCAACATAGGGCCTCCTTGTTCTAGTCTAGCCTGTATCTAATGGAAGATCAGTGGTCCTCCAGGCATCAGGCAGTGTAAGGTATCCCATTCTTTACAAGTGATTGTTGCAGCAGCCCTTGCAACAGGTTTGATTTGGAAATAGTCTTCCAGCAGGGGCGGGCCCACAGGGGCACTGGGCCTCATTTGCAAGCTGATTGGCCTTCAGAGTGCCCATCTCACTCACCCCCCCTTTACTCACTGGTTAAAGGCACTGGCTAAGGATAACATTGGTCCGTCTGTGTGAATTATGTCCCCTCTTGTACGCCTTCCAATCAGAACAGTACCTGCTCTCTGGTTTCAGGTTCTCCACGGCTGTGTGTGTCTGGTTGGTGGTGAGAATGGAGACCTCCTTGCCAGCTGGACCTTTAGTTGTTGAAATGACTTCGTACTCTTCAAAGAGGAGTCGGGAAAGCCGCATTAAAATTCAAGGGGGAGTCGCCCTGTTTTAAAATAGTTTCCTGCAACTGTGTGCATTAGTGTGTGAGTGCGTTTTTCTTTTTTTTTTCTTCAGTGCAAGAGCTTTAATTTTATTTTATGGTGCTGGCTACACACGCTGGCTTACAGCCCCATTAATGTGACACAGATGTGACATTAAAATTCGAATGTACTGATTTTTACTAGTCAGGAGTAAATACCCATAAGCAGATATGAAGAACAAGGGATTCGATATAATACTGAGTGCAGGATGCTGTAAGTGCCTTCATTGACACTGAGTTAGTGCAGGCCTACCTGTGGTCTCATTGTCCGTTTTCTCCCAGTCCAGTATGACGAAGGAGGGGCACCCTTCCACTGTAAGCACGGTGAGGTTCGAGGGTGGCAGCCTGGGGGGGCCAGTGACATTTTGCTCCACCCCATACTCCTCTGGGAAGTAACTCAAGGAGTTGGTGATGGAGCAGGGTTCCTCTGGCTTCTTGCCCGGCCAGTATTTCACATGTGGGGCTGAATTCAAACAGAGAGCACTCAGGACATAATCCGGATCATAACCCCCCCGACTCAATAAACCGTAATACGATAGTGATGCTAACCTGAAAATTGTTTAATAATATTTAACATTAAAAATGGTCTTGATTTTTTATTTATTGGATATTTTTTATTGTTGATTTCTTTAATATTCCAATATTCCATTTATACCAGGTTTTTGTAATTGGTTTGCGGCACTATTAGTGCACTATTACTTGCACTATTAGTGCAGTCTTCGCACTTTGCCCTTTTTTGCATTGTGATAGTCCTGCAGAATCTCCGCCTGGGATCAATAAAGTTCGTCTTCATCACTAAGACATTATGTATTTTATTTTTTATCTTTTGGAACCCGGGTTCATGTTAAAATGATGGCCTCGAAATATGTTTGGCAAGGAGGAGGTGAGGAGGAACATTACCTACGTAGCGCTTTTTGCCCGTAGCGTCCACGTCCTTGGAAGGCAGGGAGGTAAATACTGAAGAGTTGTCCCAGACGTCGATCCGGCTATCTGTGAGAAAAAAGAAGGAATGAGTCTGCAGCTCTGTGCCGACGAGGGGTTAACATATATCACTGGAAGGAAAACAAGTTCTCTGTATGCTACACTGTCAGGGCCCAGTGTCACCATTTAAAACCTGATTGTGCATGAGGGCTTCCTGCTGTAAAGGTCAACATCTGCTCTGCGACTCTCCCTCTAAAATCCTCCCTGTACTGGTGAGAGTTCAATAAAATCTTACCATTAACTGCAGGAGGAGTAGCTATGCTTGGCATCTTCTCAGTGATGGGCTTCTTTGGCAAGGGGGTAGATTTCGGCTTTGGTATGGGTTTTATTTCCGGTTTCTTGATGTCATTGGCGTTGTCTGAGAAAGAAAAATAATGCTTACTGATCTTATCCTATAGTGCTTAATTTGTTGTCACAAAAGCATTTAAATGCCATACTTTTTCATCACTATACATATATGATGACATTGGGAATGTCATTATGAACATTAGGGTAGATGCAAGTCTTTGCCTTTGGTCGCAGGCTTGCCTGCCAGGTCCAGCTTCTTCTTGGAGGGCATTTTGGGGTGTTGAGCAGGGGAGCCTGAGCGTGGGGGGGGGAATGTGTCATTAATTCAAATTCCCTAATTTCCCATCTCAACATGTAAACCGTGGGATGATCTCCCAGATGACTATACAAGACCACACTCTATTAAAAAAACATTAAGTTCTGGGGTGAAAGTCTGTTCCTAAAAATGCAAAAGAAAAACAAAAAGGTAAAAGACGGAGTAACACGTGCAACAAGAGTTTCCAGTGCTTTTATACACATTGAGCTTTATCAAGAAAGGAATGAAAAAACCTGGTCCTAATTAGCCTCGTGCTCTAACCAGGCCAAAGTCGCTCACAATCAAGGTATTGTGCTAGTTCCAGGAAAGATACAGGACAATGCTGATAGGTGTGTAAAACTCTGTCCAGCCACAAATTTGTATAATTTGAAGTATTTGTTTACATCAATGTGGCCTTTTGTCACTTTTTTAAGAAATGGATCTGACAAGTTTGCCATTAATCGGTTGGAATAATGGAAACCTAGCTTGATGTGTTGATGTAAATTAAGTAAGTAAGGGAGCGTTTTCTGTCTTACTGCCACAAGAAAATTTTATGCTGTCTATGCAGTAGTGTGTGAGCCAGTTGCTTTGTACATCCCAAGGAAAAACAATCTTGTTCACTAATTTGTTCGTCAACAATCATATGGAGTAGATTCTGTTGTAAATTCGGCTGTTTACGCTGAAAGATGACATATTTGGAAAGCAAAATCAGTAGTAATCACAAGTGGTTCTCCAAAACATCTTTTTTTGTGTGTGACTACTTGTCTTAAATTATTCACAAAACAATCCGTTTTAGATATTTGAAAATCCTTTCGTAAACATTAACATTCCTGTTTATCCCTTACTTAGTATATACAGGTCATAATCTTTGAATACTGATTATATAAATAGAACAAGTTCGGATTTTATTAATTGAAAACAGTTTATCTGTATTTATATCGTGCAATTCTGACATAAGTTAGAAAAGCTATTTTAATAGCGGTAATATAAATTAATAACAGAGAATATTTCCTGTGCTAAACTTCTTGCTGTGCGCTGTATTTCTTTTTTTTGTAAGCACAACTTTTGTAAGCCAAAATAATATCAGGAACTCTGGCCTACTTCTAGTTTGTCTCCAGTCCAGGAAAGATCTTGCAATAATTCATAGTATGTTGTAGGTTGTTGTTTGATGTTTAGAGTACTGAAGTAAAGCAGTTAGAGACACAGTCAAGGTTCCTCCACAGGGGAAGCATTGCATTCTGAAGAATGCTGTTTATAGTTTCAGTGCTTGTGAGCTAATCAAAGGCATAGAGACCTAAAAACATTGGATGGATCCCAGGAAAATCTATTACATGTCGGGCCTTAAACACAATCTCAAGGTTTGAGTACATCATAATCCAGCCAAAGATAAGTGGGCCATAATTTCTGGTGGGGAGCTTTTCTCTAGCATTGGAGTAAGAGTTGATAACAGCAAGAAAAAAATGAGTTGTACTTTCCAGTTAAGATAAATCCCCAAATCACATTTCAATCAAGTTGCTGAATTGTATTACAATGTATCGTTAATTTGTTCTACTATTGGAGCACAGCCTAAATCAAGGTTGTTGAATAAAGCACTTGGATTTTTATCAATACCATACATCAGTCAGTTTCCCAGAGTATTGGCTTCTTAAAGCCATGTGTTTTCAGCACTAGGAAAAGTCCCAAACCGATGGCTAGGAGAATTTCAGAAATCAGAAATTCTTATATTAGAAAAACATGCAGCGCTTTTCCTAGGCAATATCTCTCTTTTATTAGTTTGAACCGTAGAAGTGCCATCTCTTTGTCATGAAGATAAATGTAGTAATGATTTTGAGAGCCGTTAATAATATGGCTGTTTTATTATACTTCTATTTTTCAAATGTCTAGGAGGGTAACTTAATATTTCCACTATAGGAAAACTGTTCTTCAACCTCAGATTGAAAAGCATTTTATATTTATGTTTTTCCAGGTATAATGCGACTTAAGAAGGAGTTAAAGCTAAATCTCGACTGGTGTCATTTGTGTTTTAAATAGAGCCAAATAATGACCATTTGGAGTCCATCAGCAAACACTCATTTCAGACCTTGGGTAGCAGAGGGATTTGAAAACACTGCATGTCCATCGCCTTGTGTTTGTGCCATTGGCCTGGTCATTAGGTGGCTTTAAGCACCATGATTCACAGCATGTAAAGAAGCACAGGGAGAGTCTATTTTCACCATTTTACATTACATCTGTTAAATCAGATGAGCACGCTACAAGGTATGGCGTTCCGCAATATACTAAGGACTTGCCCACAACAGATTTAGTGCTTATAAAAAAACATCCACCCCTCTGGTCACTTTTCACATATGTTCTACAACAACATGAAATCAAAATGGAATTCACTGGAATTTTTGGACAAACACTAAAAAGTACTGTGGTTATAGATTCAAAATCAAAACCATTGATTGTATAAGGGGTCACCTCTCTGAATGGTGAAGCATCCATTGGCAGAAGTTCTATTTGGTAAGTCGCGTTGTTGCACAATGTCTCAGGCTCTGTTAAACTGGACAGAAGCTATTAATGAATAATTATCAATGATTTTTAACTGAATTTATGTCCATGCTTTGACTTGGTCCATAAAATTGCTGGCTGTACAGCAGTCTAAGGCAGCTTTTAATAAATTCTCTCTGTCTGTCTTCTCCCAGTACTCAAGGCTTTTACAGATTTCCTCTGTACCTTGCAGCATCCATTTTGCACTCTTTTTTCACAACCTTTTCCAGACCAAATACTATCTTCTACTCTGCCTCAGACCCTCCAGAAGCTCTGACAAAGCCAAGAGTTGAGGTGTTTTGCCCCAGCAATATCTTATCTGTCACTCTGCCTCCCATTAACATTACATATGTGGGATGACCAAGCAGTGATTGTCCCACAGTAAGGGTCTCCCATTTAGTCATGGATAACCGTAACCTCTTGACATGTGCCGTAGGCGTCTTGATTGCACAACAAGTGCCCTTTTCACATGGACTCTGAAGATGGTTTGTCCAAGGCTGTTTGGCATTTGTGTCATATTCTCTCAATTATCTCCATGCAGGGCTGTGCTTCAGGGCATATTCATTGCTTTTGATCTTCTTACATCCTTCCGTTGAGCGGTTTCCTGGATTTTCATTGAATCTCAATGACCTACGTCAGGGCTGCCCAACCCTGCTCCTGGAGATCTACCACCCAGCAGAGCTTAGGTGCAGCCCTAATTTAACACACCTGATACAGGTAATCAGATCTTTTTGTAGCATGCTGACATAACGGGCTCTAATACTGAGATGTTACAAAAGTATTTGATTATTTTTATCAGGTGTGTTAAATTAGGGTTGCACCTAAGCTCTGCTGGGTGGTAGATCTCCAGGAGCAGGGTTGGGCAGCCCGGATCTACATGAACTCCTTTAACTATTGTCCAGAAAGCAGTCAACTCACTGTGGGACCTCCTGGGGATATTTGACTTGAATTCTTGTAAAATACCTTGCACAAAGGTGAACTCCGTCAAAATATTGACTTAATTCTGAAAGTGGTATTTCAAGCTGAAGAGAGAGAGTAAATTCCAGTGAATCGTTTAATTTCATGTTGTAGCACAGTTAAATGTGAAAGTCCAAAGGGGGTAAATAGTTGCAGGTGACAAAATCTATGACTGAAAACAGAGACTATACAACAATTCACTGATATGAGACACATCGTACAAATAAGATAATGCAGCTGGACTGAATCATGCTTGATGCACAAGAAGCGACATGCAAACACCGAAGCACATAATAGATCGTAACCCGAAATCTTTTTCCCGGAAATCTTCACTAGTTTTTGGTGTACACCATGTAACAAAACAACTAGATATTTTTGGGTTCCGTTAATTTCTTACCAAAATCAAGTCCGTAAGCAACTATGTTTCACGGCAAAATTTCAGAACTTCACTAAATGCAAAGGTGCCATTAAGTTTTTTCCATAGAAACTCTAGGTCTGTCACTTTTTCCTCATTTACAAGCGATACTTAGTCACGCTGCAGGGCAAACCACCCTATCATTTATTTAAACCTTTTTTAAAGGCTGAATATGTCTAAGGGACCAGAAGCTATAGATTCCTGGTTATGACCTCGGTAAGCATGGGACGTGGACATATGAGACCTCGAGAGGACAAAAACAGGACGCCGACAAGCAGGAACAGACAGCAGCACGCAGGACAGGCAGCACAGCAGCATCAGCACAGAGCACTGCATTCCGCTGAGATGCTCTCAGAGCCCATTGATGGTAGCAACACATATAAAGGTAAAGAGCTACTTTTACCATTTTGTAATCTGTGTTTGGGATACCAATTTCCCCTATGGCGTTCACCATTGACTGTGGGAGGGAGAAACAGCATTATGGGAAAATACCTGTTAGACCAGCTAATCAAATAGAAATTAAAGGAATTTGGCACATTGTCGCTGACAAAAATCCACATCTACAATTTCCTTTACTCAGCAACTGCATGTTTGTTAGCAAACAATCTGTAAAACAAAAGCACCATAAACACGATGCGCGTCGCCTTGAAGGGAAAAGCCATGGAATTATGGATTATGTGTTTCTCATAAGGTATGCTTCAAAACAGGCCTCTATGAAGATCTGACATCACCAGTGGAACCATCCTAAAACAATATTTGAAAGCAAATACGTGGTTTAAGCTGTTGAGGGAAACTCGATGGTTTCCACATTTCTTCATGCTGAAACCAAAAAATAAAAACAAAAAAGTGCACCTTCAAGTGCTTATTTTGGTGCCTAATATGCAGGTCCCAGTGTGTCTGTGAAACTGTAATAGTATCAATCATTTTAATAACCTCGATTACATGTCTGCATGATCCCAAGAAAGGGGCTGGCATCCAAGACCAAGAAACAGTTTTCAAATGATCACCTTAGAAATGATGGAACACAGTAAGACTCCAGTGCAAATATTGCTCACACTGTGTGAGGAATCCTGGCTGTGCTGCACTGTGACACTGTGGCACAGCCTAACAGGGATTTAATGTGGTGCTAATATAGTGGTTACAGCAAATGAGAAGCGTCCAGAACCGAGTTATATGCGGTAGCCTAAACAGTGAAAGGCCCAATACGGTGATAAGGAAGGTGACAAGGATTTAAATACAGGAACAAATGTGCACTCAAAGAGGGAGGTAAACATTCTTTTACCCCCTTGTTTCATCATGGTCTGGGAAGTGTTAGCTGCTCTAGGTGGAGCAAGTTGTCTCCTGCCATTAGGGGCGGGAAAAGGAACACCCCTCCCCCGGAATACTGAGCTCCTATTGGACCTCAAGATGCCAAGCGAAGGAACTTGAGCCACGGAGGAGGTCGTATTTCTGGGGACGGTTTTACCTGGATGAAAAGAAACAACAGCAGCTTGAGTTACAAGAGGCCTTTGTGGGCCTTTCAAGAAGCCTGTATCTCAGGCATGACGGACCCTGGCAACAGACCTAGATTAATAAACAGTGGCGTCAACAAACGGGTATAGCTTAGCCAACTTTGGTTCTGCAGAGCTGAGGTGGCCTCTCCATACATGCTTATGAAGCAGGACAAGATCCACAAAGCGGTACATTGCTTTCGATGTATGTCATGGTCACGTGCGAAATCCTGGACTGATTCTCGAGCATCGCAGCTGATCTAATAGTAACAGGTCTATTAAAAGTAATGTGTTCATTAAAAGCAAGTGTACCCACAGCATCATCGACTTGCCTTTTTAACAATTAGCTTGCTAGAGCCAAACATTGCTAAAGGCGAGTGAGTACATTTCTGCGTCTTTCTGGCACAAAACAGGACGAGAACCATGACAGTGTCTCACACGTGTCATACAACATATAGGCACGGGACGCTTCCAGGTCGACGGGGTTGTAGGAACACAAAGGAAGGAGGAGCTCATGCAAGGCAGGATGGCAGACGGCATGTCCACAAATGGAAAAACAAAAGCAACGTATACTGCGGACGCATGGATTCCTGTGACGAAAGAGACAAATGGGATTGTAGCTGCGGGAGCCTGCACACAGAAACGGTAAGCAGTTAGGTGACCAGCACAGTGATTTTACCATTACCACCGTATTTACTGTCAACTGCCTCAGCGGACGGCTCAGGCTGGGGGAATCCTTTCCTTGATTGGCCGACAGCTGCATGAGAAACACCCATCGTGTGAGACAGAGCTGTCAGCTAAACCCCGCCTTCTACCGTAATCCTTCTAAACTGGAATGGTTTATAGGTCATACATTTTAACATCAAAAATCCCAAAAAATTTGTGATGAATTGTAATTTACATCAGTTGCCTTAGGTAGCCTGTGATTTTATTACATGTATAACCGTGATTTTGTCTGAGTTAGAATAAAAACAGATATGTCTGAAATTACTCATGTGCATGGAAGGGCGTAGATTTGGATATGTGTGGTAGAGACATGTTTCTACCAATATTGTGGGAATACCGTGTATTGAATTGTATGGTGGCTATACTGGTATTCAGTGAATCCTCCAATAGGCAAAAGGTCTAGGAGGGTGAGATTTACCCAATGGGCTCTGATTCTTGGTGATGAAGGGGAACTTTGGCGGAATCCGACCCTGAGACTTCCCATTGTTTGAAGGGCGATAAGGGAGAAGGGTGGCAGAGGTAGGGAAGGGTTTGATGGAGTGGCGCTGGGGCAGGGCAGGAGGAATATCTTTGGACGGGGATGACACATTTATAACATTGTTTGCACTTCCTAAACGGGAAAAAAAAACAAAGAGGAGCTACAATTCAGGGAAGTTTGGTGTATGGAAAGAAAATCAAGGTTCAGATAAGCACCGAAAAGCCGTGATTACAAGCATGAATACTCGTTCTGTTTCAAAAACAAGGTATTCGTCAGGTATTCAAACTTGTCTGAGAAAGTCGAAAAAAAAATCTGCCAATCAAAATGTAATCTTCTGAATTCTTTTCCTATTACATTTTTGACAGGCGCTGAGCATTCTTTTAGAGCACAGAAGCAGCAAAACACTAAAGAAGATCAGGATTGAGTTCGCTTTCAGGTTACTTATCTGAGGTATTTTATGTAAACATTGTACAGTTTAAAATAAAGAGGAACTGAAATGGAAAAAAAAACAGCAAACATTTCAATTGGGGATATGGAACATGTCCATGATCTCTGCAGCTCTTCCTGGAAGACAAGAAGAAGGTTAAAGCACCAGGAGATGGTGCTTCAGCATGCTGCAAATACATGCCATGAGCTCACACCCAGCCACAGCAAGGGCTCTGCAAAGAAAGGGCATGGCGATGGAAGGTGACGAGGGGATGAACAGCGACGGGGGTGAGAGTAAATACTAGATAAAATGAAGGAGGTTCAGGGGTTCTAGGACCAGGCATGAAAAGAGATATTGACATGTTTAAACACTGAATGGTATGTTTTTCAAAGCAGCAGGAGAACATAGAATTACCTTTTATGCCATATAGACTCAATAGATGAATCTGTGCTTGGAAATAATTATGAAAAATAATATATGAAATATAATAATGAAAATAATAATGCATTTTATCTTAAATCATTATTATTATGGTTGTTGTTCTTTGTTTTGTTGTGTTTTAATACTACTACTACTACTACTTGTAATAACTAAATATCAAAATATTATTATTATTATTTTCAAGCAAAAAATCGGAGCACACATTCACATGTAATTATTATTGCACTTAGTAACAATAGTAGTAGTAGTGGTATTGTGTATAATTGGAACAATATTAAAAATCAAAATTTGTGACAGGATAGGGAAAAGGACAAGATTATTTATTGGAAAGATGACTGATACGTTCCATGATGGAGAAGGTCCAGCAAATGTGGCAAGACGGCATAGGACATGAGGAATGACATGGTGAGCAAAGGAGTGACCAGCTGCCTCACGTTGCTGCCTGTGAAAGCCAGCGCTTCTTTAAGGAGACCAAACATTCATGCTCAATGCCCTGCCCTGGGCGGAGTCCTTGGACCGGACTGCCCAATGCGACCATTACTGTCACAGTCTTGGGACTTAGTCTACGTCCACTCAAGGCATGCCAGTGCACAGCCACTATGCCACCCATCCAACAGCGCTATGAACAGGGTTAAGCGATGGCAAACAGTGAATGAAGCTGCGTGGCTCAAACAAGACTTTCTGTTACCCAGTGGCAACTGTGGCCCTTGAGGAGGGAAAGATCTTGGGAGAGGAGAGATTCCGGGACGGCCTTCAGGAGGCTCTGCGGAGGACAAAGCAGGTTCTCGAAAAAAGACACAGGTAGAAGGTGTTCCCATCTGAGATGCGCCCCTCAGCACACTAAGAATGACTCAAAGAAGATGTTCAACACCTGTATCCAAATGTACGGCTAATCGTGATTAAAGACAGGCACGATGTAAGAGGAAATCTGAAGTAACGTCCAATTAACTCCTGCCACATCACATTCGGCCAGATGTGGAGAATAGGACAGAAACTGGCAAGGGAAATAGGACAGTTACCCAAAGATGTTCTGGGACCTCCGGGGAACCTAGGGTTCTTAAACAGGGGGGCCAGTCTGGTCTGGTTCCTGTTATGGAGGGCTGGGGGTGGGAGATGCGTATATAATTATGGAGGTATTGGCCTTCCACTGGGGCAAAACAACAGGATTGGACAAATACAGTACTGCAAGACAAAGGATCCCAGCCACTCTCACAAACTGTATTTCATTTCACATATTCTAATTAGATATATTTGATTTGGTACATTTCATATTATAAAGAGCATTTCAGGATTCACTGTACTCTGAATGTGAGTTTATAAAGCTAGCTTGCAAAACCAATAATCTGATTGAGAATAAACCTTGTTATAATTATACAGGCTAATATTTTATTTATGTGATGAATACAGTGATTTTTATTGCTTAAAAGTGAGTTAAATTCATAGCTCACCTGGTCTGGGAGGAAAAAGTGCTTGAGGTCCAGGCAGATTTGGCTTCTAAAAAAAAAAAAAAAAAAAAGACATTTTATTATTAATTCCAGCTTCTGTGTTGGAAGACATGTTTAGTCATTTTCGAGTATCTCCAGTTCGCTGGGGTTTTCTCCTCGGGAGGATGGACTGAGTTGGCAGGCAGAGTGCACTCCCCTGGGGAATGGGTGCACAGCCAACAAGCAGGGGGTGCGTGGAAGTCACCGCAGGGGGACTCACTGTCAGAGCCAGATTTACACGCTGTTATCCGGTTCAGCGGGTATTCACAAAGCATGACCCGCTGCTACCTGACAGGTTACAAAGAGTCTCAGAAGGAGTCATGTCTACGAGGAGATCCGGAATCAGAATGATCCGGAAGAGCACACACTACACCTCGGCTCTCCCTCCAGCTTCATCAGCCTCTGCTGCTTGTTTAGTTGTTTTCCATTGGGAAGAACAGATGGAAAAGAGAAGCAATGCCTCTTAAAAAATATGTATAATAATGACAAAACAAGAGCTTGCTGGGCTTTTGAAAGTCGCTGCCTGTAAAAAAGATTAATTTGCTCCCTATGCTTTAAAGTGTTTGCACACAAGAACAAGAAAAACAGTATACCACTGGGTTTCCATTTGGAGGTTTTGGCATGTAGGGATCTTGCATGCTTTTGCTTTCTGCAAAACAAGAAAGAGAAAGAGATAATTGTTGCAAGGCTAATTACTAAAGTCTCTGCAACAAAGGGGAAATCTCACATGAAATACTGGAACATGTTACCATGATCTACACAATACAATCTGTGTATGATAGTCATTTAACAAGAGTTGCTGTCAATGATCATTGACATGTTATGAGTTTGGATGGTATGGATTGAATGTATAATGTGGTGTCTTTATGGTGAAGGTTAGACCACCCTCTCATGCAAGGAGATGTGCCTGTGATATAGACAGAGAGGTTCCAGTTGCTGGGATGTACCAGTCATGTCAGTGCTATGAATGACAGGCTTGCTCCACTGGCCACTTTCGTCGTCCTTGTTGGCGCGGACGCCGAATTCGTAGGGCGTGTTGGGGTTTAGGTTATCGACCACGGTGTCACTGGTGGGGCACATCTGATAGTTCCACTTCTTGCTGCGTTCCCTGTAGCGCACGGTGTAGTGGCTGCAGGCCGATAAAACGAAACAGAGGCCCACAGAGTCACTTTGGCGTTGGGCTACGCCTCGTGGCAAATCATGCACTTCGTTAGCGGACGCGATCGCCCAGAGAAGCACGCCGCGCTATCCATCTCGCCGGCTGGATAATTGCTGGTGTGATTTTGTCTGTGTGCCGTTACGATACAACAGCTGTTCCTTCTCCAGGAATTGAAAAAGCAGCCATTTAGTAAGTCTGTGTAGCCGGCGGTGTCGTTCAGTGGACCACCTCCTATTGCTCACCCGGAGAAGCCACACATTGTACGACATTCTGCGGTCATTTCAATATGGGGAACCCAGGCCAGTTCATTCTCGCGAAGTCTGGTAAATGGTTTCGGTGATCTGTCTGTCAAGGTCACAGGGATCTGGTTTCATTTGTTCGTATATTATATAATACGGACTTTAGTAGTCGGGCAGTACAAAGAAGCAGCTGGCATTACAGACATAATACGTCCTGAAAGGGCAGGAGACGCATTCGGGCTGGCTGAGGTCAGGCTTTCCAAACACATTTCCAGTGTTCTCCTTTCAGGAGAGAGGCACAGTCGAGTGAGATACAGTTAAATAAAAATGAGAACATGTTAGCTGGTCCCACGCATGCCCATGCAGCCAAGCTCTGGTGTCGCTTGCACACCTGCTAGGGGAAGACAGACATTCTTCCCTTTCTTCATATGAGGGGATGGAGATTTTCCCTGAAATGTTCCTTTTTTAGGATACATGATATGCTGTATGATATAATCATGCGATATGTGTGTCATTTATACTAAGTACAACTGTGTACGTATCACTGTATAATTGGATAGGATTGGTAGCCAGACTGCCTGTGCTGATAGTAAAGGTCAGCTGTTTGTCACCGGCTTTCCTGACGGAACAGCACAATGGCAGGGATCTCTGCCTGAGCGGGGAGGATGCTCGGACAGGGACAGAGCACCCATATCCAAGAGAGAGCGGGAGGCTCCCGCCACAGTCATCCCTAAAAACGACTATAAAGTTCACAGAACCACATACATGCTTTAAAAAAGCAAATGTGCTTAGAATGCTTAGAGACAGCAGAAGTCAGAGTCCTTCTCGTATTACCACCAGGATTACATTCATGTTTATGATCATTATACCACCCCATGACCCTGACCAGGATAAACAGTTAGAGAATAGATGGATGGATGGATGGATGGATGGATGGATAAATGGACTGATTTATGGATAGATGGATAAATGGATCATTATGCCAGCTAGGACATAATGTGCCAATATGACAGCAAGAACCCTTTGTCAACAACATATTACAACAAGAATTATAATTTCCACTGAAAAAATAAAAGAATAAAAGAACATACCCATCCTCTAGACAATCATTCATAATGCTTCCTTGAAAGGGTGTGTGCAGTAAGGCTCCCCAGGACAGCAGCACTGTGGTGGGTGTCACTGTGCCAATCACCAGGTGCAGCGGCCTCTCCAGGTCAACTTGTCCTGTGCAGTTTGAAGGTCAGAGGTCAAAGGTCAGACGTCATTTTTATTTTAGCTGACATAACAGCACCAAAGAGTGATCAAACAGAATCAAATTCCTTGTATACGTGAGCATACTTGGCCAATAAACTTGATTCTGATAATTGTGTACACACCAGTACAGTGTTTCTTTACATCGTAGGGTGGAGCAGGCTGTACAGCAACCAGGTACTTAGGCTCTGCGTCTAAAGAAGCAGAAGGACACTCTCATTACATGCAACACATTTTCATTTGTAAATGATGTCATGTATGACATTGTCCACAGAGGATTACACTGATAATATACAGCAAACATCATATAGTTTCAAAATACATGGCCCTCCAGAGCAGCTCACAGCAAGGATGCGTTGCACAAACCAATGTTGTATCAGAAGAAATGAATGCAGATCGTTGGTTAAGTTATGGTGAGTTGAGTGATGCCTGTTACCCTAAAAAGGTTTTATCCTCTGTGATTTTTCATGTATTTGAAGAATTAATGGGAAACATGAGTGGAGACTCACCCAATAATAAACATAATAAATATAATAATAAAATACAATAATAAACATTGGCCCTGGGATGTTCCTTTCACTTTCATAGCAGAAAAAAAGCACACTTGAGAAAATGAGCTAGTAATGATAATTAATGCTATGTAGGAAGTCTCAGAGAAGAGCACAACCATGTGCGCTACTTGGCCCCAGCCTTCCCAAGCAGCACCTCTGTGCTTCTCAGTGTCAGACATGACAGACGAGGTCATCACATCAAGGAATGCAAACGTCAGCTTTCTTGCTATTGGACATGCACTGTCTTGCTGTCTCAGAAGTATAAAATGCCTCTGGGTCCCTGAAGAGACCTCTCCATTTCACTGATGCTCTATTTAATGTTGTGTTAAGTCCATTTGTCCACCTTTCAACATATGATTATCATGCAACTCCATCATATTTTCTTTGCTCATCTTCTCTTTCACATCCTGCACCCACCCCACCCAGCATTTGGGTGAAGGAGACATGCACCAGTGAGAAGTCACCAGCCAACTCACCCATCTCAGCCTCATAGAGCTCCCCATTCTCGGGCAGCTGGATGTAATGCCTGGAGAACATGCTGCTGCCAAAGCCCAGGACGTAGCCCTCCAGTTTGACTTCGGGGTTAGGGTGGATGAACTTCATGACAATGGTGTCTTCAGTGACATTGATGCGGACCCTCAAATTCTGCTTACTTTCTGGGGAAATCATAGCAGGGCACATGTCAGCAGGATTAATGTAGAAACCCATTTGCTTGAGATACAGGAACTTCAAACTTCTTTTCTTTTTAGTCTAATCAACAATCATCTGTTTTATATCATACTTATCTTATTGCCTGCAAATCTTTTCACTGATAATATGTCATATCCATTATGGGAATAAACTGTTTCTCCTTGATTAAAGATTTAAGAACCAAGAGGAACAGGTATAAACTGTCTTTCAGCATACAATACGAAATATTTCTCCAATTACACTAGCGAGTTTAAATTTTTTTCTTGATAAAATACCAAAAATAGCATGCTGGCATGTGGAATTGAAGATCCAGGGATGAGAACTCGCTTTACTCTCCCAAGAGAAATTAGAGTCAAATTTAATATTATTTCCATGGAAGTTTATGTAATTAGGGGTTTCTGGTCAGCATATACAGATTCATGTGTGGGAAAATGGGTAGATGGATAGATGGATGTTAGTTCCAAAAGGCTGCTACGCTTTTATGTCATAACAAACACATTAAAAAATACATAACATTGTTTTCCTTGCAGTTATATAAACAAAAGGTGTTTAGCCCCTGAATGGAACACATAATGGCAAGTAAGTGTAATGAATCTATGGGCAGAAGGAGAAGTCATAAGATAGGAAAGTGTTTCTCAGAAATCAGTGACTTCATTTTCTGTCTATTCAACAGGTCTTTGGCAAGAAGAAGATTAGAGGTATAATAAGGAAAGCTATCTGTGTAAGTGCTAGCATACTGGCCATCAAAGGCATACCTGCCCCCAAATTAAACATTAGCCAATCACTTTATTCCTCTCTGCCAAGTGCTACTCAAGCTACCTCCAACATCAACAGAGCTTCAGGCATGACTTGGCACACTTAGTGTAGGGAATAGGTTGTGATGGGGTGCCAGTGAGCCTGGAATAATGGAGGAAAAGGCCCACGGGGACAAATGTTGATTCCTCTTGAGGTTCGCTGCCGCAAAGTACAAAACCGCATTCAGGAAGGGAAGTCAAGCTTGCAGATCCTCTCCCCCAAAAGTGTAGTTTTCACTTAAATTGTAAAGAATTTTCTTTACCCCATGGGTTGAAAATTAAGCTTGCATGAGACTGCTGGACGCCGTCCAGAAGGGAACAAACACAAGTCCTTGCATAGACTGTCTGAGTCTCTAGAGCATCATGCTTTTTCAGCCAGCTATGGAGTGATGGATCCAAAATTTCTCAATCGTCATCTGTTTTGATATTAATGTTACTTAAATTTTTTAATATGCTTAAATCATTTCCAGGAGTTTATTGCCTTCTTTCACAAAAATTCAGTGAATTATCATTTTCAACTGCAATATATTTTTATACCATTTTTCCACTTTGACTACCTTTGATGAAAATCATCAACAGTGTTTGTGAGGATAGATAGATGATGGATGGATGGATGGATGGATGGATAGAAAGATAGATAGATAAAAGGCATTGTGCCGTTACAATACAACAGCTGTTCCTTCTCCAGGAATTTAGCAGCCATTTAGTAAGTCTGTGTAGCCGGCGGTGTCGTTCAGTGGACCACCTCCTATTGCTCACCCAGAGAAGCCACACATTGTACGACATTCTGCGGTCATTTCAATATGGGGAACCCAGGCCAGTTCATTCTCGCAAAGTCTGGTAAAAGGTTTCGGTGATCTGTCTGTCAAGGTCATAGAAGCACAGAAGGTCTGCAGAAGCTCTGAGGCTGTAGAACCTAGCATGCTCTTTAAATGCATGACCAGGTGCTGGACAGGAAGCCAGATAGGCAGGATGTGTAAGCATAGAGCATGGTGGTGCCATATGGAGCGAGTCAGCATTCTGCTTCAAGCAATGGCCTCAGCACAGATCTCCAGATAGCTATGATTTGTAAGCGTCCTGACCTTTACAGGTATCAATAACCAAGGGTGAGTAAATCATCTGACTACATTCCCTTGGGCTACATTTCATTCAATACCATGGATTACTGAGCATGACTCTTGAACTCAACGCAATAATTATTCAATCAGTAAAGGATTAGACAGGGTTTGCACAGCAACGAATTCATGCTGATCTCCTTTTAGCCGCCTGTGCGCAAAATCACATTTCTGTGTTTTCTGCAGTGACTCGACTTTTTTTCAACATGTTAATACAGAAAGAAAGTACAGAGCTACAAATCTAAGTATTATGTTCTCAACTTAGGCTGCATGCCTACAGTTTCCTGTTCCACAGTCATTACAATGACATAGCTGTGCCCAATAATTAGGCCGTTTGATGGATTTTTCAAAACAATGCTGTGGCTTCAAAGATAAACGATCAAACATGAGCCCCACCGCTCTGTCAGTAAATGCATCATTTCCACGTTCAGCCCATTCCTGAACTAATCAATGGGTGAAGGCTAAAACTCCTAGATGCAAGTCCTCATTACGCTAATGAAACCACACAAGCTGTATTAGCAGTACCCGTGAGACCTTTATTATTCTAAATGGATTAGACAAGTAAATGGATATACAAGACAAATTTGAATCCACAGCCAAGAACTGATGGCTGGGTGAATTTGGCAGATGCTCAGATCCGAGGTGGCCTCGGATGGGTTTCTCATTGCTGGGCCTCTGGGAGGCTCTCCAATTCCTGCTCCTTTGGACGCTCCTTTCAATTAGGGAGTGTGCGAGTTAATCTTTCTGAGTCCATTCCAGGTTTTTTTTTTCTCAAGAGCAACACCAAGCATGGAGATACTTAAAATGATTTCAACAAATCATAACATTGTTAGGAAAAAGGGTTCATGTTTATGTTTCTTACAACAGAAAGGTGAAGCTAGTCAGTGAGAGCAGAAACTGGCATTTGCAGACAACTCCAGGGACTTGGCTGTAGTCTTCCAACATTTGAAGACTACAGACTCTCCAGTTTTGAAACAATTTTTGGTAACCATGGCTTACCTAATTTCAGCTGCAGCTTTTATTAGATTTCACAAACAAAGGAGCTTATGAGTTATGAAGTTTGTTTTCAGATCAGAAAATGAGATACCATGGGAAAACTATAATGATCATTATTCTACTGCTCACAAAGAAGTGATTGTTTTAGTAAAGCACTGTAGCAAATGATGGTAAAAGGCTTTTCAGAGGACAGATGTGCAAGAACTCGTCTCTTTATGGACCATTTGAGATGTGAGAAGTTGCAGCTACTGCGTTTTAAGCGTGTTATTTGAGTATGAGCCAGAAGGTTGAGGTTTCAAATCCCAGCTGGGCCTGCATCCTAATCTGAGGACAACTGGTACTGTACGTTGTCAGGTTGTGCCTTAACTGGCTTCAAGCAGTTCTCTTTTTCAAAACAGAAAATCTGTCCTGCGCTTGACAGCATCGGCGTGTCCAGCCACACCTGGCCATTCTTGCTGTTTGTGTCCCGTTTCCCAGGTAAATGGGTCTCAAACTGATTAGGTCCTGTACTGTCGCTCAGCCCCTAACAGAGCAGTGCCGTGATTCCCCTGGAATGCACGCGGGCAGAAAAGCTGCGATCGTGGGGAGATTTTTCCAGGTGAGGGGTTGTTCTCCTGGGCTCGGAGTTATGGGAGATGGCCGTTGCTATGCATGACTCACGCAGTGCCTGCATTTGCCTGCTCTTCAACTCGGCCGCTATGGCCAAAGGCCACAGGCTTGGCTGCTGCTGGTGTTTTCTGCACGCCGTTCATGTCTCTGTGCTGTTTTTCGTCTGCTTGTTACTCATTTCCCCATTACATTCTGTTATTTATCTTGTTAAACCCGGAATTTTCCAAGTAGAAAATTGTAAATGAAATGGTTTTTGACTGATATGACTTTAACTGAAGGAACCATTAAAAAAACTTCGGAGACCCCTGTTTATCCCCCTGGCAACTATTATTTTCGTAATAAGAACTTGGCACCGTTGCCCTGCTTTGGGAGGTCTTCATATTCCCTCACTTTCTCTAGGTTGTCTAGATACTACAGCAAACTGCTGAATAGGTACATGCAGCTTGGCATGTCAATCACTTCCACATCGCAGGAGCCTGACAATCTGATGCCCCCATTGCAGATTCTATCTGTCTTCCTGCTTATTCTGTTACCTCTCTAAATCTCCCGTTTCCGTGGTGGGATGGAGGTGAGTATGTGACCTGTGTGAGGCCCATTGAGCACAATTTTAGGACCACTATTGTTCCTAATTTAGATAAATGATATAGACATTAATATATACAGCAAACTGGTGAAATTT
>JAODKN010000037.1:13675696-13685851 GCA_026774425.1 Petrocephalus zakoni
TGTTCTCATTAGCATTAGCATCCACAAACGCTGCTCCTCTCCTCGCTGTCTCTGCTTGTTCTCATTAGCATTAGCATACACAAACGCTGCTCCTCTCCTTGCTGTGTCTGCTTGTTCACATTAGCATCCACAAATGCTGTTCTTCCATTAGATTTTCTCTGGTTCATTTCTGCTCTGCTTGGGTTCCAAAGGCTTTTTTGTTTTGCCAAAAAAGAATTCTAAATATTAGTCTGTGTTTACCACATATAATTATTTTGCTGTAGCAACCTGGCATGAAACCTTCTCCATTTTAGTGGCCAGAAAGTGGATTTTTCTGCATGTAGGTGAATCTATCCATCTTTTACTGCTTAATCAGTGCTTAATTTTACTGCTTAATCAGATCATGGGATTCAAACTAGTGGTGTGCGATACTGCTAAATTTGGTATCGATCTGATAGTCACCGATATCAATACCGATACCAATACTTTATACTTACAGAAGCAGCTTATGTACTATGTAGGGGACAGCAATGCATAATCAATAAGCTAAATCTGATTTAATTTTCATAACCACCAAATGATTTTGTGATTTCTGCACTAAACATTTAATTAGTTCATTATGTGCATGTTAAAACTCAGGACAGATTTTTTTTTAGCAAAGTTTTTAGTAAAATGAAAAACATTTTTATTATTGTAATGAAATTTAGAAACATGAAATCTGCATAAATTATCGTAAAACAAATGTTTTAAAACTTTTAGAAACAACAATACGAAAAAAAATCCCTTTTATTACTCTTATCTTACATTTTTATAAATAAAGTGCACACAGTTATTTGTGAAAATTAAAGTAAATAAAGTGCAAATAACTAAACAAAAGCACAAACTACTCTTGGCTCTAATTCTCTTTTTCTCTGCCATGTTGCCGCGCAACTCAACCCGTCTGCCTGCGCTCACGCCGCTGAGTCACGTGACACTCCGACAATAGACCACAGCAGAGCAAGGGGGAGAAGGAGCAAAGTGAGCTGCAAGATGCAGACGGAGCAGTGTTTGTTAGCACAGATGTGTCTACTCTTGGGAGTGTAAAGGAGAGAAATTGGAATAGTATCGATCCCATCATGCTAGTATCGATCCGATACCAATACCAACCTTGGTATCGATACTATTGATATTTGGATCGATCCGCCTGCTGCTAATTCAAACCCTGGTTCCAGAGACATAAGACCACGGCACCACTATGCACCCCAATTTGTGTTGATATATGTCAGAAAATCATACAAGGTAACACATTTTTTAAGTATTTGTTTATTTAGTATAATTTGCTTTTATTCCAATGTTTAATGTTAAGTATAATTGTATTGGGTGTAACATATGAGTTGCTGGAAGGCAGATGGCTCTGAGCCAGAGGTCCTGGAGCTAAGCTCACACAAACTGAGCACTGGGCACCTCAGTTCACACTTGGTGTATGGTGAGTGAAAAACTTTATGGGTGCAAGTTTACAACAGCAGCGCTGTAATAATAAACAATGAGCAAATTAGACAAATACAATGAACAGCCATCTGAATAAGTACGGCTATGGCGGGTATGGATGACAGAATGGGTTCATTGGCCAAAGTTCAGCATTCTGACAGCCTGGTGGGAGACATTGTCCTGAAGCATGCTGGTCTGGGCCCTCATACTGCAGGACTGCCTGCCTGATGGTAGCAGTGTGAACAGTCTGCGCCTCGGGTGACTGGGATCTTGGATGATCGTTGTTGAATCTGCTGTTTGTACCCAGAGCCTCCGCTTAAAAATAATTCCCCCGCAGGGACCAATAAAGTTTACAAATCTACCTGCCTATTTCCTGAATTCTTTAGAATCTTTGGCATGCTGCAGTACCCTTTTTCCATTTTAACGTCAGCTCATGGATGTAGGTCCTGCTATTCTATTCTAGAATATTTTTGTCTTATTTTGAATCCATGGTCCCTTTAATAAGGGCAAATTATCCATAAAAAATAGCTGAAAACCAAGTCACTCCCACCAGCATGACTGACAACAAGTTTACTTCAGTAGTATGCAGGGTTACACTGAGACACATAGTGTTTTAGTTGTGGCCACATAAATAGATAAATCCTCCTAGGAAAATGGTGGTATTTTGCAAACAAAAGATGCAGCAAGGCAAAAGGCGAAAGTAAAGGTTTCCTCCAAGCTAACCTCACATGAGCAGTGTGTCTCGCTGCGGGTGTGCCAGTATGAGGAAAGTTGCTGGTTAATACGCTATGGCTGTCAGAGTCATGCCAACACTGGGCAGAGGTGTCAATCTCAGGTCCAGAAAATAAAAACCCAGACCAGGATTTTGTTTCAACCAATCAGTTGAGCATAAAGAGTCATAGTCACAGAGTGCTCAACTAGTTGGTTGAAACAAAATCCTGGTTGGGATTTTTTTCTTTCTGGACCTGAAATTGACACCTCTGCCACTGGGCCTTTAACCACCAATTGCTCCAGAGACTGGCTGACCCCGCCTTCTCAACCGTATGTCGCTTCAGTTAAAAGCGTCTGCTAAATAAAATGACTTTTCTATTTGGCTTAAATCTTATGTTGAGGTATAGTCATTAGCAATGGAGCAGCAGATGCCTGGATGAGGCCACTGGATCCTTTTGAGCATCGTTATTATTTTTGGTTGCTGTGTCGGATCATTTTTCACACAAGCGAAGAATAACTGCGGTGCTGATTTTTTGGGATCAACTGCCTTATTTACACTGAAGGCCACCTGAACTTTTTCTTTTTTCCATGGCAGATTCTATTGTCTACGATGGCCAAGTAGCTAAGACATTGGACTTGAAATCCGATGGGGTCTCCCTTTGCAATTTTGATCCTTGCCTACAGCAACATGGTCTAAAAACCTTTGTTTAGAGGTGGTGAGTGACTCAGTGGGAAGTCTCTGATTGGAAAATCACTAGTTTGAGCCTCGGCAGAATGGTGACATGTCTGTGGGCCCTTGAGCAAGGCCCTTAAGCCGCAGCTCCAGGGGCCCTGCACGTTGGCTGGCCCTGCGCTATGACCCCCAAGCCATGGAGAGTAGGATGGGGAAGTTAAGAGAGGAAATACAATGTACTTGTGAAAATAGTTATTATAGTTATCATTATTAATAAGTACATTTATTTGACTCATTTTTCTATTATCCCGCACCACGCATCTTTTTCCCCAAATCACATTTGTAGATTTTCCGGGTTTTATATTATTTAGAAAATTAAAGACTGACTTTGTGACTCTGCGGGTTCATAAATTGTCAAAGTTCACTTAAAACATGTATGCATGGGTGTGTGCATGTGTGTGTGTAGTGACATTCCTCTAGTTCCCTCACATGGCACAAAAACATGCAGTGAGGTGAATTTGTGCGTGCTCGCCTCTGCCTCTCGCCTTTCTCTTCCCGGGATGGGTTCCAGGCTCGCAATGACCCCATAATGGATGAACATTAATGGAAAATAAACATGTTTTTGACATTATCATATTTATTACTATTGAAACTCATCTCCAATTAAGGTCTTTGACAACTATAAGGCGTGCTGACACCACAAATTCCCACTACTATTACCACACCCACTACTTACAATTAGACCTTTATGCTGGATTAATTTCAGTCAGGGGAGGAAGGGAGCTTTGCTGTATCAATACATATCTATCCAGAGAGTGAGTCATGCATTGTGTTTATATTTATCCCCGTTAAAAACCTCAAATCCCCCCAACTCCTACGTTATGGGCAGCAGTCCTGCCGTCCTGGAATAGACAGACCATAAATAAGCATAGCATGCAGCCTGCTCGGCAGATGCTTGATCCCTGTTGAAATGAAAATTGTTAATAGTATGAATATGAGTCAATGCAGTGGAACAATTATGACAGAGAAACCCAGAATGAAACACCTGGTAGGGAAGCATTTTACTACTGCAGTGTGTAATGAAGTTAAGCATTTTACTATTGCAATGTGTAATGAAGTTAAGCATTTTATTATTAATAGATACTTTTAGTGATCCCCATGGGGAAATTCTCTTCTCACCTCCCCCAACCTTGCTCTCCATGAAGGCAAGCTTGGCTGTGAAGGGCAGCCACCTCATGCAGTACCCAGGGAGCTGGGGGTTTAGGGCCTTGCTGAAGGGCCCACAGACATGCCAAGGCTGGGCTTGAACCAGTGAGCACAGAGGCTTAACCCGCTAAGCCACACTCTGCAATATGTAATGAATTTAAGCATCTTGCCATTACAGTATTTTCGATGCGTCAAACCGCTGAAGCCTGCATTAGCCATGAAGCTGATACACTTGGTCACATGACTCTTTAACACCCAGCGGCTTCTTGTGGTTGGCAGTGAAAGAGAGGGACCATGGGCATTTAGACTGAGTTGGTCCTCTGAAGAAGAATTGCATCAAATTAAGTGGAAACTCCTGCCCTTAACGGGATAATGTGGGCAAGAACCTCGAAATCGTAGAATAGAAAGTCTGACGCACAAACTTCGGGCAGCAGATCATGTGATTTGAGGAAAAGTTTCAGAAGCGTCTCCCACTGTGCTAGCTTTACACAGACAGCCCTACTCCAAATGGGTCATCTGGCACATGGAGAGCAGGAAAGGAAAATTATCATTTCTTTCCATTTCCTGATAAACCAGGATTAATTTATTTGTGGATGCCAGCAATGGAATAGATTATTCTGTCCCATTATTTGTCTTAAAAGTGGAGCTTGTAGTTAGCATGTCATCCTTTATGTGTCACTGGGGCAGGGAGAAATTGATCTACGGCTGAAAGTACATGTATGGGAATTCAACTGATAAGTTTTGCCTTCACATATGACTTGTAAATAAGACAGTCAACATTTGTGGTAATAAACGTTGTTGCAAAGAAATACCAGTAGCCCAGAAGCTTCACGTTGGCACCAGGGTAACTGTTATGACTGGTTTTTGAGTTAAATATTTACTCAATTATTGAGTAAATCAATTATTTACTTTATTTATGTGTATACTTTATTTATTTATTTATTTATATACTTTATATGACTCGATTATTTACTTTATTTATTTATTTATTATTTAATTGATAAAAGGTATCAATTATTATTATTACTCAGAGGGGTGGTTTGGTAGCGCAGTGGTCAGCATTGTTGCCTTAAACCCCTGGGACCAGGGCTCAGTGTGTATGTAGTTCTCCCCATGTTATCGTGGGGTTTCCTCTGGGTATTCCGGTTTCCACCCACAGTCCAAAAACTTAGGGTGAACTGGAGTTACCAAATTGCTCGTACTGTAGGTGTGCACGTGTGGGTGAATGGTGCGTGAGTGTGCTACCCTGGCTGCCTCACACTCCGCTAAAAACCGCCCCAGTGCATACTGCAGGTGACAATCTGACAATGCCAACAGGTCCACATCATCTGCAAAAATCAAAGACGTGATCCTGAGGCCCCCGCCCTGCACCCCCTCTGACCCATGGCTATTGCCTAGAAATTCTTTCCATAAAAGTTATGAACAGAACTGGTGCCAAAGGGCAGCCCTGGCTGAGTCCAACACCCACCAGGAGCAAGTCTGACTTAGAGCTGGCAATGCGAACCAAAGGTCCCGTTTATACAGGGACCTTATGGCCTGCAGCAATGGACCCCATAACCCATATTCCTGGAGCGACCAGGACGGCTGAGGTGAATTTATGCCCCTAATTTGTCCATGGCATCTTGTCCTAGGTGTTACCCTGACTTACGTCCTGTGCCTCTCAGGACATGTTCCTGGCTCACTGTAACCCAGTATTGCATAAGTGGCCATGGAAAATGGATTGTGACTAATGTTCTTAAAGTGAATTCTGTTGGTTATACCATGATTTATGGCAAAACTAATGAAAGGCTTTGTAAACCGCAAAATATTGAAGGTGATATTTATATTTGCTAAACAGACAGTCCAGTTCACGGCTGTATATTCACTGCAGCAGGATTGAGTACACTACTAATGCGCACAACTAGCATGTTAATCAGGTTTGCAGACACATTTGACATTCCAGGATATTTCGTAAAATTAGTCTGATGTGTCAGCATGGTACTTTGCTCAAGGGAGTTTTACTTACAGAAAAAAATTTCTGACGGCAGGGCAAAAAGTTATTGTTTTAGAGAGATAACCAATCAGATCTTGTGTCAGATATTAGACCAACCAATCAGATGTCTTCATTTCCTTTCCTAAGGATAGTTGTATGATTGAAACAACAGCTATACTTAATAGCGTACAAGGGAAATCTCACTTGCTGACAATGGAAGACATCAGGGGTCCTCCAAGTATACGCTCACATCTTGCATGCTAGTACAGCTTGGTTGGTTTGTCTGCCAGCAACATGCTAGTTAAAAATTGTTGATAGTGGACTGAGAAACACTCTCCTGCAGTATATATGACAATAACCTTAATCATATTCCCTACAACATGAAACAAAATGTCATCTTAGGCTCCCTCACCTAATTTTGTGTAAAACAATTTGTAGGGAACATTCAGTGTGCTGGCCCCCTCATTTTCCAGGGTATCCATGCCCCTACTGCACCCCTGCCTAGCAACAAATATCTAGACAGAGGACTATGATATGTGTGGCAAAACGCCACCAAATTGTCACTGGAAACCAGTATGTCCACACATAGAACTGTCCTAGTTCCTGTTCCTATGGCAACCATAACCATGTCACAAATATTACCCCCATCCCAAGTTATCCCCCCTTCATCACATAAAACCAATTACAGCCCGGCTGTCTCCAGGGGAAGCCCTGGACCTACTGAGGTGAGAAGCTGGCTGGAGCCGGTGAAGCTCAGAAGGAAATGAACAGCCAGTATGTGTCAAAAACAGACAAAATGGCATTCAGCAAAATAAATTAAACAGCAGAGGCACCTCTTAGTGGCTTAGCTAGGAGCTGAAAAAAACACATTGCCGATATGTTATAGTAATCTGGAAACTGTCTTAATATATGGAAAATCTATTTGCCGTTTTTTTTTTGTCACAGCTACCCCTCATCTAAAGAAAGAGTGCCAGAAAGTTCCAGTGTCTACGTTTAAAGTAATAACTATAGCGCCAGTCAAAGAGCTTGGCTACAACCAGGCTGGGAATGGGCAGCTGTGCGCTGGAAAACGACGGGCTATTCTGAGACAAGTCAGTAGTTCATCATCTACATCGAGGGTCCCCGAAAGAGCTGTCCAGGGGAAACAGAAATTCATTACAGACCTGCATAAATAACTTCTGCTATTTTAATAAGCGCAAACCTAATTCATATTAGTCGAGGGCTTTCGCCTTTTATGCGAAACGGCGGAATTTGAATGAGGAAACACTGAGCAGCTGACATTTTGCATAGAAACTGTCGATCTGTGTCAATACAGAGGAGGACATACAGTAGATTGTCTGCTATAAACACAAGCGCTTCTTTGCGAGATGAGATTCTTTGCAGAGGTGAGAGCAGGTAATGAGTAATGTGGCCAGGAACAGCAGAGGAACACGTGTAAAATCCATCAGCAGCCGCGACTAACAGGTGCTGTTTTTCACGCCGAAGGAATTCGGCAAAAGCAGTCTGCGTTAGACACATCCCTGTCCGAAGACACCGGGACCCATGGTATGTGCTGATTGTTTTTAAAGTATTAAATAAAACTCGTATTAACAGGCAGTTGAAAGTAAATGAGCTTCTTCCTATCTGGTTTGATGCAATTTTAGTGAATCGAGGAGTTCACCAGGGGGTGCCAGGAGGTGTGTAGGCAGGGTAGCTAGCCGCAGGGAGGATCTTCGGCCACGCATCTGCAGTGAGTAAAATAAAAGACAATTGAAAGGGATTCTTTTTTTCACATATTAAAACAATAATCACGTAGCTTTGCCACAAATGGGTCTGTGCCACTCCGAATGAAACTGATCAATATACACAATATAAAAACTGTGGAGTTTTAATGCAACCCAGCAGTTAACATTGTTAACCTGACAATCAGGAGGCTGGTGGCTTGGCTCTCAGGAGGGGCTCTGCATTAGTACGATATTTAATCTAGATTTTGCTAAAACCGACTAAAATAAATAGCCGTAGACGTAGAGGGGTGTAGGTTTGGAGTCTTTATAGTCTCCCAGGGTTTCTGCTCCCCCCATCTTCTAAACACTTATTCTGTTAAGGTTCCAGGGGGACCTGGAGTATTTCCCAGGCAGCACAGAGCACGGGGCTGGGGTACATACATCTCGCCTAACTGCGTATCTTCAGACTGCAGGGGGAAACTCACGTGACAAGAATGTGCAAAGACACACAGAGTGGGGTTCAAACACCCAGTACTGGCAGCAGTACTTTCCACTGAGTCTCTGTGCCACCCAGGGCTTTTACACTTATTTATTTAGCAGAAGCTTTTTTCCAACATGACGTACAAAGCTTGAAGCAGTTGTGAGGTAAGTGCTTTGTTCAAGGGGGATATTATCACACCCCCAGGCAGGGGGCTCAAACGCTAACCCACCAGACAGAGCTACAGGACCTTATTCACTGAGATACACATTGCCCCACTGGGAATGTACCAGCAGAGGTGGATAGTTCAGGTCCATAAAGTAAATATCTGGGCCAAGATTTTACTTCAACTAAGCAGTGGAGCACTCTGTGAAGGTGACTCTTTATGCTCAACTGGATGGTTGAAACATGAAAATCTTGGTCTGTATTTTTACTTTCTGGACTTGAAATGTCCGCCTATGTTGGTGCCTTTAATTTGCCCATAGGGTGTCCGGGGTACCGTGTCTTGTGAGAGGCTCCCAGGCTATGCAGTCTTATTATGGCGAAACCTGTTGGAAGGTTGATGAATAAAGATATAACACTGGAGAAAAGTGTCAGCAACACAATTAAATGCAGTCTAGCATTGGTATCCACTGCTGTCCTTCCATAATGGCATTCCCATAAAGAAATGCCAATATCTGTTTGTGTTTAGCATCATTTTCCTTGAACAATGCTTGTACAGATGCCATCGCTACCTTCTGGTTTCACTGTTAAAGCATCAGTTTTGAGTTTCCCCTTCACAAAGTTATTTTTAATAATAAAATGTCTATGATTTAGGCAACTCCATATGTAGCAGATGTAGGGCTCATTTTGGATCTGTTTGTCTTAGTTAAATTCGATTTATGAAACTTCCCAAATGCAAAACAAAGTATAATTTTTTTAGGCTTTTCATCGGCAAAAAAGTCCCTGTGTTTCCACGTGCTTGACAGGAAGATTGGCAAAGAGTTGCCATTTTGAAGATTCCTTAATCTTTTCTGCCATTTGTGTAAATACACCTATTTGCAGGTACCATCTAGTGGGACTAGTGACACTGTATCTGTAAGAGACCAAAGCTCCATCTACATATTTTCTGTATCTTGCTGTGCAGTAAAGGGTCACACGTAAGCTTGCATTCTATTTGGACTCTGCAATCAACCTGCCGACTCCAGGGCCCAGCAGATACTAGACCCCACCAATGCTCCGAATCCTGAACTGTCCTAGTCTCACCGCACTGAATCCTACACGGGACTCCCGTAAATGTTTTTACTAAAAACGCACTCTTTCGCTGACTGGAATCAAACCCAAAATTATAGTCTTGTACAACCAATTATCACCATCCCATTGTGAAGCAACATTCTTGAAAACTAGCACTGACAGGAACAGGGGTTTAGAGAAAGACGCTGTAGAAACAGCGGGAGGAAACTGAACGGACAGTCACAGTAATAACAATAATGCTTTTTTATTCATGCTTATCCATTCACTTGGGGTAAATGGGTAGTTTTCACATACCCCTATCAGTCTCCATGAGGCACGTATCTAGGAGAAAGCAAGTTTTGGGGTCAGTAGCAGCATCTAGCACCCCTAGAGCGTTTGGGGCCTTGCTTGAGCACCCATCGGTGCAGTCCCTCTGCCAACACTGGGAGCTGAACAAGCAACCTTGCAATGAGAGGTGGCGAGTCCTACCCCCCCAGAACCGTGCAGCACCCCCTACAGGCCACGATGGCAGCGGGAGCCCATCACGGGGACTCTGGCGGTTTGCCGGCCAAGCTACCCCCCGCCACTCCTCTCAGCCCCCGGAACGGCTCCCACATTCCAGAATTTCCTTTTTTCAGTCCCTGATGTAGTAATAACTTCCAGATACTCTGGAATAAAGGAGTGGGGGGGGGGGGGGGGGGGGGGGGGGGGGGGGGGGGGGGGGGGGGGGGGGGGGGGGGGGGGGGGGGGGGGG
>JAODKN010000037.1:13698507-13714069 GCA_026774425.1 Petrocephalus zakoni
AAGTATTATTCAAACTTTCCAAGCTCTCGCATATATTTTTTAACTTTTATGAAGGGGGAAATTCCAGATATCACAATCAATTTGTTTCAAGTTTCTTAACTACTGTTACCTATAAATAGATAGACATATGTAGACATTCCAGGACTATTAGCAACGACTGACAGACTAATGGGCCCTCTCTCCTTTCGTTATAGCCTCTGAATGATCAAACTCGATTACGGACCTTAGGTGGTCAGAAGCAACTTCTGCACAATTGTAAAAAGTATTTAAATGACAACAGTGCCGACATCATAGAGACAAACTTGTCAGGAGAGTGTAAATTATGGTACAGTTTCTACTATCCCAAAGACACCTGACCTCCATCCCCCGGCTGGCTTTTAATGAGCTCTGTAATGGAAAGCTGGCACCATCAAAAAGCAAATGCACCACAAAAGACGTACTTCAGTGGCCCCTAATTGAACGCTGGCCACCGGCGATGCCGCTTGATCCACGTGCAATCCAGTTGCCAGCGGTTTTGCGGTTTTGCAGTGAAATCAACTTCAAGAGAGAGTCGTTTGGCTGTCAGTTACCGTAAGCCGGCACCGCGCCAGCGCCCGAACAGCGACATTAGGCTCACATTATTCTCCGTCTCCAAGAAACTCAGCGTTCACCTGGCATCTATATATATTTCCATCTATTAAGAGAGTGTTCTTTTAGAACGTAATTAAAATTCCTGCTTCCTACTGATCCCAGGCCGTCCCTACTGTTACTGATCGAAATCTTAATTTTTTATGAACAGGATTTGAGCTGAAGAATGACAAATTTACCAAAAGTGACCTCTGCTCAGTCCTTCGAAAGGAGATGCTACTGAAGCCTGTGTTCGCCGCACAAAGTTCACATCCCCACGCTTAAATATTTCAGGTTTGGGTCTCGATTTGTCTCAGGAAGCATAACATCACCAGCAGAGAGAAAGCCACATCAAAAATGGCCACAAACTAAGGTCTACCCACCTCTGCTGGAGACCTGAAATACAGCGAAAGCCCGTTGACATGATACAAAGACACAGGTCTTTAGCTCTTGGAAAATACTTCTTGTTTCTAACTTACACACCAGTATCACTTAATCATATCTAGTCTGGCTTGACATTTATATGTCTTCAGCCAAGCAGTGCGAGCAGGACTGAAGAGCACAGAGCTCTTCAGCCAAAGAAAAACCGTAGGCTCACTGCAGTGTACATCTCCCAGAAGGCCAATGTGCAAACAGGGCACCGGGTGGCGTAATTGTCATTCCATGGTAATGCACTGCAAAAAAGATGAATAACTCTGAAGAATGGGCTTTGTCCAACTGGGTAGGGAGCAGTAGAGTTCACATGCTGTGGTTTTGAGGCAGTAAGAGGTGTACAAGCAAGCAAGCAAGCATTCAAGCAAGCATTCAAGCAAGCAAGCAAGAAAGAAAGAAAAGGGTAGTGTGGGCAAAGAGGGGAGCAGAGACTGCAGAATTCAGACGAAAAGCAAATTTTTGGGGAAAGAAAGTAAAACACTAGATCGCCCAATGGCCGCTTTTCTCAGAACACGCCAGAAGAAAAAATGTTAGACTGGGCATGGATCACAGCTACACCGGTCAGAGCGGGCTGCCGGGAGGACTGCCGGGAAGGCTGCGGGGAGGGCTGCGGGGAGTTACACAGCGAGCTGGGCTCTCAGAGGGCACGCCAGAGCAGAGGAATAATAACTAACTAATAGAGCATGGTAAAACCAAGAAATGTAAATCAATCAGCAGTGCCAAATCTCTGAGCCGCCTGCCAAGCCCATCAAAACAACTTCTGTGCAAATCAGTGATGTTATTTATAGGCCACTTTCACCGCTGCCATCCTGGGTATATACTATTCCCTCAAATCTGTACGATCCACAGCATCGGCGTTCTTTGCGTGCATCGGCTGAGAAGGTGGCAAAGGAGGCACACTCGACTGGTAGGTTATTTTGAGCAAAAACCAATGTCTGCAGGCAAGGACATAGAAGAGTTTGATACGGGGATTTAAATGTAAAGGTCTGCTTTTGTTTTGGGGTGGGGGACAAATAAAGCTAAATTAAATATTGAGGGGTATATATCACCCCGACCCCCAGGTTCCTACACTAGTGTGTGCAGGACCTAGACATCCCAGTACTAAAATACCTCCACCACTGTTGCATGTTAAGCGGCAGCAAAGCAGAAGCCACACCCACAGCTGGGTGTGAAAGCAGGAGTGCTCTGCTTGCTGGCATTCTCACCTGCATCTCACGTGCCTGGGGGCATATGTGCTGAATCAGTACATACAGAGAGCCCCCTAGTGGCAGAGCCCAAATCAACCAAAGTGATGGTACATTTACTGGGGCTACCAGATATCCCTCCAGACATAGCTTTTTTTTTTTTTTACCTAAATTACATATTTTATTCAAAGCAATCCTGCTACAATATACGAGTCATATATTTAATACAATATTTAACTTACGAGTCAAAACGTTACAACCATCCCCACATGAAACAAAATAAGGTTGACAATCCTGTAAAAACAAATGCGCGTCAAGATCTGGGATATATGAGATGGTAAGTCCACATTCACTGCTCGTAATCGATAGGTTGAGTGCAGTAGAAATGGACAAATCTGAGTAATGCGAGTTGTGAGCGAAGGCCATTGAGTTTGACCGAGAGAAGGGCTACTGTGGCTCTAATGGCAAATAATTCTGATGATGATCACGGCAGTAATGTTTCACAACACACAGTGCATGGATCCCTGTTGCCTATGGGGTTACGTAGCTGTAGGTGGACCTCGGAACAATGGAAGAAGGTCACCTGCTCCGATAAACTCTGTTTTTTGTTGCATCACGTGGACGATCAGGTATGTGTTATGCATCTGTGGGATGCATTTAACCAACAAAGAACTAATTTCCATGTTCAAAATAGGGTGACTCCCACCTCATTTTCACCCAGACTGACACTAGGTATAACCTGTTATACATGGTAAGACATTTTCATTTAAACTCATCTAAAGGCTGCATAAATATGATGATTATGAACGATGTTTATATGTAAACTGTGGTGACCCAGAGAACGGCATCAGCTCTGCAGCCCTGCATTAAGCATAAGCACGTGAGGGTACCATAAGACACTCCTGACTCCTGACTACATTGCCTTTGAGTGCAGTGTTCTCTGTACCTGGTATAATGCATTGCCAAGAACTTGTTTGCAATACAGTGAAATGTCCTTGGCGCTCAAGTTGCTTTACTTCTGCCAAATTGTATGTAAAAGGATAGCAGTAATCTGTACCATTACTTACCCAGACTATGGAGCATAAGTTGGAAAGCTAGATGGCTTTACAGATTCAGAGTCAGCATCCCGGAGGAAAACAGGCGGTAAAATGCTTTTGCTTTACCGTAAAATTGCCTGTAACACACAAACACGTGCATGTGTAAGAGTAATGGGCTAGGGGTGACTTTTTAAGTATCACAGGTATGGTATCTTCATCTTCCCTTTCGAGCTGTGTGGTCCAATTTGTCTGAGGTCATTTTGTCTTCTGTGATGGACAGTATGCTCTACATGGGGCTTAAAAATCCGGTATCCATGACTGGCCAAATGTATATTACGTCGTCACCGAGGCATTGAGGCTCTGGCAAGTGGGACGGGTGTGGACAAGCTTGGACTCCAATGAAATTTAGTTTTAGGGCAGCTGCTTAAGCAAAGCTCTGCGGCTGTGCACGTCGCCTGAAGGGTTAACGAGACGGCCGCCAGAGCGAGATCAGTCAGCGGGTATTAGCCGGCATACTTTTAAGAGAGGTCGTCTCGCGCCGTTTCTCTGCAGAGCAGCCGACCGTTCAGATTCATGAATGTGGATCGCTTGCAGAGATCAGGAAAGAATTTAGGCTTATGTAGAATTAAAATGTAATGTGTCATGCATTGCAGATTACTGAAATGTGAGGATCGTATTAGTATTAATATTAGTATTTCTTCAGGTGGTGCCTATAGAAAAGACCTGAAATGTCCTTTTACTGACCTCAGGGATGGACCCAGCAAGGGCATGATGGGTAATTGCTCAGGGCTGCCATACTGTTTTATCACCCATCTCTTTGCTGCATATAGGTTAACATTTATGGGTCTGGGACAAGGTGATGAAGGGTGAAATTGGCGAAGCCTGCTAAGGGCATCACAAGGGCTTTGACTGGCATTAACCTATAAATTGCCCCATAAGCATGCTACAGTAATTAATTTCTCACTGACTGAACTGCAAGCTTTCTGGAACACTTTCTCACTCATCTAGGAACTGCTGACTAATTATTTAGTAAGACAATGTATTAAATTAGGGACCATTCAGAAAAGGAATTAAGAAAATAAAGTAAGAATGTTTTTAAATGATTATTTAATGTACAAGGAAACTGGCTCCATTTGTGAAATACATCACATCTCGCAGAGAACATCTGCTCTCAGGAAGATATGAAAGATGGAGAACATATATTGTCAACAGGCTGAAACATGGATTATGATGTATGATAACATATGGAGTGGGTATCACTGCTAGCTTTCATATTAAGAAGTTCCATTCATATGTCAAAATGCTAAAATGCACGTGTTTCCAAAAGCATGACAGACCTAACATGCACAGGTCGGGAGTGGATGAAATGATCTCCCCTTTGGCCCTTTTTCCTTAAACCGTGATATTCACCTTCCTGAAATGAGGCATAGCTCAGCCATAATCATTCGGCTCAGATAAGCAAAGGGAATGTTTCCCGGCGGAGAGCTTCCAGACTGAGATTGTGCAGACAAGGGAAAGCACAAATGTTTTAATTCAACGTGCGTCTGATGATTTGGCATGTTTCACCATCGCTTTTGTCCACATTTCTAAAATGTAAACTGACACTGAAAACAACAGAAACACATGGGGGGTTTGTGAGACAGAAAGTTGGCCCTGCTCCCGATCTGCCAGTCATGGAAATCCAGAGGTAAACAGACTTCAACATCTGGCAAATGCTGGAAGGAGGGAGATGTCGTGTTTATGTTTTTTTTCTTGGCAATTCGGCTGCCAAAACCACAACGAAAAAGCTAATGGCCGTTCAGCTCATTAATGCAAGGAAATTAATAATGACAATAATCAAAGCAATTAATCACATCTAAAGAAAGTTTGTAATGAATATTTGTTGTGTGAAATTTTCCTAATTTTCAAAACTGTACATAGCAGCAGAATTATATCCTATACTGCACCACTCTAAATCAAGTCATTAACAACAGCTTTTAAAGATAACCACATGTACAGGCAGCCCCCTGGTTATGAGATAACAAGATTCATTTCCTAAGTCTGCTTTTAAGTCAAATTTGTAATAATAATACATAATACAAAAAAGTACATAAAAATAATATTGAGCCTGTACCCTCAGTGACCCTGAACAGGATAAGCGGCTTTGGAAAATGGATGAATGAATGGATAAAAATAATAATAATAATAATAAATAACTACATCCTCAGTGGCCAACGAGCCACTGAAGCCACACAATGTTTTCATGAGCGTCACAAAGTAGTGCGTGCATTCATCATTATGAAATTCACATAATAGGTCTTATATCTGTTCGTAAATACGAGTTGTCCAATTTGGACGCTCTTATCCTGGGGACTGCCTGTATTTGGAATACTAAAATCATAATTTAACAAGCATTACAATTCTAGTCATGACCAGACCTGTACCATAAATTACTTTTCTTGTAGGTACCCTGAGGCACGACAAATGTCTCCATTTTGAGGATTACCCATGAGAACAAGGTTTGATTGTCCCATAACTTCAGCAGACAAATGAGGACTCAGGAAAGGCACTGTCAACACAGTAATGAAGTATTTAGTATGGGGAGGTAGTGTAGCCCATACTTCAACTGGGAACAACGTAAACCAAAGTCCCAGACGTCAGGTGGATGAATTTCACAGACGTGTAGTCAGGAACGCTGGCTGAATGATTTACTGAAGCTTTGTGAAAATAAACCTACTGACTGTAAAAAAAAAAAGTATCTAGATATCTACATGAAAAAGTAACAATCAAAATTAAGCTAAATATCCCCCACCTTCAGAACTGACCCATACTCTTCCAAAGATAACATTTAATAAAAAAAAATCATTTAAATCCCCATAATGTCCCTTATAACTGAAGAGGGAGGTGGTGATGTTTGAGAAAGTCCTCCCCTGTCCATCCTCCATCCTTCATGTTCTTGTGGAATGAATTAAGCTGTATAGAATAACCAGCTCGGATACCACTGTGGGATAAGTGTAAATGGGTCCGCAGTAATTAGGATGATTATTTCACTGCTGCAAAACAGGTTGACATCTTGGCACAAAGGAAACAAAGGAATTCGACTATATAAATGAATCAAGGTTTTATGATTGTAATATTTGCATTCAGTTGATACTTTTTCTATTATATCAATAATCTAGGACATGTTTTTACATGAATGATGAACGAATGAAAGGTAGTGTAAACTGAATTTAATGGACTTTCCTGCCTGAGTTGGTTTGCTCCTCATGCCAAAACATGCTAATGAGAAACAGTCACATGGGGAGATACTAATTAGACCAGTAACGAAAAACAAAAAAACAAAATACCTTGCAGCTCACGCTTATGGAAGCGGCTTGCAGTGGGTCTCCGAGGGAGAGCTCTCTCTTCGTACACTCGGGGTCCTGTTAGGAGACAAGAAGGCCTCAGGGTTTCGGGGCTTTTGTGAAAGAATCCATTGGCAAATAGGTTTCCTCAGACGCAACCTGAGGAACCACGCATGAGGTGGGTCACAGTAGGAGCATAAATAAAGACCATGTCTTCCTGTCTTTCAGTTCCTTCTCCCCAGTCTGAGTTCAAAGTCCATCCTCTCCCAGAATCATCTGGGTTTCTAGTTGGACTCACTTTTGGTCTTTGTTCCGAGTTTGGAAGCGTCTTCTTCAGAACTCGGCCCAAATCCGCTCTGCTCTCAGGTATTGCCTTTCTCTTTCATTGTTTACAGCTGGTGAGGAAATTAACCTCAGGTCTGGGGTTAGTGATATTTCTGGTCTATTTTTTGTATGGAATGTTATGTGTCCATTATGTAAAAAATGCCAACGGCTCAAAAACACCCGAGTTTCTCTTTCTTGGGCATGACTGAGTCTCAGGAAGGGATGTACCAAGGCAACGCACCTATCAGTGAGATTTTTATTGGGTCCCTCCTAGATGTGTTCGACCAATCACAAACCCTTTTTATTTCAGTTCCGCTTGGCTAGTTTGGTCATATAAATCTCGTATAAAATGCAATAAAAATAAAATATATAAAAGTAGAAAGAATGCTTTTTAATAGGAATGGATCAGACAACAATGTCTATGCCCAACCAAAATTTCTTACTGCCCACCCAAGACACACCAACCTTGTACCAAACCTGTTTGGACCAAAAATCATCTTGAAACAAAGATGAGACAACCAAGCTGTGCCAAGTGCAGTGGGGGAATGTTTGGTGGGCAACTCTGAAAAGGAATAAATCTCTGAAATTTAATACATGCCCAGTTATTTATATATTTAATTTATTTTGCTATTTACTGCAACAGTCCTCAGTCCTGGTACAAATGTCACTGCATCATTTCACCCCATTACCATCCATAAATAACCCTAGACATAAATGCCATTACCCCTAATTTTCTTTTGATATTTTATTCTTCTTGGTTACTGTGCAGGCAGCAGGAGTAGAGAATGAAAAAACAGACACATATTTTCTAGTCTGGGTAAAGAGACAGGAGATATACGTCAAGACTGACACTTTACCCTGGGTCTATATCTATGCATTTACTTTTTCATCCAAAGCAATATGCAGTTGACACAGCAGGGCCAGCCAGTCCCTGGAGAAAGTGAAGCTAGGGACTGTGCTCATGGGGATAAATGTGAAAGTATTCTGCTGTCCGTGGTATCCAAACCAACAACGTTGTGATTATAGGCCCAGGTCCCTAACCCCCGGAACCACATACTATACTACCCACACGTCTGTAGCCTCCTGGCAGGTGAAATTTGTCAAGCAGTCTGACCTTGCACCGCCCATCCCCCCCACCCCCCCGTGCTCCAAGTGTCGTTAATTCACTGTGACAGCAGCTAAACTCACTCTTGGCACTCTGTCAAGTCTGCGAACCGGCGGTCCTCATTGTACGTCTTTAGTATCCGTAGCTGATCCTGAATTTCCTGCAGGGATGAGGAGAACACGGAGGTTAAGGAATGGCTTACAGGAAACTCCTGCAAGAAGAGAAGGGGAAAAGGGTCAGGGCTTTGAGGACTGCGCCAGCAGATTTCGGAGGCCTCTGTGGCACTGCATGTATCGCATTAATGATTGTTACATTATTATTATTATTGTTGGCTAAATGCTGGCTTTTCTGTGCACTTGTACTTGAATTTGGTACAATTCTGTGCCCACATCCACAAAAGTTATATATTATAAAGTTATAAAAAAAAATATTGGAGGACTGGGAACTGAAGAACTATTCATCTAGCCATCTAACCGGACCCCAATACCATTTTGTAGAGCAGAAGGAAGTTTTACAAATTTTTATTGTGTTACTCTGAATTTGCATTTGTTCTAATATTAAATTACGGTTTTTGTTCAGAACAAATGTGCACTTGCTACCCAGATTTAAACATTTCTTTTGAATGCCTAAGACTTTTGCACAGTATTGCATATACAGATGGGTCGACTTACGATTTTTCGATTTTTCGACAACATTGTAAAAATACTTTAAGTTTCATGCAGCAGGCAAATGTAGCAGCATCAGAGGTCTTACCTGAATAGGGACTTCACAGACGGAGAGCTTACCTAAACACTGATTTCACAGCCAGTGGGCTTACCTAAACAGGAACTTCACAGCTGGTGGGCTTACCTGAACAGGGACTTCACAGAGAGAGAGAGCTTACCTGAACACAGATTTCACAGCCGGTGGGTTTACCTGAACAGGGACTTCACAGCCAGAGAGCTTATCTGAACCAGGACTTCACAACTAGTGGGCTTACCTGAACAGGGACTTCACAGTGCTCATAAAACTTCTGGTAGTAGTGGTTGCCCCCTGTGTCAATGTAACGCTCATACACGGGGTAGTACTTGATGAGCCCATCAATGGATAACATGCTCTCCCTGCAATGGCAGAAGAGAAACAAACTCCGCTTTGTGACACAAAGTCCGGATACCATAGTATGAAAGAGCAACGGGGAACATAGGAGCAGTAAGACACACGTTTCCACACAAACAGATGACATCCAGCATCCAGCAGAAGAAAACATTTTAGATACCTGTCAGTATTCTTTTTATGACAGTTTCCCTTTACATCAAAACCTTTACCTGAATCAACTTATGGCTGTTAAGCCACTCGGTGAACAACAAAATTAGAAGCTATTCACTTCATAAGAAGGCTGTAGTTAGAGCATATGTAACCTAATATATTCCTGGAACATAACTCAAGTCCACTAGTAACTAGAATAACTAGACTTCTAGTTTTAAGGTGCTCTGTGCTCTTTAGCGCAACACTAAACCATACTAAAGTATAAATGTCCGATTACTGGCAATTGTGTCTGATAGACTTGCAATGCAAGATTCTAAGCAATCACAAATGACATTCCCACATTATTATTTCGACCGTTTATTGGATTAGAAAAGACTGTCAAGGGTTCCTTTAGCAGGGTAGCCATATTTTGCTTTGCTAAAAAGAGGACACCGGGGGTTGAAGCAACGCAAATATGCACACCGACTGCAGAAAGCAAATGTCAACATGAAACAAACTGAAATCCCACACATTTGAGGCATTTTTAGGTCCCCAAAAAGAGGACAGGTCTGGGAAAAAGAAGACATATGGTCATCCTACCCTTAGCATTCAGAAGCACACGGCTGCAGGATAGAATTTTAATGCTGGTCCGTAAACTTTTTAGGTGTTTCTTAAATCAGAGGGTGAAATATCCCTATGTATTGCATGGTATACAATTCTTTGTCAAGAAACACAGTCACATAAACAAAACTGAGGATGGACAAGCAGTATTTATTTCGGTAGTAAATTCTTACATAAAGCTACTAACAAAAGTAAGTCATCGGAAAGCCAAGCTGAGCCTCAGCCGGCCCAACAGAATGACATTATATAACTGCCCGGCTTACAGCTGGAGTAAGCATCTTACCCATCACTCATGTCATACAATAGTCTGTGAGGGCAGGAGGCCACAAGACTCATCAATCTCTTCCACTAAAAACTTTATTTGAAGACCAAGGAGGAATAAAATATGGATATTATTTCATTTCCATGTCACTGTCCAGAAATTTTGCCAAGTCGGTGGCCACAGGTATAAGAAAAGGTCTCGATGAGCGGGAACTAAGCCCTAAATGTGCATTTCCTGTGAATGTGACAGAAGTTCTCACCTCTGGGGATCCTCCACCTCCATCTTGCCATACTGGTGACGCAGTGCCCGAGACAGGAAGAAAATGACGGTGGAGGAGGCCAGCAGGAGCCCAAACATGGAGACGAAGGCGATTCCCGCCACCAGGGGCTCTGACATGTACTCCTCACAGTGCTCACCCCAGTACCACCAGCTCCCCCCTACCCGACACCTGGACAGAAGGGGGCGGGGCATCAGCATGGTCCACATTATACCCTCTCTCACACACACCAACCATATCCAAGTATTAATACACCATTCTGACATCTCGCATTCCTCTTAACATATAAAAACCCCTCAGACTCTTGGATCCCAGTATGCTTATAAAAACAAGTATTACAGACAGCTGCCTCAGACGTGTTATAGACATGTGGACATCAACAAATTATTTACTCTTAAAGCATCTAATTAATCTTCTACGTTTATATGTTCTGGGGAAAATGGAAACCAGATTTTCACAACCAATCAAACCTAAAACCCAAACAGTTTTATTTTACAACTTGCTTTCTTGTGCGCAATAAAATTTCATTTCATTAGTTAATAATTCCCCACAACCTCTTAGCAGGATAAGCAGTGAGAAGATGGATGGATGGATGGATGGATGGTTTACAGATGCTTCATCTAATTAGACTCCTCCACAATCACCCACGATTAGAGAAAGCTGGTTTGGTACACAGGCCCCCTTGCCCACCTGCAGATGGCCCCCTGGCCGGGGATGATGTCACACCTCCCGTCATTGAAGCAGAAGTCCTTCTGAAGCTCACAGATACTCTGGCAGGGCAGACCATCCAGGCTGAAGTAGCCGGCATCGCAAACGCACTCCGCCTCACCTGACTGCTGGTTCACCACACATCTGGAGAATTCATTACACATCTGAAACGTGCACGGGTCCGCCTCTTCACCTGTCGAAAAACAACGTGCAGCATTGGGTCAAGTAAGTCAGTCCCCGCTCAAATTGTTTTTAATATAAATGTATGACCCCAAAACCACATAGAGCTTCAAAAATCAAATGAAGTTCATCAACATTAACAATACAGACAGTCTTAGTTTAGTCAGAATGTAGACCAGACCTGGGCAAAAACCAGCCCATGGGCATCATCTGACCTAGAGAGCTAAAATACTGGCCCATGAGACCATGAAAATAAGAATTGAAAAAGCCTAATGTTCAAATCAATGATGAACAGATTTTTGTCCAAAGATCTTTTCATTGAATTAATAACAAATGTTTAAATTAAACAGTAAAAATGCACCGCTTCTATTGATTTCTGCATGTATTTTCAAGAAAGGTAAAAGGCAAAATCTAACGGGTCAATTACTGTAGCTTTAAATAATCTTTAAAAAATAACCCCTGCTGACATGGTGAAGTTTGATTATATTTGATTCCGCCACAGATTGACCAAATTGACCAGACTTCTAGACTTACATGACCCAAGAACTAAGCTTATGCACCTCACTGAAACCATGGTAAATTTAACCATTATTCATCACCAGCTCTACTACAAACTGAAACACTTGGCTGCATTTTCAGGGATAGTCCCATCTGGGCAGAAGATGTGGGAACATTTTTGAAATACTCAGGGCTTTCACACTTAGAGTCACCATAACAAATTCTTTAAAAGCATGTTCATGGTTTTGGGACATTTAGAAAGTATTTAGAATTACTGCTCAATAAAATACAACATATTTGCATGTATTTCTAAACTTCTTCAAGCAAAAAAAATATATTTTGGTTTATAGAAGGTATGTAATGGTTAAACCATAATATAGACATATGGTTTTACTGTTATCATGAATGCATGAGAAAATTTCAAGCTGCCCCTTTTGAAATGAAGCCATATGCATTAGGATCTATATATTATATAGGATATGTATATACATAGTATATATATATATTTTATACCCGACTCGACAGCCAGTGAAGATCTGTCAATGGCAAGGTTCATGGTCTGATAGGCAGTGTTACAGAAGTCCTCCAGGATGAGGTGAACAGCATTTCTGACACCCCGAGGCACCGGCTTGCCAAATTCCATCCTACTATTCACCAAAACACTGCCATTCCTGAAGTTGAGGATCTTGAGGTCTTGGAAATTGCTAAGATTGGACTGCAGGTAAGGTACAAGCTGCAAGGGCATAAAGAAACAGTAGCAAACATTCAGTCTTGAGGCTTCATAATTAACATAAAATGAAAAGACTAACTAATAAATGTCCATAACATACTGTACCAGATCATGGAACCTCTGCTCTAAAGCTTTGTACTCAGATGAGCTCTTGTTAAGCAAATGTTCGGAGAACATCATGTTGGTCACCCTGAGGCTAAAGAACACTGTTAGTGACTGTCCCATATTAGTTGGCTCAGAGATGCTGACCATGTCACTTCTTTGGGCAGTACCAGATGAGTATTCACCATCATACTCAACCACTTGGTATGTTGCATCTGATTCCACAGCACTGGAGATGTCTAGCCCATAAGTATCAGTTTCCAGCTGCCTCATGTAATCCAGTGACTCTATATGCAGTGTAGGATTTAAGGTAACAGGATTTGTTACAATGTTGTTGCCCTCTATTTTTGCATCAATGGGTTCTCCATCGTCTAGCAATACAGTGGAAGGTCTGAGAGTCGGTTGATAAAATGGATTTATGTCAGTATTATACATGCTGGTGGTCAGGAGATGTGTTTCAAGCAGAGCATGTCTCCCCTGGAGCTCCTCTCCTGGGGCTTCAGGAATGTCCTCCAATAGATCATCAGGAGAGAAGCGGTAATCACTTTCGAAACCAGCAATGTCAGCAAAAAACGAAACCTCTGTTTTCCTGTCTGGTAAATATGGAGATGCAGTAAACAGCTTTGGGAATGGAAGTAACTGGGCTGATCCCTTAAGAGGGGATTCGCCAGATTCTTCAAAAACTTGTCCAAAAGGAGACTCCCTTTCCAGGGAAAATGGAGTGGATGAGGAAATGTTCAGGACTCCTGTGCCCGGATTTGTCATCACCAGCTGGACCTCCTCTTCAGCTACAGCCTCTGGGAGACTACGGATGGGTCCAATCTCACTCGATTTAGATGGAGTATAGCTGGCAGGGAGGAGGGAGTCGGTCCTCAAAAAGTTTTCTGGGTCATCAAATGAATGTTCTAAACCAATGGCATCTGTGAAAACTAAGCCAGCATATGTTGTTTCTGAAGCAGTAGTTGGCCTGCTGGTGATGGATGGTTCATTCCTGTAGTGTCCAGGGTGCATATCAGAGGCTTCCACAGACAGCACAGAGTGCTCCCTTGCTAATGTTCTTGAAGTTTGGAACACAGGAGACTGATTGGTGCTCATGAAGTCAGGCTGAGCGATAATTGTTGGGTTGACCTGGACTTCACCCCAAAATGTGTGATCTGATGTCTGATCTTGATCAGGTTCTTCAGTTATAACAACCCTTTGCACTCTTGACTCAAAATTTTCCTTTGAGAGAGGCGTCCTACTATCCAAAACTTCTGGAGGTTCTGTGAAGATTCCTTTCTCCTCTATTGACTCTCTGTTATGCTCAGGTGATGAATTATTTTTCACAATAAGCTCTCCTGAGTCTTCAGGTTCCATATTAACAATCACAGAGAACCATGAGCTGGCATCACGTTCACCTTCAGAGGAACCTGATCCAGAGCCAATGTCCAGTGTGGTTTTCAGAGTACTGTTATTCTTCATACCAGGAATCTCCATCAGTGGAAAGAGGGAATCAACAGCAGGGCCAACCTCAGGTTCTGCTTTACCGGTCACAGAGCCATAGGTGCGGATCTCTGTCCTGCCGAAAAGAACTCCCTCTTCTCCAATGCCTCCTCTTTCTAAAAATAGGATTGAGACATTGTGATTATAAATTAGGGTGTCTTTTAGCTTCTGTAGGAATACAGTAGACCTTCCAGTTATGTACTTATGAAGGTAAAGTGGGATTTTACATGAATATTTTGTTAGCTAAACATGTATATAAAAATGTATCAAGAACTGATAGAAATATTTCACCACAATGTCTCTGTGTGGAATTTCTGTTTCAGGTTGTGTATGCCCAATGAAGGAAGGAAAATTATATTTTTTTTCCCAAAAAATGAATAAGCAAGTATCCTTCGCTCCTGTAAAAATGACAGCATAGGAAATACTGAACATTTGGTGCAATCCCTTTTTTATAAAGTGGTCAGTACATTATTAGTGTGTTGAATGTGTTTATATGTATGCTTGCTTCATTTTTTGCACAGACCAAGAGTTACTCACTGTTAGCACCTCGTACGGAAGTGATGTGGCCTGCTTTTGTGGCTGTTTCACCATTCATGCCAAACAGCTTATCAAGAACATGCTGATGGAGCAGAGCGGGGCTCTCCTCCGAGACAATGACTTCATTCATCCCAGAGTCCACAGCCTGGGACCCCCTCTTTATGTCAGCAAAGTCCATGGGGTCAAAAAGGAAGTCATCCTTTCTGACCCCACTGACAACTACATTGTTGCTGTTGAGCTCTTGCCTGGGCATGTCTGCTGTGCTCTCAGCCGCATGTACCAAGTCCTGGGACACCAGAGAGGAAGATGCTGTCACAGATGCACAGCTATGTAATCCCAGGCCAGGAACAGCATACAGTTGGAGGACGGTATTTTTCCACAAAGGATGTACATTAAGAGAATGTTTGCTGTTTACCAATAGAAACCACAATGCTATAACTGTAATGAATGACATAAGAGGCACACAGCGTTGCTACAAATGATTATGACAGTTTGGGACAGGTGTAATTTTGCAAAAATTTTAATGCAGAAGCTTTTTATACAAGGAAAGGAATCACAGAGCTAGTTTATTTAGAGCTGACTTTTCTCTACCTCAATCAAGTAAAGTTACTTTTAATTAAATGCAAGCGAACACAGAAGAGTACATTTATGCCAACAAAGAACACTGACCTACAGGTGTAAAATTCTGCCATATGTATTTGCTTCCATACACAAATACACAAATATATTCTGCAATACATAATGCCAGTTTGTGTGTGATTACATTTACATAAATTCAGTACAGTGTATATACACAAAGTCCCCAAGTTACAAATAAGATCATTATGTCTTTAAGTCAGATTTCTTAGAAGATTAGATTAGTTGGAAAAATTATACAGTACATGATAATAATTAATCATTATAATAATACCTTAATAATAAAAGTAACTA
>JAODKN010000037.1:13734467-13753549 GCA_026774425.1 Petrocephalus zakoni
CTAATCCCTACTCCTCCCACACCCCCCAAACACTGAAATTTCCAGAATTACTGGATGGATCGAAATCGGAAATATGAAAGGCAATAAGTGTTAAATAGAAGTAAAAAGTGTTTACCGGAGTGCTAGTCATCTGAGACCTAATAGTGAAATTACACCTAATTTGTACAATCATACCTGTATTTCTTTGTCTGTCTTACTGTCCATGTCTTAAACTGTCTTTATATTAATCATGGGTATAACATATTATTTATTACTTTCTAATTTGCACTACAACAAATGTTTTCCGTGACATAACAGTAAGAACCATAAACACGTCAATGGTATAGCTAAGTAACTACATGTAATATCCGACACACACATAGACCCTGCTGTGATTTTCTTCTGAGATCAAACGTTACAAGATGGTTTATGACTGTATACACAGTCAAGCTCCAGTTAGCTGGCAAAAAACTGACAGGCCCCAAAATCATAAAAACCAAACACTAGCAAACAAAAAGTTGCCATAATAGCATTTCAACTTTGGGGGGAAAAAAAAAACATACACATTTATTATAACAGCAGAATAGTTAAGATATGCATGCATGCAAATGGAAAAGAAAGATTATGGCAAAAAATAACAAGAAAAGTATTCCCTGGACGGCTCCGTTACCCCTCTCCCCGATCTAATCACTATCCAGAGTCCTGATAGAAAATTTGTACAGATTACCTGGATAGGATATAAAATCCTCCCCAGTAAAAATGTCCAGTGTTGGGCTATTTCCAAAACTTACCCCTAACTCTTCTTAGGTGAGGTCCTCCACTCTCTGTGAAAAGTGATCTGGTGTTATCTTTCACCTCCTGCTCCTCCAAGGCCTGCTCCTCAACCTGGGACTCTCTTCCACTCCCCACCACACTCAACTCCCCCACAGCAGGGCCGCTCCAGTCCTCTGACTGGGGCTCCTCTAGGCCCGGGAAGCAGATGACCACCAGGTACCAGTGAGACCTGAAGAAGCCCAGGTCTCCATCAGAAGACACGTCCAAATGTGCGCACAGGTCGTGGCCTCAGGCCGACACAAAAATTTACATATCAAAGCCAGACAGAGCCCAAACGTGAACCCGGTAACGACTAAGCTTTAAACACAAAGAGTAGCAGTGTGGTCTGCAGGTCCATCACTCGTTTTTATGTGAACACACAGTACCATATCAAAACTAGGAACTCGAAAGAAAAACAGAACCATAATTACTGTGCTACCCTCGATTCAATAAAGACCAAATTCAAATAAAATAAAAATTTCTCTGTAATTGCTCTCATTTTAACTTGTCTTCGGACGTCAAGGTTTTATTAGGCTCTGCAGATTGGCGATACCGAGCTTAAGGTAAAGCACGCGACCACACAGCCAATCAGAAGCCCTCGTCACTAATGCTTCCCACATGACTAAAGAAAAACACACAGCGCGTGCTGATTGCTAACATGCGGCCGGGCATGTTTAACTGGTACAAGACAGCATGGCCACAGAAACAAGTTCATCACAAGGGGCCCTAGCTATTGTGGAAATCCTAGAACCTGTGCTCAATAATCCTTGTAAGAATCATTACAATTAGGTTTTTTTTTTTTTTTTAAATCACAGAAACTGAAGAAAGGGAAGCCGATTCACAATGAGGCCCAGAGCTACACGGGACAGACAGCGGTTGAGACACAGAGGGCAAGTTAATGCAACTCGTAAACATACACATACAAGACTTTGGCAGTTTTTGTTTTTCGATTGCATTCACAGATTTTTATTAAATTGAGGACAGAAAAAATGTCCCTACAAGGTAATAAGTTACAGGTTTTTAATCACACTGTAGGGACATCTCATCCCCACGATGTGATGATTACACACACACAGGGCTTCTCAGGAGACTGCAGGCCAGAACCTCCACCTGGGACAGGACCGACTTTAAAGCGAGGTACCATGTCCTTTGGCTATGAATGGATGAAGACCACCACCTACTGGTCTGTGCACCAAAAGGACAAAGCGGCCACTCACTCCTGATTGACAGGTATGAAGAGGAAATCCTTGCTGAAGACATCCACGGTCCTCGTCCAAGTTCTTACTCTCTGGTGTCTCCTGTGCTGGGCTCTAGAACGTGACAGACACAGCACATTACACAGGAGTGGGGGGCCACTAGACACGCTGTCTATTAAAAGACATGCCGTCACACAAATAAATAAAATAAAGATACACATTGAGTCATTTCTACGTCTAACAAGACGTAGAATTATGATTACGTAGATGCATTCTGGGAAAAGTGTCTTTTCGACAGAAGGTGGAAGGCCATGACGAGCCACGTTAAGGACGTGCTCCTTACGGGGTGAGAGTCATCTCCTCGTTGGCATTGTCCTTGCGGGTGAGCTGCTTGTAGAAGAAACTGCTGAAGACGTGAGACCTCTGGGCCATCTCTTTGGGGGCCTTCTCCAGAACCAGATACCTGAGAAGCACACGACGGCCACGTTGCTCGGGAATGTAATAGCTGTATCAGTAATAAAGACAGGACCATAACCTGCTGACCCAAAACCGCAGCCCTTCCGGCTTTGCGGGCCTCACTTGAGGTAAAAGTCGATGATGACATCGTTGAGGAACTCGCCGCTGTCCAGGCACTGCAGATCCTCGGTAGTCACGGTGATTCCTCCTTTCCGAGGGGGCGGGGGGAACAGAATCAAACTGACAAAAAACAGGAGTGACCTGTTCAATCCTCCCCAGCCCTTCCTAATTATGACACACAAAACATTTGGGTGTTTTGGCTCCACACTAAAAGATCACCCAAGCCTTACTTATTGAGGCAAGTCAAACACAACCATCAGCACTGACTGAATTGGGCTGATCGTGAACATGGATCAGCGTGGTTCACCTGTTGGCTGGGCCCTGGTGCTGGTACCGACTCCAGGGAGTGTCAGGCTTTGGGGACATGGACACCGCGTACGAGTCTTTGGATCTGCGGTGGCAAAGCGTGTAGCTGGGTCTGGGCCGACCCGGATTCCCTTCCTGAGAACACAAATGAGACAGAAGGGCTAGAGCAGAATTGATAAGCGCTACTGAAGGACCCTGAGTGGAGGTGGGGTCCAGTTCTCCGGGACCGCTCAGAAAAGAGGCCTCAGAGACGCATTAAGTTAGCGATGACACAAATTATTGGAGAAGAAAGAGGGAAGCAGAGCCATCGTGTTAAAGATGGGGGCGGGGGGGGCATACGGGGGTCACTGACCGCCGGAGCTGTGAGCTGAGGCTCCGCCACCACCTGGGATGAGGCCTCACGCGCCTGGGCCTGCGGCTCCCCCCGGAGGATGGAGAGCAGGCTGCAGTCCACGCCGGAACTGCCGGAGATCAGGGCCAGGCCCTCGTCCAGCGAGAGGGGCTTCATTAGCTCAGGCTGCTTGTTCCGGAGGCTCATGAGGTCCATGAACGAGCCCAGGAGGGCCTCGTGTATCCCGTCCAGAGGCTCCGACAGAGTCAGCAGCAGAAAGGGGCTGGCCTTCCCTGCATGTGCGTGCGTGCGTATACACATACAGACACACACAAACACACATACACACGATAAACACTGAAATGGTGACCTTTTCTCAAAGGAAACAGGTTATACAATTAAACACATCATTTTATCTGGAGATAATTAACTAAAGCTCTGTGCCTTGGGAAAACTCCACGGTAATAAATAATTTTGATGGCCTTCTACGCCATTCATAACTTTTTTTCTTCAAAATTTTTGAGAAACAGAGTCAGACAATCCTGAAGCAAGGTTAAGGGCCCCATGGTAAAATCACTCAGATTTTAAGCCGATTACAGGTACAGCATGCTACTCCGCTCATGCCACACACACTCGTTCATTCATCTGAATTTTTATCCAACGCGATTTACAGTACAGGGAAGGGTTACAGCTGGTGTGCTCCCTGGAATCTGAACCCATGACTGCTGAGCAACACAACTACGACGATAAATCAACGGTATTTTTAATCATAATTCAAACGGTGGTTCCTCACTAAAATTTCAGAACACAAGGTCTGAGGGATATCCTGGTGAAGAGCACACCACTGAACCCAAACCCTAGCTAGGTTGCGGGCTGAATCCACACCTAAAGGCTCCGTTGGGTCCAGGGCTGACAGGTCCCCCTGTAGAAGCTCCAGCTCGGCGTCGGATACCCACAAGAAGAGGAACGGCCTGCCCGGATTCCACAAGCCGTACCTGAGCAGGTGGGCCGGCACCAAAGCCACAGACAGAAACTCCCCCTCTCCGGAGGAAGCTGCCGGCAAAGAAGAATGAGATGCTCATTACCTTCCTCATGGGTACCACTACCCCACCCAATGGATTCACTCACCCTCATTTTATTTAAAAAAAACCAATACATTGTAGCGTAAAATAAATGATATCTCTTACTTTTTGCCAATCTATGCCTTGTCATTATTTCTATTGAAATACAAGTGTTCAACCAAAAATATTGGTCAAATGCACCCTCAATTTCCACAAAAATGCCACTAACCTTGGTACCAAAATAAAGTAAAAACACATGTGGTTTATTTTCAGGAGATTTGTAGCGAGATCCCACAACAGACAGCAGAAAGCCAAGGTGGAAATGAGCGGGAGGCAGCCATTTCTCAAATACCGCTCAAAATGACGGCTTAGTGTCTTTATCTGGTATCAGAATAAAACACTCCGACTCAGCAACTCTAACCTGGGCCAATTTTCAGGTTTTACCTACCGGTACCTTAGAACAGCTGCAAGGCCATCAAAAGCATTTGAATGAAATGCCTGTTAAAAATTGTACTCCTGTGAGCCTGTACTTCTGGAGTATATTCTTCTGGGTCATAAGTATTATAAGTGAGATGTGTGTGTGTGTGTGTGTGTGTGTGTGTATGTAAACAGCTCATCCCAGCTGACAATAAAACTAAAACAACACTGGGTTGGATGGCTACACTGGAACTGGCCAGCGGCTCACACGGCTGCTTAATGCCATTACTGATCTGCGGCACATCAGAGCAAGCCAACCAAGAAATGCTGCCTCCTCTCGCATTTAATTGGAAGACAGTTCATTCGAACGGCTCTGTGTCAGTAGTAATGCCAGCATTTTAGCTCCTCAGACATGCCAGGTTTGTGCTTCTGTGGCCTACATATTAAATGCATTGTGGTTAAGGATACAGACAGCCTACTTAAAATGAGCCTGCACTTTCAGACAATGAGACAATGCATTCCTCCTTGGGAGACTGGGGACACATCACAATTGCCCCCCAAGGAAAGTCACAACAAACACCAAACAAGGAACACCGCAAAGATCAGGAGATTTTGACCATTAGACGCCATGAGGTTAAAAGCCTGTCAGTGATTACCTTTCAGTGGAATGGTGATCCCGTGATCCGTGATCTATAAAACAAAATTAACATTCACATGTGCATATGAAAACTGTACAAGCCACAATTACAGCATGTGAAGGGGATTCGACATCAACTTAAAAAAATGCTGATTACAGGGCGGCTGGTTTCAGACAGAGCACCTGCTGATGTTTTAACGGCACCGAAAATCCTCTGCGTGACCCCGCGGGGCCATGAAACAGAGGTAGATCTTATAACACAGACACTGAGCGCAAAGCCAGACCCTGACAGAAAACACGAATGGGACAAGACTCCCGGGGGACGAGCAGGCCGATTTTAATATGTTTAAGCATTACGCTTTTCCCCAAGGTGGGGCCCCCTGATTTTTTCAGGACCCTTGGTTACAGCCTAAGATCGCCTATGCATTAATCGGGCCTTGACAACTAACAATATTCCATGGTGTCATGAGCAATACATCATAAAAATATAATGCTAGGCCGTGACTGATTAAGAATAAACCCAAGGAATCGAAATTAATGGGGCACAAACGAGCGAAACACACGACGTTATCACAGCCATTCGGCTCTTTTATACTGCCAGTCAGCCTTCTCGGAGACATTACGGAATACCCGGAAGAATGCTAGCCGCACTGTTCGCATGCTGAAGTGCATCTGACACGCGGCCGCCCGCATCCCGGCTCCCGGCCCGCATCCCGGCTCCCGGCCCGCATCCCGGCTCCTACTCCCGAGTCACAGCGCGCAGCTGGAAATGTCCCGGGGCCCCACGCGGCCCTTCGGCCGAAGAAAAGATTCCCTGGCAGCGGGGCAGAGGCCACAGCCTCAGAGCCGTAAACCGCTCGCGGCACGGAATGTACGGCTCTTAAATTTCAGCAGGGGTCTCTCTCGCGCTCTCCTTTATAATGTTGACCAGATACACACTGTTCTGAAAAACCAGGTGAGCTACGGACACAGACCCGGCTGCCTCGATATAAAAATGACGGCACGCGTTTGTTGCTGACGATTTCCCGTCTTTCAGGCTAAAGGGAGCTACTTATATTTTTTTCTTCTTTTCCCGAAAAAGTGCCGCCGTCACCATGGCTTCATTAGATCAGTGGAAAAACAGATGTCCCTCATTACAATAAACCTACAGAAAGCAAGAGGAGGATGACAGACCAGCCAAAAAAACCTGGAAGACAGGGTGGAAACACAAGTACACACTGGAGGGCTCAAGTTCTGTGAAAACCCGAACAGCGAGTTCCCGTACTCGCTCTGCCCTGCGCCGACACAAACCGGACCACGCTTAGACCTACTTTCTAATATTGGAAATCTGGGTGAGAATTTCCCCTGCCCCCATTGAACTGTCTCCGTCCCATTAAATAGGCTCCGCCCCCTCCACTCACCATGATGTCACCACCAGACTCCACTGTGACCCCGCCCACATGTAGCTCACAGAAAGGCAGCTCCAGCAGCGTGGACACCTAGGGGGGGATGAGACTGGTCAGCATCTCTCTCACAGCAGCCTCACTGCTCCCAGGGAACTGCTAAAGGAATCTCCGTGCCAGACTCCCGATGTGACGAGGAGGCCTGTGAAGACCCTCTGGGGCTTACAAGCGTGTACGTCATGTGGAGGCAAGAGACAGAGACAGCAGAAAGGCCTGGAAGCAGCAGCCCACATGTTCCGGAAACATCGTTAAGGATGAAATGACTTTTAAACAAATCCTTAATCTTTGTGTCTCCTCCCCCCACCAACCCTTGTGACCCCACCGAGTACATTTCTCAGACGTAGGGGAGACTGGAGACAATTGTCGAATCAAACACGGTAACTATTTACTCAGTACTTTTAGTGTGACGTTTTTCAGAAACTTCAGAGTTGTTGCTAAGTGCCAGCTAAAGTGAAAAGATGCACAGCTGGGGTCCATTATTGGCACGTGTTAAAAGTAGGCTTGGGCGGTTATACAGCATCACAGTAATACGGCATACCCTGTTATTTAGAAATCTTAATGCCAAAATTAGCTGAATGGGCGATGGAGGTCCCTCAGGCCAAGATTTCAAAACAGTGGAAATGTGCTGCTTTTGACTACCATCAAAATAGTGTATAACATGGTATTACGTTGAGATGGTATGAAAAATTTGATACTGCCCAATCATAGTTAAGTCTACTCAACAACTGACCCCGTTCATTCCTACTCAACATCACCAGCACTCCTGTAAATTAAACCAGCTTAAACTTTTGGCCTTACGACCCTTAATCTCTTTACTACCTGCTGACCAACATAACATATGTGCCACTACACAGTTAGCAGCTGCTGTCATGATCCTGCCCTCTAATGGCTCTTGCACTGTCCCTAAGCTGCCCACCCAAAGCCAGCGCATCACCAGCACCTTCCTCCTCAGCACGTCGACCCCAAACAGCACTTCCGGCTCCACCGCTCCGTGCTTGTCCTGGTGTTCCAGCGCGCTGGAGCAGTCCTGAGGCTGGAGGACAGGCACTAGGATGGACGTGCCAGGGCTAAGCTTTGGAGTCAGACTGACGTCCTCTTTGCCATCCTTCCCTTCCTCGTCATCGCTGGACAGAACGACTGGAAGAGAAAGACCCACCTCAGCAAACCCTAGGAGACCCTGATAAGCTCCACACTCTAAAAGACATGCTAAAGACCTGCTCAGCTGAGCTGCACCACACATGCCCCGAGTAAGATAAAAAGAGGAAAAAAAAGAAAAACCTGCATAAACCCGGGTGGAGGGAAGAAGCTGCATTGAGCAAATCTAGTTGAGAAATAGAAGAGCAGGTGGACAGAGGAGAATAGAGAAGAGTGCAGAGTGTCCCTACCCTGCCATCCATCAGAGCAGGAAAATACAGCATTTATCAAGCGTTATCATGGTTCCAGGGTCAGTAACCTGTGATTCCCTTAAAGGGTCATAAACAAACTCAGAAATATAATTATATGAGCAAGCTGCAACAAACATTAAAGATTACATAAATTGATTATAAAAAAAACATTTAAACATATGAGAAGAATCTTCTACATTCAAGTGGTTTATAAACAAAATGTGTACAGTTCATATTCTGACCACAGTGTGGCGGCAGTACAACTTCTCATAAGTAACAAGTGTCACATGAGAGATAAAACAGAAGAACGGTCAAGACAATGGATTCTGTGTTGTGATAAACCCAAATATTTAAGAAAAAAAAACATTCGATAGCTGCAGCCCTACACATAAGGAAGTATGTGTAGAAAGAGAAAAAAATGTCAGTCCATAGTCCGCTGTCTTATCGTATGGGATCTGGCAGTGGCAACAACATTAGCTTGGCCGTTGCGAGTTAATCCGCCCTGATCCGCCTCCTCCTACTTGCTCAAAACTGTCACTGGCTGCGAGATCTCACCAAGTAAGCCAAGCTACCCTACAACACCGAGATCCCACCAAGTAAGCCAAGCTACCCTACAACACGGAGTGAACTGCATCCAAATCTGCAGCCATCGAGTTCCTCACATCAGCTTGGAGATCAGATCCCAGGCTGCAGGCACCAGTAAAGGCTGCAGCGAACCTGAGAGCCATCCAGGAAGCGCAGTGTACACTGGACGGGATGGAGCACACTGGACGGGATGGAGCACTGTGGTGCTTGACCACAACTCCCACAACTCAGTTGTAAACACACAGAGCACTGCAGTGTGGTACAGATTTTCATGCAGATGTTCCAGCCTGCCCTCCCGCCTTATGGGATATGTCCATATACCACTCATTAGCATGCTTATGGCTCCAGCCATGCAAGGAAGGCACAAAATTGTAATGCAGTTAATACCGCTAGATTATTTAACTTGTGTACTTAATTAGTAATGTGGAGCCAACTCTTTCAACCATTCTGTTAGTGAGTTTCCCCACTAACTAGATGGAAAGCGTCTGCCTCAGTTTGCATGAACAATAGACAGACCAGATCCCGTGTCTGAATAGATGGGCCGACATGTAAATCACTCTTTTGGCTTTTGATGTCTGACTGAGCCCTGCATTTTGTTTCTTTTTTGTTTTGTTTGCTTTGTTTAAAAGATAAAATAAATATTATAAAATAAAAATACTCATATGGAATACTTCCGTCAAGATTCGTGGAAAACTTGGTAATTCACCCAATAACTGCCTAACTGGTCAGGAGCCTCATTCGACCTGGAAGGGGTAAGATGGCCAGCCGTTTTAGCTCGGTCTCATGCAGGCCGCTCTAGATCAGTCGGAAATTCGGTACTTGGAAACTCAAGCTTGATGAACTCCAGCATATTTTTGGAGCCACATGTGCGTTGAATGGGAAAACAACATTCTGCAAGACCTAATTACCCCCAACTGAAAAAAAGGAGATTGACATTAAAGCGATGGAACTTGGAAGTTCTCATTTCCCCCTACCGTTCTACAGACGAGGCGACGGGCCAGATGAGAGGTCACTTTTCAGGCCACATTCATGAAGAAACAGACAAACCAGAAGGTTCACAACCCATACATGTAATTTGTTAAACAAAGTTTCCTTTCCATGGTCAGCCTGAGGGGGCTCCACAATGATGTGTTTAACAAAATGGGAAAAATTTGAGGTACCAGAGATACTGGCAGCCTTAATAATGATGTCAATAATGATAATCAATAATATCAAGGTGACCGACAAACCCACACCAGACTGGTCACCCGGCAACCAGTTGCGCGGCAACCAGAAAGGATGGAAGTTAACTGATTAACAGAAGATGCCTGTCCCGCACAGCGCCCTCTACCTCCCACAAAAAACATTCCCAACCCTGAGTCTGTGACGGGCATAACCCCTGACGTTTAGATCGCATTGGGGAAAAAATGCTTCAAATCCGTCCCACTGATCAATGCAATCAATAAACCTAAGTAGCCCTCTCCCCCATGTCTGTGAAATTCCTGTACCCTAACTGGCAGTGGGGTCAATGCACGTCACTCCTGCTCAACAGCTCCCAGAAAACCGGGCCCCGCTGGCCTCGGGCCACCGGGACATTTCCCATGCTCTGACAGGCCTGCTGATTCACTGACTCTTCTGGGGGATGATCTGCCAGAGGCGACTCCTGGCTCTGGACCCACAAGGCTCGCCCTTCCACCAATCAGCGGCACGGTCCTGAGGTCCGACACGGAGACTCTGCTGAGAAGCCAGGGGGGCCAGGTGCGATGCGGTTACCGTCAAAGCCCCCCCCCCTTAGTCACCGCAGTCCTGCGGACACAGATCCAGCAGCGAGGGGACAACGGGAAGGTTCCCGCTGCACGATCGAGTTGACATCTTCGTTCGAAGAGGCCAGAAAGCAAAGAGTGGGAGGACATCAGGCACCACTATGTGCAGCTCTGCAGGAAAGAGACTCCCCCAGGTCCTTCAGACAAGTCAAATAAATAGCTGAAAACCCTGCAGCAGCAGCGCTCCATGTGCACAAGACAAAGTCAACTTTTCCACTTTCTCATGTGCAAGTGAGAAGAGGGAGAGTCCAGCATCAAAGGCTGGTATTAATTTAAACTAAACCGGCCCCGTTTCGGAATGAGACTGTTTGACACAACAAATGAGTGAAGATGAAGATGGTGAAATCAGCAAGTGGATGGACAGGATCACTCACTGGGTTCTGGAGGGCTGGACTTCGTGGTGGGGTCGAGGTTAGGGTCTGACCCCGAGGGGTTTCCCCTATCCGGCGTACAGCACCGTTCCTGAGCAGCCGCCGGATGATCAGTCAGGCAGATGCGTTTAGCGGAAGCTCTCTGGCCCATCATCTTACTCGCCGGATCCGAGCACTGTGTCCTGGTCTCTTGGGGCGTGCAGGGAGTCCCCACTTCGATAACTGTGATTTCATTTGTCCAGAAGCTTGGGGAATCCTCTCTGCCAGCCATCTGAAAACACAAAGGATGGCTGTGAGCCCCCAACATGAAGTGCACCGCAGCATCTGTGAAGAAGTGTCATCAGAGCATGAAGGTAGCACCTCTGCAGCCTGGGATGGTGAACCTTCACAGCCCGAATGGCACTGCAGGTGTCCGGGACCCCCAGGTAAGATGCCTCCCTCTCCCATTTCCTGGGCCGTCGCTGCCCTGGTCTCCAAACTGTGCCCTCTCTGCTGGGCGAGCGACCTTTTAAAGGTCCTGCGCATTTCCTCCGACAACCCTGCAAGGTCAGACAGGGAAGAGACTTTCCTGGAACACAAGCAGTGTGCACAAACCTCCAGGTACGGGTCCCCCTCACCGTTCGACCAGTGCAAGTATCCCAGACCCTTCCCAGATGCTGATAACACCACGGAGGTCAGAGTCACACATGAACTACCTTCCGTGCCCCTCAGATCACTGTGACTAAGCGATGTGTCACAGACCACAGCTACAGGCTGTCAGGGGACTCATGAATTTAAGCATTGTTTACCACAAATAAATATCACCAGGAAAATAACTGCCCTTTCCGATTCATTAATAACTGCCCTTTCCGATTTACTAAACCCTTAGAGAAAGGGTTCAGTGCGTGGGCTAGGTGCAAAATTTTCTGTCAATCTCAAAAATACCACACGGGGAAAGCCATGAGTCATGCAGGGGAACACAAAGCCTTTTGGGTGGGAATCTGAGGGAAGAAACATTTTATAGGTATTTAGCAGAAGTATATTTGTCCTCATTAACCACAGCAACCTGGTAAGAGTCACAGATTTCTGAACTAGTGTAGTTTCCAAGTTAAAAAAGACAGATAGAGATGAGGGTACCTGTGTAGTACCCATGGGAAGAAGGACCCACAGGAAATGAGGACAAATGGACAAAACGTACTGGACATCATTACATGCCAGAGGTGCCGAGACATTTGTGCTCGTACCTCTCAGTGCCACACTGCAGCTCCTGGGTTTGGGGGAGTAAGTTTCAGGGGGGATTTCCTCCAATGGGCATGAGGTGTCTGGCGCCATCTGGTGGCCAGTTCTGGGGGGGGATAAAAAACAGGACCGTCAATAACCCATGTGTGATATTCATTAACCAAAGTCTCCTGGTTTAAGTGTCAGCTCTCAAGAGGATAAATTATTAGCAACTTCCAAATGAGAAATGCCCTACAAAGAAATCAATTCCTTATGACATTTCAATGGCTACGGAAAGTGTGGAATACTGAGTTATCATTCCAACACAAATAAAAAGCGCAGATTAAAAACACATTTCCTGAAAGGAGTGGAAAAAAAGTGTCAAAGAAAACAACGGATTTGGGGTTAGTGGGGTCTCCCGTTGCAGTTCAGGTACATGGCCAGATCCAGCTTCCAGAAACCGACCCAAATCCCGCCGGGAAATCTACAAAGCCTTTGTCGGAGCATTCTGGAACTCACCCATGTTACTAGGGTTGGAGTGATAACGATCCCCATAATGTGTGGGTTACGCCTGTATCCAAAATACACGGGGCATCATTCCAATCAAAATGTCATCTATCCATCTTCCATAACCATTAACCCGAAGCCAAGTCATAGGAAGCATGGAGCCTATCGCAGGAAGCGGAGGGAAAGAGGCTGGGGGCATTCTGGGATGGATGTCATGCAATCTTCGCTTGTGCATGTGAATACACACAGGAAACTTAAAGACATTACTCCACCTAACTGACTGACTTTTGGAGTGCAGCTGGACACCAAAAAAACAAGCGGTAACAGTGTCAACCAGTGAGTACCCCAGTGAGTACCCCAGTGAGTACCCCAGTGAGTACCCCAAATATGTAATTCCTACAATTTTACTGAGACAAAGGAGGGCAGCATTAATTCTAGCTATTAAATCTAGCCAATCACAGAAGATCAGTGGAAGATGCCTAGGGCAATGATATGATTAGTGAGGTAAGGAGGTACAGAGATGGACATCAGAGTTCCCTGAATATCTAGTCTAGAAGGTCACCACCACTACCTAAGATTACAGATTGCAGCGATGACCGCCTATACCAGTTGTCCATACCAGGCTGCAAGAACAGTACTATAGTACTGACAAAATAGACAGATGTGAAACAGCAATTTCAGCCAGTATCACATCTCAGCACTGTCTGTATATATCTGTCAATTGCCTCAGTGGATGTCAACTGAGTGACTAGATCTTGAACTAAAAAAATGTATGTGTTGCAACCAATTAGCTAACTAAATAGATTGTGTGTATATTTTATATATATATATATATATATATATATATACACATACACATACACAATAAATAGAGTTCAGAAGTTGCACAGAAGTGCACAGTTTTTCACCAAAGTAATACAAGTTCATTTGTACTCAAAACTTTTGAAATTTTTGTTTGAATTAAAAAGCGCCTTTGCTGTAATGAGTCAGTTCCTTTTATCTGTACGGTGTTTTAAATACCCTGAGTTTACTATTATAATACGACAAGCAGCGTTTCTTGTACAGACGGAATTTCTGGTTAAGTAGTTAAACAGTTCATTAACATTACTACATACATTCCAATTTGATTGGCTTGCAAACAAAAGAAAAAATTATAATCTATATTACTGACCGTAATTCTAAGCAAAAATATGATATGTATAGAGGTCAGACGATGTGCATACCTGCTGAGAGTTGGCGAGTCCCTGCCCGGGCCTCTGACTGGGAGGTCCCTGCTCTGGCCAGACGGGGGCGCCTCTCCTTGCTGGTCGCCCACCTGCTGGTGCTGGTGCTTGCTACTCTTGCCGTTGACTGCCCCACTGCCCCGGGGCTCCGTCCGCAGGCCACGGCTGCCCCTGTTCAGGTACTGCTGCCCCAGCCTGGTCTTCAAGACGTCCGTCAGGATCAGCTTGGCACTCCGGCTGGGAAAGGGCATGAGCATCGCATGAAGGGCAGACTGAGTCCACACCAATCCCCTCCACTCAACAGTCAAGGGCAGATTACCTACAGTCATACTGCAGACCAGGAGTCTGAAATCTCTGACTTAAGGGTCAATAACCAAACCCAGTATATTGTGTTCCTGGGGATTTTGATATATATTTTTTTTGCGCAGCGGATGACTCAATCTAATCTCTTATTAGGTGATACTGATTAATCGTCATTGTTGACAAACTACAGCACAACAACGAAATGTATCCTCTGCATGTAACCCATATGTGGCACTGTGACATAGCAGTGGGCAGCTAATTCAGCTGTGCATGGGGGCAGTACCTTGCTCAGGGTCCCTCAGTGGTACCTTGCTAGCCAGGGATTTGAATCAGTATCCTTTCAATCACAAGTGCACTTTCCTAACCATTTGTCCATCACTGTACAAATTAAGTTTGCCTAACGGCATAAAAGTAGTAGTGGTGGCATTGCATAATGAGCAAACGAAGAGACAGACATGTCAACAGATACAATATCGAAACAGACATTAGATCTCAGTATGTTCATCTATGTGTAATGTATGCACAATAATTTTCTCTTGGCATCCATAAAGTTTATATTATCTTAAGGGGTGCAAGAATCCAAGCATAGAAACTGAACCTCAATTACGCTGAAATGAGTTACAAGAACAATTTTCAACGTATGCCACATGTGCATTAAAGGTCATCTACTAGAGAAAAGATTGAGTAAAAATACATATGCAATATAGAAATTCACCGACATACATTCCCCTCCGCATTTTTAAGCTAGTTGTTAAGTGGCTGAAGTGCGCCATCTTCTGACAATTAAAAAAAAGTGCAGCAAATCCTGGTTGACTGGCTGGCAGATGGACTTTACTGATTCCAATCAGTCAGCAGCACATCAGCAGGCAGAATACAGGATCCATACAGTTCATACATCCATACAACCATCTGTAAAAGAGAACTGGGCCTTTCGACTGCCTGAATATCCCTTAATCTCCCCACCATAAAAGTTTCGGTGAATCGCCAAAGTGACATTACCAGCTCGTTCCAGTCTTGCATTTTGGTGACCGATAGCGACTCCGGTCGCTTCTCCCATTCACAGGACTGACTTCTGCAGACTTCTGGACAGTGTTGGGCAGCTCAATCCAGTGTTTCTGTCCAAAAGAGTACAATGTTATCATAACCTAACCAAGATTAATGACTAAGACTGCATTTTATTTTAATTACACATTCCTGATCCACTTCGTGAATAAACCCTAACATGCATCAATAATTTAGCAGAAACAGCAATAATTAATGCAGCGTAACAAGTTCAAATCCCACCTGTGTTGCGTTTGGTTTTGCATTACCGGGACCCTATGACTTTGTCTCACTATCCAAACGCATGCATTCGCGTAAATTAGCACCACCAAACTGTCCATATTGCGTTTGTGTGTTCCCTGTAATGGGTACTCCATCAATCAGGTACCCTGCCTATTACCCCCCATGTGCACATTACGTGTAATAAGTAATTTTACCCCTTAATTCTTATATTGTATGTGTGGTTCCGAGACTTTTTTTCCTTTATCCCACACATAATAATGCACACAAATGTTATCCATTCAAAGGCAACTCATTAAAAATGACAATTCCCTCACCTTCTGGGCTGGGGGAGACTCCATTTGCAAACATGAGGAATCTGCTAACGGCTTCCTCTTGGACAGTCTGAATGGACTCGTTACCTTTCAAGTAAATAAATAAAAAAAAAGTCACCAATCACAAATCACAGAGCCACTTCAAGCTTTTGCCTGACCTCAACAGGACAGAATCTACGTACATGGGAACGATCCTCCCTGCCAACAGGTGAGGGAAGGGTGAGAGCTTTGCGCCTGTCCACCTTGACTGGACTCGGGTCATAATGGGCAGAGGCCGGGCTCTTCACCAGGGCCATGCATGACATCACCACTGCAGGGCACAAACAGAAAAGCATTGAGTGTGAGGGCATCCTTCCAAGGCAGCACCCTACACAAGGGTAGGCAGACGGGGTAGGGACCTGCCCACTGACACACCTGCACCACAGCGCCAATACAATCGTATTTGATTAGGAGCTACATTGCTTAAGTAGTATATCGACATTTTATTTAATTAGCAGAAAGTCCCAGGAGCTAATGGACAGTGAGAGTACTCTGCTGACCTCGGGATTTGGGCAGCCACTGGCACAGCGTCCTAACCCGCCATGCCCATGGCAGTGCTCATTTTTCGACATGAGGCTGCGGACATCACAATATGGAAAACACTAACCAGACACAATATTTATTACATTATGATTTTTACGTTTCTTGGGTACAGTTTTCCGGTGCAACACGTCGTTTCCATTACTGCTCTCTGACACAACGTTTTTTTCCGCCCTCAATCTGAACTCAGAGTAATAAAAATTACCATATGAACAAACAATGTACGTAAATGTGATGGCAAGCCGAGTCCTAATAGATCTGCCATCGCAAATTACTACGTCGCGTCTATTAGCCGTTAAGCTCAGTTCAGACAGATAACATCTCATTTTTACCTCCGAAAGCGCCCCGATACAGCGGGCTTCGGCGCGGCCGGTTTGACGAATAAATAAATAACTGTAAGCGAGAGGAGACAAAACGACACGAACAGTGACAGATCCGCGGCTCCCCTCTCCGAGGTGGCAAAGGAGTCACAAAGGAGACTCTAATGCCAGCACCCGTACGTTAGGCGTGCCAGGGGCAGCGCCAGTAACGCATAAGCTAAGCTATTCAGGTCACGCACAAATACAAAAGGAAAGCTACATTTAGATAAGAAATACAGCGTTTACTCCTTCCCGTCTTTGTGCTGGCCGGCCGAACGGGAACAGCTTTCCGTTCGCTTCCGCTGATGTCTATCGCTCGGTGGTGGCTGTTACTTAGAAGTGCGACAGCGCCACCTGCCGTCGCGGAGGACCGCCGGACGCGCACACCGCTACAGGCATGTCGCTACGAAGTGGGTGATCTCGATCCCGCACACCTTTCACAAAAAGAGTACCGCAGTAGTAATGCTATCAGGGCATCAATGGGTATGAATGAAAGTGTTCCTGCACCCAACTGCTGACGGCCTACCACGCTTAACGTTAGAGACTACTTAGTGATTGTGTGAACAGATGTATCACAGGGAAAATGTCATCTAATGAAACGTTGTAGCATTTGTCTAATAAATATTCATCAGAAAGTGGTCTAACAAAGTGTTCCCTTTGGCAAATTATCCCTTTTGCAAGATCGGAAAGTTGTCAGTATTTGCAGTTACAATAAAGCAGCTGGTCCTCTGTTAAAGAATTTATTTAATGCCTATATATTTTTAAACATTATTAAAAATGAACAAGTACACAAAGAATGTAAGAAATGTCTCCCCCTTCCCTTGTTTCACACATCATTTTGTATTTTGTATGAGCCATGTAGTGATTTTTTTTTCTTGTTAATGTTTATTGGATGTTTCTTTTGCACATAGTCTACTTGCACAGTCTACAAAAGAGCGGATTCAGGGCATTTTCTCACAGGCCTTGGGGTGTGTCAGGTTCCGTACCCATCCTACCCTTCCCTTTGTGGCTCCTCCCTGTTTGGCCAGCAGGTGTCGCCTGCCATCCTGACCTCCTCCCTGTTTGGCTAGCAGGTGTCGCCAGCCATCCTGAGCTCCTCCCTGTTTGGCCAGCAGGTGTCGCCGGCCATCCTGAGCTCCTCCCTGTTTGGCCAGCAGGTGTCACCGGCCATCCTGACCGCCTCCCTGTTTGGCTAGCAGGTGTTGCCGGCCATCCTAACCTCCTTCCTGTCTGTTGTCCCTTAAGTCCCTAGTGCAGGGGTACTCAAATATAAAGCTTAAAGATCCACTTACCAAATGTCAAGTCAGGGCAAGAAAACTCCAATTCCAAAACAAAAAACAAAACAAAACTGATAAGTCTTCAGCTATATACAAAAAAATTTCAGTCAGTTTGTCCAGGAACTCAGTATCAGTACCGGCCCAAGGCATAAGCGAACTATAAAGGCTCGGGCCTTTACTAAGCCATCCGAGATTGTTGTGAAGGAGCAAATCGTCAAATGCTGCATTTACCTCTGTCAGGAATGAGCGCAACAGGCGATGCTGCAAAGCAGAGGATGCTTTCGAATAGTTCACTAGTTTCATTACTGTAGTCATGACCTCTGAGTACCTTTCTCCAAGACAGGCACACAAAACCATCTGGTGAATTATGCAGTGGTATGCCAAGAGGTCAGGGTGGTGAGCTCTCAAGCGCATCACTAATCCCCTCTCTCTCCCAATCATACATGGAGCTCCATCAGTAACAATGGAAACAACATGCTTCAAGTCTATCCCTCTGTCTGTCAACATCTGCATTACTGCTTCATAAATGTCACTGCCTCTTGTGTGTCCATGAAGGGCCGTGAGACCTAGAATGTCCTCAATAAATTCCCCCTTGTCTTCATCAAAAAAATCTGACAAAGACCATCAGTTGGGCAGTTGTCTGTGATGTCTGTTGATTCATCCACAGAAAGTGAAATGAACTGCCTTCCCTTTGCTCCTGTGATGCCTGTCCTTCCTTCCCTGCTGCTGTACCACTGTTCATCTTACCATCAGAAGCAGCACAAGCACCTAAGTGCCAGCACCTGCCTGCCCCTGCATAGAGACTGAAATCTTAACTCTTGTATTACATAAATTTATATTTTGTCATTTTGTTTTGTCCAATTGACTCCTCTGCCGCCCCCTGGAAGATGGGCTCCCCCTTTGGGTCTGGTTAGGGTTAGGGCTTCCTCTGCCAAGCCTTGGAGGATAGGCTCCCCCTTTGGGTCTGGTTAGGGTTAGGGCTTCCTCTGCCGGCCCCTGGAAGAGGGGCTCCCCCTTTGGGTCTGGTTAGGGTTAGGGCTTCCTCTGCCGGCCCCTGGAAGAGGGGCTCCCCCTTTGGGTCTGGTTAGGGTTAGGGCTTCCTCTGCCGGCCCCTGGAAGAGGGGCTCCCCCTTTGGGTCTG
>JAODKN010000037.1:13759344-13779181 GCA_026774425.1 Petrocephalus zakoni
CTAATGAGAGTAGAATATCCATTCTAAACCAGTGTACTGCAGCAATTGATCTCAGTCGGTAAAATGTGGTAAACACCCAGTCGTACTTAAAAAACAAAGACATACTGTCGTCTACCGTGAAACCGGTATCAGTTTGAAAAATACCGTGACCAATTTTTGGTCATACCATCCAGCTCTACTACCTCGTCCTCATGCGCTAAAGGCTGAATAGATACATTTCTTTATTAATGTCTATGAATGTTATTTCCAGATAAACCTGTCATAGTCCTGTTAAACCCTTTTCTTGACGGTTGTGTGATGTTTGTTTTTTTAACTATAGCAACTGACCACATGACTTAAATTTTTGTGGTGTCTTACACAAAAAATAAAAAAAGCATTTGAATAGACATGACAAGGACTTAATTATCAGTATTGGTTTAAATTTTTCATATCGTGCATCCCTAGTTTTGATCATATTTTGCAAGCTTAACTAGTAATTGGTCAGCCTTAAATGTATGACTGTCACACATCCTACCTCTTCACTGGGGGCCAGCTGCAGAACCACAGGGGTGTCGTCAGCAAACAGCGAGTGCACTGTGTTGGAAACGCTGTCTAGGGTGAAGGGCACAGGCTGCAGAGAAAATGAGAAATGTGCCTGATTTAGGAGACCACCCATGACATGCGCAACATTAAAGTCTGATCTAAGGGTTGTGTGAAAGTCGGGCATGGTTTCTGGTACTGGAAAGACCCAGCAGCTTAGTTTTACTTTCTGCTCCAACCTTGACTTCAGCCAAACTGTTTAGTGCTGGATTTTATACAAGTCACTCCAACCATGTTACAAGCTATTGCAAAGGTAAGTTGCTATTGTTGAAAGGAAAAATCACACTAATGAGGGCTGGGTGACAACCAATTATGAAACAAAATCAAGCTGGGGGAAAATTACCAATACTTATAGATAATAAAATTTTAAACCTTACTTAAACACAATTCAATTTTAACATCTTAAGTCAATTTCCATTTGTGCCAGAGGGGGGCGACAAATCCCTATTAATAACAACAAAAATATTGAGCTGGGATGGGGGTCCGGTTCTTCATAGCCACGGGAAAACTGGATTAGAGAAGATGGATTAAATTATCCAAGATAACTGCGCACTCCAGGGGTCATTCATCAGGCATTAATTGCCACTTGGAACCATAATCAGCAAGTATGTCATTGCCTGCCCAAAATGGAGAAGGTGAGGGCGCAATTCTTCACCCCCAGCAGAGCAAGAGCCTGTGCTGGAGGGATAGGAGCAATTTAAGGAAATCATACGCACCAGACAACAAAACAAAAGCAGTCAAAAACAAGACCAACATATTAAACGCGTAACTATCCTTTTTAACAGTTTACCATTGCAACTGTTGCATTTCCACTGCCTATATGAATTATTTCATCAGTTAAATTCAGAGCAAGTACTAGCACACCATGGACTTGAGAAGCTCATAAACTGCTGATGTATATTATTCCCTCTTAACTGAAGTGGTACATCTCAAAAAGCAATCAGTCTGGCTATGCTAAAGCAGTGGTTTAGCCTGGTTTAACTGGTTTAGCCTCAGGACTCACATTATTCTCCAGTCTTTGAGTCACAACTCTTAAGTTTCTTTGTGTTTGCTTATTTAAACAAACAAAAACAATCACACTGCACATCTTTTACAAGCACAGAAGTCTGACATTACAAAAAAGTTTTACATTACACAATGTAAAATGTGACCCAGGTAAAATGGTTCTGTGACCCATGTTTGGGTCAGAACCCACCAGTTGAGAACCACTATACTAAAATAACGTGTCGATCATGCAGTACATAACTTGTAACTCTCATTATTTGCCAATTACTACATACATCAATGTGATTTCAATGATGTGAAACCAGTGAAATCCAAGATCTTGTCAAATCATCGACAATTAAACCCAGATTATCATTAATCCATGAAGAAAAAACACCCCCTTGACTGAAGACACCAAACTGCAGTAGTGACCACACACAGTCTAGCTCTTTATAGCCAGTGTGTGCTAAAACTGACTCTGTCCATGGCTCACAACATGGGTGTGTTTATTTAGTAAATCCTGGCCTGGGGTTTTTGGATACCTGGTTGCTGCACAGACCACTTGTGGCTGCTGATTATCTAAAAAGATAACTTATTTATCAATGTCACATGCATTATCAATAATTCAATGTGGTCTCGGCCCTAATAAACAATAATGTCCCAGTTTTCATTTTAATATATTTCCCATACAATTTGTCGCCTTTTAACAAATCTACAGAAATAAGTATGCAAAGACATAAAACTGATGACAGCCTCTTATTTGGGACCCTGTGGCTCTAGAAGTACTACAGCAAACTATTAAAAAGGGTGTTAAACTGTAGGGCAAACACATTACTCACATTGTCCAATGGGTAGGACACAGCACTCTGGGGGAACTGCAGACTGTCCACCCCCCTCACCACCACCAGGGCAGCAGCCCGAGGACGTTGAAACAGGGGGCCAACCTGCAGGCCCGGCCATCCGAGGTCCTGGAAAATCCCCACAACCAAACACATATATGTACGTTAATCACTGTCCAGAATCTAGCCAGCATCACCAAGACTTCTGAAAATAAATACCAATCACTGCAAATCCAAATCCTTCACCTCCTGCACAGAAAATCCCATGGTAAGAGACACAAGGTCTGGTATCTTCTCCCCAGAAATTGGCCACTGTCCTTCTTGGAATGTCACATACTGCGGCGCGCGGAGGACTGTAAGGCGGTCGCCGAGAACGCCTGAAGAAAAAGACCAAAATAGACTTTAACAGGGATACGGCAGTACATTTTCAAAGTAATTACCCGCTTTTAGTTTTATAAAGGTAAATCAATTTCCCCTTTATAACTACCTGCCAAAGTGTAAAAAGAATGCAAGTCATTTGCCCTCAATGTCAATCTCACTTCACTTCTCGATTTTCTGCGGGCTGATCAATTCCCTTCGTGCACATTTCTAAAAAATGATAATGACTTGCCAGTACATTTCACCCAAATAAAAAAAACAGCTGCACGAAAGAACTGGAATTAATACTCAATTAAAACAAATTCTTTCCATAACTGGTGGCTTACGGCTGGAAAAGCAGAAGCCGAGTGACTACAGATCGGTCATAACGACACACGGGCTATTTTAATCGGCCTGGAATAGAAAGGAGAAGTGAGTCTAAATCGTTATTTGTACTCGGCCATATGACGACGTGAACCCGGTCGACTTCACCGTTACTGGCAACAAAGAATGTGTACACGGGTATTTATAACACATAAAGTCACAAAGCATGGGTCAGTAAGGAGCGTCCTGGGGCGTCCGCCACCGAGACGCTCCCGACGTCACGTCAGACATAACCCCGACGTTCGCCACCTAGAAGAGAGATTACTGCTATGACATATAAATAAGGCAGCGTATACTTGCTTTCCTTACCTGTGACTAAAACGGCGTAAACGAGCAGCGCCACCATTACGGACTTATTCATTTCCCGAGCATTCAGGGACGACATCGTCGTTCTCTTTTCGGCCGATCACCTGACATAAAAGCCGCGGAGCATTGTGGGTACAAGCCCCGCCCCGCAGTTTCACTATCCAATGAGCGCAGCGGGTGGGACGGAGGGGCGAAGGGATAGCGAATGAAATGAAGTTTCACATAATACCGCCGCAAACACTTTCTCCAATCATAACTGCGACCATTTCTGGCCGCATAGACACATGACTATCGGTGTGTCATGTGACTGCATGACCGCAGTACCGTAATAGCCGCAGGTTTTGCTTGTCACGAGCACATAGGATGTGTCTATCGAAGCATTGTGCCTTGTATATCATAAACACACTATGTTTTTTGCAGAAAAAAATAGGTACCTGCTAACTCTGCAATCAGCAACCAAAACGGCATAATCGTATCTATAGACTGGACTATGCAAAAGACCGAGTAAAATAAATAGAAGAAATACCTTTGATTGCATCCCATGGCATTGCATTTATTTGCACTAATTTTAATAGTTCATTAATAGTTAATAGTTATTGTGAAACAGACGGGAGCTAGTTAGTTGGCAACCAGATACCCTGTGCTACTTAAATGTTTCTAATTGATGGAATCTGTTTTCTGCAAAATATTTGGCAATATTTCGCAAGCCAAACTCGGTACTTTTATTATCCAGAGCTGTCGTGTTGCTCGTCTTAGGACTGAGCTAGTGATGTAGCTAAGACCACCATAAACCGAGACCAAGTCATTACCAAGACCAGAGTGTATCAAGACCGAGGCAAGACCAAGACCAATTAAAGCAGGGCTAGATCAGAAACAGACTATTGTTTCAGTCAGCAGTACATAGCATAACACACTATAAAATGTGGCCAGTGGGCACTTGGGGATAGGCATTTTGGCTTAATAAACAGTATAATTTGAACCATGGATGTTTTTTCTTAAAATTTCAATATAAATGCTTCTGGACAGGTAAAGCACAGGTATGGCCAGGGCGTAGGTTTGGTCTCAGTGTAAAACCCAACCCAAAGCATGCACATTCAAATGATAAACTCTGGATGCTGGACAGAAGAAACAGTCAGTGTAAAAAGATGAAATCCACACACCAGATGATGCTCTTGAACTTTTTAACATTTTGCTGCCTTATGTGACGTTTCAGGCCGAAGCCATTTATCAGACATTATGATGAGTCAAAGAAACAAATCCAGAGGTACAATGAGGTACAATGCCTAAGGCTACCTAATCCATGTCAGAAAGGACACTTTAAACGACTTCAGGTTTTACAAACCACTTTAAAACTAAAAGGCTCATGTGCTTAGCTAAAGAGTTGAGTTCTTCTTGCGCTTTGACTGGTTTGTTTCCTTGATTGAAACAAACAACAAATATTGCCAAGTCAAGATGTTGCATTCTTATGGACTCCTCCCCAAAAAGATTGAAAGTAGTAGTTAAATCAAAAGGCGGTTCAATAAGTATTAGTTAAAGGGGTGCACACTTCTGCAACCAGGTTATTTTTCATATTTTCCCCCAGATAGATTTGTCTGTTTTTCAAATCCTGGCATTTTAACTGGTTTGTGGTGTGTATGTGTGTATATAATAAATAATATAATTGTCATGCCAGGACAGAAGAGGGGAGACAAGGACTGGCTGCAATGCGTTGTCTGGGATTTTTATTAACAGAACATAGGTGAAGCCGCTCAAAATCAGGAGACATGCATTGCAAGCCGAACAGGCTTGGCGCAAACAAGGATCAGCCCAGATTGTGGGAGCAGACAGAACCGAGCCTCGTCTAGGGCTGACAATCACGGGACCGGAGCTTTGCGGCTCTTGGACCAGCAGGGAGAGGCTCTGAAATCCCCGCTCTGTCTCGCGTCTCCAGGGACCAAGAGAGGGACGTTGCCCTTGCAGGGCTGGGACCTAGGACTGGAGACAGACAAAAGGGTCACGCTCGGTACGAAGGTTGTGAGCATTCGCAATACCTCGCGCTGGTGCAAGTTTGAGGGGCAGCAGCTCCAGGTTTCCCACATCGTAATTGCGCTCGGCGGGGGAGAGCTTACGGAAAAAGAACGCAGAGGGATGCAGAGCCCCGCCGTCGGGTTGCCGCTGGGAGAGAACCGCCCCCACCCCGACCTCTGAGGCATCCACCTCCACTACGAAAGGCAGAGCGGGGTCAGGTTGGCATAACACCGGGGTGGTTCTGAAGCAGAGTTTAAGGGAGGGGAAGGCGGAGTCAGGAATCCACATCCGCAGTCACGGAATCCACATTGTTCCTCCTGGATCAGAGGTTCGATCAACGGATGGACCCTCCTTTCCAGTACCCCAGCACAGACTTTCCCAGGGAGGATGAGGAGTGTGATCCCCCTCAAGTTGGAACACATCCTCCAGTCCCCTTTCTTGAAGATTGGGACCATCACCCCAGTCTGCCAATCCAAAGGCACTGTCCCCAATGTCCACGCAATGTTGAATAGGTGTGTCAACCAGGACAGCCCCACAACATCAAGAGCTTTCAAGAACTCAGGGCAAATCTCATCCACTCTCGGGTCCTTACCACTGAGCAGTTGTTTGACTACTTCAGTGATCTCAGTTCATGAGATAGGCAAGTCCCCCTCTGAATCTTCAAGCTCGACTTCCTCCGATGAAGGCGAATCAGTGAGATTTAGAAGATCCTCAAAATATTCCTTCCACCGCCTAACTATATCCCCAGTTGAGATCTACAGCCCCCCATCCACGCTATAGATAGCATGGGCAAAGCCTTGCTTTCCCCTCCTGAGCCACTTCCCGCTTGGCCTGCCAATACCTGTCTGCTGTTTCCAGAGTCCCACAGGCTAACCAAACCCTGAAGGCCTCCTTCTTCAGCCTGACAGCTCCCTTAACCGCAGGTGTCCACCACTGGCTTTGGGAGTTGCTGCCACGACTGGCACCAACAACTTTACGGCCGCAGCTCCGGACTTCCACCTCAGCAATGGAGTCCCGGATAGCCCATTCAGGCTTCTTGTCCGCTGATTCCCTCGAAAGAGAAGAGCAGTTCTGCCGAAGGTGTGAGTTGAAGATCTCCTGGACTGGGTCCTCTGCCAGACGTTCTCAGCACACCCTCACTATGCGCTTGGGTCTACTAGGTCTATCCAGCAAGTTCCCCAGCAGGATAATGGAGTCCCCAGACGGGGAACCTTCCAGCACCCCCTCCAAAGCCTCCAAGAAGGCCGGATACTTGGAGCTGATGTTTGGTGCATATGCACAACTATCAGAGCCCCCCCCCCCCCCAACACACTGGCACAGTCGGAGGGAGGCGACCCTCTCACCCACTGGGGTAAACTCCAACACGCTGGCACTGAACTGGGGGGCTAAAAGTAGCCCCAGTTCAGCGCCTCTCACCGTAGGCAACTCTGGAATGGAATAAAGTCTAGCCCCTCTCCAGGAGTTTGGTTCCAGAGTCCAAGATGTGCGTTAAGTTGAGCCTATATATTGTCGGTATCTCTCTATATAAGACTATCTTGTCGGTATCTCTCTACCTCCCGCACCAGCTCAGGCTCCTTTCCCACCAAAGAGGTTACATTCCATGTACCTAGAGCCAGTTTCGATAACCAATGATCAAGCTGCCGAGGTCCCCGCCTTCATCTGCCACCCAATCCACATTGCACCTGACCCCCACAGCTCCCCCTCCAGGTGGTGAGCCCACAGGAGGACGGACCCATGTTGGTTTTTTGGGCTATGCCCAGCCGGACCCCATGGGTAGAGGACCGGCCACCAGGCGCTCGCCCTCGAACTCCCGCCCCAGGCCTGGCTCCAAGGTGAGGCCTCGTCTCCCCAATCTGGGCGGGGTAACATGATCCTTGTTTGTTGCAATCATGTGGGTCTATATGAACTGCACTTAGTCTGGCCGCTCACCTAGGACCAGTTTGCCTTGGGTCCCTAAAAGGGGGAAATTTCCCCTAACAACAATGCATCTAGGATCATGGAGGCACACAAACCCCTCCACCATGATAAGGTGGCGATTCATAGAGAGATGATAAAAGTCATATATGTTCATGTAATAAAATTTAACTTTGCATGCAGTCAGCTGGGCCAGCAAGTAGAAGGAAAGCTGGTCTCTGCTCTGGTTTCCATGGAGATCTACCAGGACATTTCTCTCTCAACAAAAGTTATCATGGGGAACTCGGCTGGCAATATTCACCTACCTTAACAGTATTTGGATTGTGGAATGAAACTAGTGTGTGGAGTGAAGATGAACATGTGGAGAACATGCTGACGCCATTACACAAACAAGTGGACTCATAATGGATGTAGGATAAAAATACTACCCACTGAAATTTAGCCTGTTGTTTAAATGATGAATTCTGCTTCTACATGTGTGTCTCTTTATCCAGGATGGAAAGCTGTCACTAAGGCCTCCGCAGTCATCTACCCTCAGCTTGAACTCCACTATGATCAGCACTTGCTGCGGCACATCTACAAAGCACTCGTGAAATGACCGTGAATGATTTATGGTGGTGGTGCTTTCCTGCACACTCTACCTACCTGTGGTTAACACCTAAGGTCTGTTCTGTACTGACATACTGTAGAGCCCACAAATCTCTAAATGTTGCAAGCGGGCCCTGTTTCTTCCTTTTCTGCATGTAACCTGACTGCTGCAACATGCAGCAGAACAGACGTTCTAGAACAGGGTAGGGAACCTGATCCATTGAGAGCCGGGGTGAGTGCAGGTTTTTGGGATGACCTCAAAAAAACCCGCAGGAGCAACAGGACAACCCATGATGTATAACTGGCCTGTTTTTTTTCCAGCATAACTACCTAAAATAATGAATACATTTTACTATAACAAACCTTTTTTTTACTATAACACTTTTTTTTGCTTTCAGATATAGATAAATACGAGCAACTTAAACTGAGCACCGGTTGATCAATTTTATTTCATAAAATACTTCCATAGTACATTTTAACTGGTGTGTTTCTAGTCAGTGATACAGAGATTTCACATTTCGGTGGCATTGACTAAAAGGCTGTCAAAAAACTGCATTTTGAAACATGAATGAACAGTTTTGAATTAATTACTTAATTTTGCTAGTTATCCAAATTATTGTGCTACAAAGTGCAAACTGTTTTACGAAATGTCAAGAGAGCCTCAAGACGGGTTTTTTTAGAAATCGTCGGACGCAGTCCAGAAAAACTGTAAAATGCAATTGAATGCTTAGAAATATAGTGTGCTAACAAAATAATGGCCGACAGGGGGTGTTCATGTCATATTTTATAAAAACCAATTTGAATTTTAATGTTCTTCATTGATAAGGGAATACAGGACAAATCATCTCCCTACGATTTGGAGTTATGTGATTTCACTAAGCTGTACGGAAATATGTCTAACTGTACCAAATATATTTCGCGCTTATTTTAAAGCACACCTCAGTTAAATTAACTATTTTTTTTAATGCACCTTCATTACGCATCAATTTCACGTGTTTTTTCGCGGCGGGGAAATGTCTTTTGAGAAGCGAAAGTCTCCACGCAGCTCTGATAAATATTTAACCATAAGACGCAACCGGGGACTTCGTTGTCCTGATATATAAGCCTCTGAAGCCGCTTATGGGAGCAGTCAAGTCCCTACGATTAGCGATAAAGATGTAATCCACATCGGCACTAGTGGAGGAATGCTGCGGACTAGGGTAAACCAGTGAACTGATTTTGGAATAGGAAATTTTATTTCGCCCTTCCTACTTAGAAATTCGACTACATAGGCCTATAGTTTCCGCACATTACAAATAATGTTACTTTTTTGGTAGCAGGTAGTATTTCCAAGTTTTAATTGATTTATTTTTCTTTTAGTGCTTGGTAATTGGTAACTGAAAAAGTTCATATAAGTGGATTTTTTTATTTTTACTACTAGAGTGTGACATTTCGTCAATTTACACGTTATTGGCTTGAACATTTTACTAAAACGGATCATCGTGGTCGTTTTAATGGTTCAGGCCTTGTTGATAGTTGGACTGAGATTAGCAGCCTATCGATCTATTCACTATGATCAGCATTACTACAATCCATTTTGCAGTAGTTGTTATATCTCAGCAATCAGCAGTGGGTAGGCTACTCGTCGTTGATGACTGATATTTATACCCCTAATGTGCAATAAATGAACAATGCAGGAATTGTTCGAACTTCACTGGCGTTGGGTGGGAGAAGGGAGTTATATTGGGGTATATCTGCAGTCAGACGGAGGATGGACATCCACTGCCTTACAGCTAAAGATTAATGTCATATAACCCATGACTGGATTGACTGTTTTTAAAGCCCAATTTTCAGTGTCTGTTATATGCCAACCTTATTCAAGATCTTTTACACCAAATGAAACATGCTTTCATCGCTATACCCAATAAACCTTTATTTTCTGCTTACAGTTTGAACATTTTAAATTATACTTGTAGGACTACGGAATAATGGAAATGGTTTTGTGGTTGTGAACCACACATGGCTTCCCCACAAACCCTGAAAGATAATGTTGCACAGCTGTTGCCCATAAGAAGGGTGAGAGATTACATTAAGTAGCTGATGTTTTCGTAAAATCCATTACCGCCCATTTATAGACTACTTATTGATTTTATGGAAGTTTTAAGATAAGATGTTAAAATTATGGCTAGCTCAGAATTGGCAAAGCAATACTGGATTGCACGCATAACTTTTTAAAATAAAAAATTCTGAGTTAAAGGGGATGTAAAAGCAAATGTGTCTAAACAAGAAATATCGCAGACGATGCTTAGCGGGTGTCCAATATGGAAACGGACGGGTACATGGTTTTAGTGGCCTACAAAGGATTTAATGAAAAAGTTTATTAAGAAATAGACTGAATTCAGTCCAAGGCTGGCCTTATTGGCAATTGTAAAAAGCATGAATTTCAAGCACTCAAATGACTTGAGTCATGATGGCAGCACGTTGCAGTCGCCGTGAGCGAAACACAGCTAATCATTACGATTCAGGCTACATATTCATATGTATATACGCCGCACGATACTTGTGACCATGTCACAGTCGTGGACTGACTGACTTCCACCTGAGGGTACACCCTTAATCACCCTTGTAAACCCGGATCTGTATATATGCAGGCAGGGCACAGTAGGGGTAAGGAATACCCTGGCAGATTCCAGGGCCCCAAACTTTACAGGGGGCCCATGAATTTTGAAATTGGGCAGGGGAGTGACATTTTGTCGGGGAATTCCCAGCTATGCCCCTGAAACATACACCATGCACCCCCTGCTTTCGTTTACATTTTAAAGCAATGGAAGGACTATATCATTTTTGACGTTACTAGGTTACATTTCTTTAGGCTAGCCTAAACGGAAATAAAACATTAAAAATTTTGAAATGTGATTTTCTCTTATGTTTTCAAGTCCTTCAGAGGCTGTTCTACGGAAGTATTTCATTTGTATTTATCATAGATGGAGCAGTGTTCTATTAATGCCTGGTTGCGCTGTCAGTCCACTTAGTGCCTATTAAATCGTCCAAAAGCAGTTTTTTTTCCCCCTTAATAGCATGCAGACAAATGTTTATTTGCTCCAGACGTCGACAAGATGCGGGTGACCATTGTCGTCACAAGCAGCGTATTAATACAAGCAATACATATTTATTCGTGGTGTTTTGCAGGAGGTGATACGTAGGCCTGTATGAAAGGGGCTGTGCTGCCTCACCAGCGCCACTATTAACCGGCTAGCGCAGTCGACGCGAGGATAGCGGATGACTAATTAAGGTAATTCATCATAGATAAATTACGTAAAAACGTGTTTCATTAAAGGCGACACTTGCTTCTGAGGCTTTATAACCGTGAGATAGTTGAATAAATGATGTTAGGCCTCGCCTAATACCGCTGTGTTGCAAATCGAGTTGTTAGGATGTAACTTATCTAACAGATTTAAAAAAAAAAGTTCTTAAATCTGGTGATGCTGATGATTTGAAACTGCTGTGTAGCAACCAATAGGCCTCGCTATATGTACTACACAAACAGGCAAACAGATGTGATGTATTTCGGCTCAGACCATATCTGATTTACCAGGTTTCAAATCTTAAAAGCCAGTTCTTAATATGAATGTTGACTTAGACTGAGTTCTTGCGTTTCGTGGTTTCCTACAAATCCAAAAGTGTCATGAAAAAGGTGCACGGCGAAGGGTGCACTCATTGAAAAGAAATTACTAAGACCATGAAATGATGTATTTAAGTAGTAAAAACGACTTAATATGCACAAATTCTTAAGTGTGGGGGAAACGTCATGACATGCCTCTAGGCTACGGGAACCAGCTAGCATGTGTTCCACTGCTTATTTATTAAACACAATCACGCGATCGTAATCAAATTAAACGAGTCAGATTGCAGGTGTTTTAACTGTACTCGACTTGTATCGGTTGCAATCTAGCCATGTATTAGTAACTTCTTATTTTACTAAGTTCGCCTAGAGGTTGTCACGGGTTTCACCCACACAGGGGCGATTTTGACTCACCGATTTACTTGAATGTTACTGGACTGTAGCAGTAAACCGAAGTGCCGGGAGGGGGACAGCGCGCGAATGCGGGACAGCACGCAGTCCACACCGCCAGGATATAGCCTATATATAGGACCCGGTGGGGGGGATGCTGCCGACCGAAACATCGTGCCTCCGATCAAATGTGATTCATCATTCAGCTTCTCCCCGAACAAGAAAGATAACTCTTATTCTGTAAAACCGGGAGCTGCAAGGGTATTTTAGTCGGTTATGCTACTCATTCCGAAAATCTTTGAACAGGTCATAAAGATTTAAGATCTAAGCTTTTTTTTTACTGTCTGACTTAGGCCTGGTGCTGGAAAAAGAACTTCTCATGGGGAAGTGAACCTAACGCCCGAAACAATGGGCTCATTTAAACCCGATGGGCTGTACCAGTCACCTTCTGTTTGGTTAACCCCACAATCGCGTCCATTCCGGGCACGCCTCCCAGGTGGTTTTTTTTGCTAAGGGTATGTGAATGGTGTCCTGAGCAGATTAGCAAGCTGCGGGCTTTCTGTGGCCGTCACCTGCCACTACCGCATTATCCGCTAAAGCCGTGTAATTTCACTTCGGTAAATCAATGTTTTGCGCGCTCCGGGTGCCTCGGATCGGCGTGCCGTCCGCGGCGTTTCGGCAGCGCGCTTTGGTCGCTCGATAAACAGCGACAATTGATCTCTCTAAGTAAATATCTGCCCCCACTATATCCGACAGTTAGCTTTCTCCTACTCGCTCGAGTTTCTATGCGGCCGACGACCGCATAGCTCTCACACAGGGTGGGGGGGATGTCAGTGTTAAACGAACGGCGTCGGTGTCAAATTATTACTGCACACTTTGCCGCGTAACTGTTTAATAATGCATTGAAGCGTTGAATATGCGGAGCGTAATAACCTAACGCCCCGCTATAAATCTAGCAGGCATTTGCATAGGGTAACGGTATGATGTATTTGGTCGTGGAAAATAGTCCGTCCTGTTTCTTTTTTATTAGATGACTAGATCTGTTGATAGGAGGACAGCCAAGTGCCGTCTCATTTCCCACGTCGCTTTGGAGCCCGCAGTTGACTGGGTGCATAATTCCTTACAGTGCACCAGTTTTTATCGTAGTCACCCTCGGAGGACTTCTTACCCAGGGACCGTTTCTAACTTATTTTATTTTATTTTAAATATATGTAGCTTCAGTTGTTTCATATAGCCTACCTTTGCGGGAGGCTTCCCTTTTCATATTTCTGTTGGTCTTTCCTTCATTGTCCTTAAAGGCTGCTGCCTTTTCATTTTAAGGAAATCATCATTTAAAAACTGGTCATCAATGTCAATTAAACTGACGATGGATCTGCATTAATTATAGCAAGCAACTGGAGACCTCTGTGTGGTCTACTGCTGTTATTGTCACCACATTAACCGCGAATGCATACATCATGTGTACCAAGGCGTTTATTATAACATCAGAATCTTATTTCGTGGAAACAGGCCTACTAATTACTGTTTGCTCTATCGTACAAATTGTGATTAAATGATTATATGAAATGTTTTACTGAAACAGTTTTCTAAAATGGTAAAATTACATTGCGTGCCTATAAATTTGTGTAGGGATAGTGGTATTCGACAATTAACACATTAGTGACCAGTTCGTCCCAGAAGTATCATACTGCTATGGACCATGACCTCTACTTAACACAAGAGCAGTGGTGATTATTTTAAAAAGTGGGATATAGACGTCCCACACCGGAAGAAGTGGAAACGTTCAGCCCTGTGCAACACGGCAAACCTCATATTCAAATTTAAGATACGTCCTCAATTTATTTATTTATTTTGCTTTAAAATAATTATTTCACAGCATCGGACATAGATATCATTTGCAAAAAATCCACCCGCATGTGCGCAATAATTATATTTTTAAAAATAAAGATAACTAGAAATAATAGGCCCAGTAATAGTAGTGGGTGTGTTGCATTATTGCACAATGTACCGAGCTTTCTAGGATAAGCGTGATGGATATTATTCTTGTACTTACAATAACAACATGAAGAAGAAATCTGTTGGTCCAACTCAAACACCCCAAATTATTAAAAATAATAATTATTATTATAATAAATTAATCCATATGTGTGTTCCAATATCGATCAATCTTTACCCGGTTGTCCTAAGCGTGGTCCGGAGGCAACAGCCGCTAGGCATGCGGCAATAACGCAGAGTGGAGCGCCAGCTCACCGCAGATTTCCCACTATAGGCTATATCAATGATTAATGTATATACTAAGGATATCAAGGCAATATGATGGCTCGTTGGGTAGCCCTGCTGCTTGGACCCCCAGGACTGCGGGGTTCATACTCCGATCTGTGTGTGTGCGGATTTCGCATGTTCTCCCTGCATCTCGCGGATTTCATCGGGTACTCCGGTTTCCTTCCTGGATTCCAAAGGCATGGTGACATTTGTACATGTATGTGCCCTGCGATGGACTGGCATCCCGTCTAGGGTGTACTGTCTTAGTCCCCGTAAAATCAGAGGCCCTACGCGTCCCGGATAAGAGGCTGGAACGTGGGTAGATGCATACATTACCGCCTCGTTCAGTGAAAGTAATGAGTAACAAACACATATTCGAAACAATACTTATAAGTTTATATTCAATAATATCCGCATGTCTTGTGTATAATTTTGTAATAATTGTACGTATTCAATGGTCCTTGTAATGAGTTGAATCTGCTAAGGTATCCTCTGGTCGGACCAGGTGAAAATAGAAAGTCGTCCGTCAGAAAATCCTATTACGGCCCAAATGTACGTGATTATCCTGCTCTCGCCGCACGGAGTTAAGGACATTGGTCTTTCACAGCTTAGCTTACTTCCACGCTAACCCACACCGCAGGCTACCTTCCCGGTCCGCCTCCTGCAGGCTACTGTCATCCGATATCAACCACAATTAAAACACCAGCCATCAATAACCCAACATTAGACATTTCAGCGACGATTTTCCAGCGGGACGTCGCAGAACAGAATGTTGCTATGCGACAGTTTTTTATTCTGTAGCCCCAAATAGCAAACGCACAGGTCCATATCGGGGCTCTAACTGCAGTTGCCCCATTAGACACATTTGACCACGGTGCATCTTTGTCGCCAGTAAAAAAAAAATGTAGTGCTTGTTAACAGACTCATAAGACACGAATACTCAGAGGTTTACCTCCCAAAGGCATTATTTCGTAAACATACTAAATGACATTTTAATAATAACACTCATTCACCCTGGGAATTCAATTCGGCCAGACAAGGATGACAGCTGTAACATCCATAAACAATAAACAGGGCAGTGATTTCTAAATTTAAAACTGTGGGGTTTGGGCGCTTTTTTTTTATAAAAAAAAAGAATGTATTTTATTGATAGCGAGCGCATGGGATGCCGGCCGATCTGTCAGATCTTTCGCCCGCTTCCCCGTCCAAGGCCGCCACCCCCCTCCCGTTCTGTCCTACACGTCCGCCGAGCGGAGTGTGCAGAAGGTTTATGGTAATTGCGGTTTCCCGACTGGCCTTCTGGGTAGAGGCTGTCAGTGGGAGCGCGTCGCTCTCCGCTCTCATTCTCCGCTCCGCGCTCGGAGACGGCGGCAGCAGTTTAGCGTCTTAACAGCACTGGAGCAGCGGAGACCGAGGGTAAGAGAACTGAAAGGAAGGGAGGGAAGGAGGGGGGGGAAAAGAAGGACCGAAAGACAAAGGGGCAGGCAAAGGCGCACAAACAATAGGGAGAAAAGCGTTAAAGCGGACGCGGCGCGTTTGAGACATTTTTGCGGAACGAGTGTATAACTACAAGGGTGTATTTTAAGCAGCGTGTTCGGTGCGAGCTATAACCCAACATGGCGCTGCGAGGCATTACCAGGCTGAATTAATTGCTGGAGTCCAAGGACCGTCGCCACCTGTACCCTTGAATAATACGCAAGGATTTAACCGCGTTTTGGATCTAGGAATATAGGCTGTCCGACTGGATTCCTCATTTTGCGTTGGATTTCTGAGGATGTCTATATACCACTTCTATTTTGAGCAGTTTTCCCCCACCCCCGACTGGAAATACATCGAGACTTTGGATTGCTACAAAAAGTATACTCAATTTCCTTTATTAAAGGAGTTGAAAATCGCACCGTTCCACCGGTTTGTTTGATTAAATAATCTTTTTTTTTTATCGGCTTAATCTACGTTTTGCTTTTAGAACGGGCACTCTTGATTTGATCAAGGAAGGCGTCCCGAATGCCGACTGGGATGTTTGCGCTTTGTGAAACGTAAACAGGAGCGCGTCTGCTTTGAACTATTTGTGTAGGAAACTTGGGACGGGAGAATATTGGCTTGAAGTGCGATTTGCGTTGGATTCCGACATCGAGAGCTCGGAAATTGGTTCAGGTAACGTTTCTTTTCATTTTACTTATTAAGGTTGATTCTGTCTGTCTTTTGGCTTTAAAAAAAATGTTTCTTTGCGCTCGCTGCCGCTGTGTGATATTTAATAGTCCGAATCATTGTCGATCGGGCACTTCTGAGAGGAACTGAGTGGGATTTACGAGCAACTGCGACATTTGTGGGTTTCCCAGACACTTTGTTTCAGGCGCACAAAAGTTGAGACAGACCTCTGGGTTGTCACGATAGCCAGCACGATTACTTTGTCCGTGTGTGCGCGGCAGGGGGGGGATATCGCGAAAGCGTGGCCTGCATGGGACGTCAGGGCAGGGGAATATAACTGAAATGTTTTATTCCCCGTTGACAATGACGAGTAATTTCCAGTGTCGTGACGGGGCTTCCTGGAATGGCGGAGTTTTTTTTTAAAATTCAGTTTACGAGTCTTCGATCGTCCAAATTAGATCTATTCTTCATGGGTCGGCTGTAGTTGAATTGACACCTTTTGGATTGGCGGCGGATTACTCGGAAGACGCGGGATATTCGAGCTGTTGGCTTGCGAAGGTTTTAAGTCCGCCCCTGGCCGAAGATAACACGAGGTTAGGGATCCGAGCCTCGCCCTGTTTATGGTAATGTGCCGTTTAAATGCGAATTTGCAGTGGGGCGCTGTGGGAGGGCATCCCCGTGCTGTTGTTGTCTGCGTGTGAGGTGGGAGGAGAGAGGGAGGGTGCGGATCCGTGCCTCGTGGGGGGGAGAGTGCAAGATTCGGGTTAAATAGGCAGACTGCGGCAAATACGTGACTTCTATGCTGAAGACTTCCCCGCCCCTCTCTGTCACGCACACATCACCTAACTACAATGAGAAATTGCTCAGCACGGCACGCATAAGCCTAATCTGCGATTTCTGCATGCTTGCATGCTCGGTTGGTTTAAAATGTCCGAGGGATTCGCCACACCGAGCCTCCTGATTATAGATTGTGAACTACTTTATAGCGTTTAGTTAAGGGCGTATTGCGTGACATTAAAATGACTCCGCTCATTCTTTCGGGGAGCGATGGCTAGGCGTAATTGGGATCCTGGATCCTGCTTGCGGGGTCACTTTGTTTTTCCCTTTATATTAATTATTGACTGATGGCGCCGGGTCGTTTGCGTTGAGGCAACTTTCTCACGCACTTGTTCGGTACTGTGCATGGAAATTATTAGCAACTGGGTGATTCCGGAAAATCGGTTCTGTTAGAGTTCATTGGCACCTTTTGGATTATAAATGGTGGTTTATGCCAGTCCAGTAGGTCACAGATTTATGTTATGTGGTGGTCGGCAAAAAATATTTTGAACAATCCCTAGAGGTTTGTTAAATCAAATAATGACTATGTATATTAAGCTACGTGCTAATTGATCACTCTGTTAACAGGGAGCGCGGTGCGTTTACCAGAGTTGGCTGTTGTAGCCTAATTGTCTGTCTGAATGCACAGATCTAGTCGCAATGGTGTAAAATGCCTTAATTGCATTGAGCAGTTGATTTCTAAGTAGATTCATAAATCTATTATTTAGTTGCCTGCCAGACTGAGGTATTTATTATTCTCTGCCTTAAACTCGTCGTGAAACGTAGTAGAGGTTTATTGTTGGGTAAATGGGCTGTCGTGAGCTAATTAAACCAGACGACGCTTTTCTGTGAATCCCGAGGGACCCCAAACAGCGGCGGCGTCCCAATAGCGCGGCTTGGCTGCGCTCCGCGGGCCGGATTCATGCCGGTGACCTCACTGCGTTCGGCTAAATTTGGACGTATACGTGCTGAGAATAAATCATCTGAAAATCGGGCACCGGGAACTGGGGGTGGTTTTACAACCGGGCGAGCATCAGCGCTCGATGATAAACGGTGCACCTGATCATTTCGGCCAGATTGGGCTCTTTAAATATTAATTAGCTAGCCTATACAGGTTGCTGGTTCAGTAGACAAACTATTTTATAGAATTCTGACCAGTGTAAACTAGTAACCCTGACTTTAGTGTCCCTCTCCGTTTTCACGTGTAATTGCCATATTTAACACCAAATGCATGGTAAATTGAATATATGTTCGTAGTCTTGGGCATAATTATAATTCTGTGGGTAACTAGGTACATTGTCCTCGATGATAAACGATTTCGTAAAGTAAAGGCTGAGTTGTCGTGAAGTTTGATGTTTACAGCCCGAATATACTGAAGGGAGACGCGCATCCTTTTGCTAGTCCGCCGAAGGGACCCCTTTGTCCCCCCTGTGTTTATAGGAATGCCGCATCTCCCACCGAGGACGCCGGAGTGCCTATCGCGATCCCGGGATATGCCGATATTAGGACTCCGTGGCAGTGGCCGTGCAATAGCTGCCACCGGGATGTAAGAAATGCGTGTAAATAAACGCCAGCGTCGGACACCGAGACGAAGGGATCGCATTTCAATCGGCTCCGGGAGGAGACGTCATGGTTTTATTGAAGTTGCACTCGGGCCAAGTCTCCCCTCGGGACGGCTGCTCTGAAACAGGAGAGCTCCCCCCCCCCAATCCCCACCCCCACCCAGCTCAGAAAGCCTTTGTGCGGCGGGGGCTCCGCGGACACGGATCGCTGCGCGCCCGGGAGGACGTGACAGCCTCCGCCGGCGTGGCGCTCTCGGAGACGCGTTCTCACCCGGAGCGCTAGAGTAAAGCCTGCGCCCAAGCTGCCTCTCAAGTGACTGTGTTTTGCTGGCAGTGCGCTCGCGAAAATATATTCCCAAAATTGGAATAATCCCGTGTATAAATTTAATTAATTTCCTATGTGGGCCATTAAGTATTTGAGAAGTTTTAGTAGTCGTATCGGTTGAATTATGTGCGAGGATAAAGTCCGTCCTTTTGGGCTGGTGCCGCTTAATTTAGGGGTTCTAGCAGTCTATATATAAGGCGTTTTGCTCCGTCTGAACTGGCACCGGGCTAATGGTGCTCTAATTTACTAACGTCACGGCCCAGGACATTAAACGCTGATGAAATACATCTGAAATGCAGCCACACGCGGTCCGCTGGAAAGCAAGCGAAACATCAATTAAGTTCCAAGGCAATACACCGATGTACACAAACCCCATCCGTCCCCAGGTTTCAGCAGCATGCTTCTCCCGATCGAACATTATATTACGCTGTTTTTAAGTTGACAACAGATAATGCGTGTAGCCTATCGAATCTATTATACCTGCTTATTTCGGTCGATTATTCAGAAACGATTTTCTATGTGTTTAAGAAATAAGGACCATTAAACGACGAGCAGGAAAAAAAAAAAACAGGACTATAGCCTACGGATACACGACGGATATTTTAAAGGATGGATACGTAAATATGTGTATATTTTTACCTGAATTAACGTTATTTTATGTATTTTATGTATTTATTTTATGCATGTTTCTGTTGTTGTGAGTGTTTCCGCTAACTGGCGTTGCCTGGGGTGGCCTGTTACCACCTGGCACAAAAACAGCCGCTCCAGCCGTTCC
>JAODKN010000037.1:13779281-13790888 GCA_026774425.1 Petrocephalus zakoni
TCCAGCCGTTCCTGTGCTCCGCTACATATTAAACCCCTAGACTGATTTAACAATTTATACATCACCGTATTCTGTCGGTCTAATACACAATTCATAAACTTTCATAAAATCATAAACTTTCGGTAGGCCATTTTGGGTTTTCCCAAAGGCACGTGGAGGTCGGTGATACCGACGAACGACTATAACAAGTGCAAGTTAGCGTCCGGACATGAGATACAATGGATTACGCAGCATGACAATAATCTAGTACGACAACTTTGTCATAAAAAGTATAATGTGCCTAATTAAGACTAGATTACTACCTGAACTTGAAGCTATCTGGAGCTACCATGGCGTTTGGCCAATTCATAATATTTGGAATGTTAAATGTTCCAGATTTTCCTATAGGCTTACATTTTACAATAATTGTGTGATGTAAAATAACACTGATGTACGATTTAACGAAATGGTGGGGTGCCGTGACTTTCTGTATGTCATTTTATTTTTGAATAGGTACGCTGTTACATTGGGTCAAAACGTACAATACTTCTGCACAGGCTAATCCCCTATATCTGCGTATATAAACTTCTGATTTATAATATGTAGATTAAGTATAATCGATTGTTCAAGCCATAGTTCGGGCTTCTCCGCCTATAGTTTCACTATAACAGTAAAGAGTTTACTGGCCCTTAAAAATACTGGCTTTAGTGTTGGTCTTATTTTCGTATAAATCTCGAATTCAGCAAGAAAACATCCAGCTACACTAACTGCTCGTATCATCGCCCCTTCTGTCTTGAGGTGGATTTTGAGGAAAATTCGCCAGCTGTTTTTGGCGAGCTGACACTCTCTCTTTAAGACGGTCCGTGTTTAATCTGCGCGTTATTTTGATAAGTACGGACAGGAACGTCGGGTGCTTTTCCACTGGGAAACGGGAACCGAACCGCACCACAAAGCCAGACTAGTTACAGCACGGTTCCGGCTTGCTTCGGTTTCTCACTCCAGACGGGTCGGCTCTGTAAAGGCGTTGTTGGGTTTGGAGCGCCACAATGCTTGGCAATATCTTCTAGTAGCGTAAAGGCGTGTATTTACGCTGTTACTATAAGAAATTGTCCCACGTATCTTATTACACGGTAAATTTCGAAACCTGTTATGTGCACCCGTATATATTGTGCTGTTAAAGCGGGTTGTTTGAAGAATTCAGTTATCGGGAATGCATCAATACATTGCGATGTCCCGTACTACTAATAATGAATAATATATATAATATGTCATTTTCCTTCAGATAAACCATGCATATCCACGCAGATCACCAGTGTTGCAACCAGTTCGGTTTGCTCACGCTTTTCTTTGTGGTGGTGGACAAGTGCCGATCTGTCCTTTTACTGATTGAGTGTAGCTGTGTACTCAAGGGCTACGCCTTGATTCCAGACGTGACGGGTATTATTTAAGCCTATCCCAATTTACACATTTTAAAAGCAACGTTGGAAAAGAAACCGGGCGTCCTGAGCATAATTGCCCCGAGACGTCTGTACACACGTCTACCTGTTGTATCCTTTTGGCTCGCCTTTAAAGGATTTACTGCAGTGAACAGTCAGATGCCAGACTCAGGTCTTGTATTCAATTAACGGTAATGAAACCTAATTTTTATAGCTTGATTAAAACATTCATACACAGTAAGACACTAGTTTTAAAAGGGTTTTACTTGCTGTTGTGTTTGGTTTGTACCCAGTCTGCTGTTTTGATGGCTGATTTAGAGGCCAGTTACTTTTGTGTTGTTCAGAGCATAAAGAACTCAAGGATAAATGATTATCTAGATGAACAGTGGCCACATTTATTTGTGCAGAATGTGCCCATGTAATACTAGAATTGTATTTGTACATTATGAATATTTATTATTCAGGGAAAAAAAAACACATACCTTCCTGCACATTATAGATCAATCAATGCATTCTATTTTATAGTTATAATATATAACTATATATTATAATATATAACTATATATAACTATTGTTTTACTTTATAGCAGGATCTATGTTTCAAATTTCACCGTATGTGCCTCAAGCATTGTAGATGGAGGTATTTAGCTAATGGGCATCATAGCAGGAGACGTACAAGAAGCCCTCTGCTTTCATGTCATGGGGTGCGTAGGCCTATTTACCAGTAGGGAATCAATCCCATATTAGTTCAATTTAAAATATTTAGCGGTGTTCGTCGGTGAGTGGTATTTCTGTTGGGGACCAGTTGTTGGGTAAATAAAGTGAGCCCTTGAGTCGCTAGTCGGCGAGGGCCTGTTTCCTAATGTATAACAAGAATGCAGCTTTGTCAGGTATTAAACTGGCATTGTCTTAGTGTGGCATTTGCATTTTAAGGAGTGATGAGAAATAAATACGTATGATTCCTACTTTGCCAGTATAGAAAATCATTAAATATGGCGAATGGGCTTTGGTTGGAATGCTTTCCAGGGTATACCAGCTTAACTCAAACTCCACACCAGCTGTTCAAAATCCCAAATGTCATCATTTTAAAACCCTAGAAATGATGCAAGCTCTTATCTTCATGCGGTGGTCAAGATCAAACTTGGAATAGTTAGCCATCGTTCTGGCACACTACGTTAAATGGAAGGTGATATACTGCTGTACACCGCATTAATAGAGGCCAGTCTCGCTTGAGAAATGAGATGCAAGGAGTGGTTAACTGGGGCCAGGCGACTTACCGGTTTTCGTTTTCTTCCCCTTATACCTTAAATTTTTACAGAGCCGTTTATTTTCATAATCCCCACCTGTACTAGAGCTGTGTTCATAATAGCTTAGATCATCCCTGTAGTTTGTGGGACAGAATAGAACTGAAATAAATAAAAAGTAGATGCCTGAAACTAGTTCAAAGGCTTGGTTATAATTTATGTATATGAATTTGCAGATTACGCCGTTAATTAAAGCGGTACTCCGGGCGAGTTATGAAGTTTTATTCTTGTTTATTTGGAATGTTTTTGTCTAACTGCGCAAGTGCCGTCTGATAGTTGTAACGTGGCCTCTAATATTGGATTTTACAAGTAGGCCACGTTAATGCTTTTTCCAGGTGTGATTGAGTGTGAGAAACGAATGCACGTAGACCTATGTGCCCTGCAATAGACTGGCATGCCATCTATGGCTGTACTCAAGTCCTGTGCCCTATCTCGTCCCTCCAATGAGACGCTGTCCAGGATGTGCGGTTGGAAAATTGATCGATTTTAATACTTCCTTACATTTAAACCTTTCAGCTTGAAACCAAAGTAGTGGTTTCCTGTTGTCGGAATCATCAATATGCAAAATGTATTTAAGCCTGTTTTAACTCATGTCACGCGGCTGTTACATGAAATGGCATCCTAAAATAGGCAGCCTAATGGGCTGTGGCTGACGTGACTCTTTAGTGAACATAATTGGCCCGAGTTAAGCACATTAATAAATGATAAATTAATAATAATTGTAGTAAAAAAATACACATCCTGACGAAACACTCCTGTTTAATGGGGGAGCTCAGGTGTCCAAAAGCGATGATGAGTATGGAGTAAAAATATTCGTGGCTGAGTAAATCAGAATAGCTGTTTTAATGTGCCACGACATTTTACATTGTGTGTAACTGTATGCAGTGATTTACTCTTCCAGCACTGCCTTTGTGATGCCATTTGACAGAAGTGCCAGGTTATCAGTCTGTGTCCCAGTGTCAGTCCCAGTCTGCTGGGCCTATGGTCTGGTCCACAAGACTGATGGGTTATCCTTTCGCGTAGATTAGGGCAATGTTTAAGGGGGTGGCAGTTGTTTCCTATGTGTTTTTTTTGGGGGGGGGATGCAAGCACAGCCTGCATTTACCAAGCACCCAATATCCAGCGCTGTTTTTGGGGTAATTGGGAAGGTGTGTGCTGGTGCAAATCCACTAGTGTGTGTTTTGTGTACTTTTTCTACCTAATCAGTCCTGGTGGCCGATCTGGGCAGTGTGGTAGTGGGACTCAGTCCATGTAGATGTGTAGTATTCAAAAAACTGTTTTACTCTGAAATGTTTTGCATTCATAGGTTAATCACTATCGAAACATAATGAAATGGCTGCGTCATCCAATTGGAAACTGTTCTATCTTGTTATGTTGGTCTTGCCCAGAGTAATGACGCGTACAGTTAGTGTGGCTTCAGGACCAGTATACAGATCCTCCTTTTTCTCCTTGGTGAACTCCTCTCACTTTAGAAGACTTCAAAGGCATAGCTATACACTTTATATAATTCAGTATCACAGATTCAGGAAACTATTAAACAGCTGTAAAGACTTAAAGGGGTCTTTAACCATACTTCCCAATGACGAAGATTCTTCATTAGAATACTCATGTAGCCCTACATGTGTATTCTTATTTCTTCTTATTTTTTATACCTGCTGACTTTCTTCATTCACTGATTTTGTTCAAAGGTCCTGTACTAGTGATTTGGGATCTATTCAGCCTTAACGTAGTGTCAGAATTCTATATGAAGCCAATTGTGCTTGTGCTAGAACACCGAAAATAAGTAATTTAAATAAGGCAGAAATATGGTAATCTTCCAAGAAGGCAACATGATGTTTTGTTTAACGTACAGATGAGAGGAAATGGAGGTTAAAGGACGCCAGCAATTTATATGGCCAAGAGTTTCCTTAGAATCAATTATGATGCCATGTTGCTATTTTGGCACTAAATGCAAATGGATGACACATTGCCATAAGTTTTTACTCTTCTTTATAGGTTATAATAGCGTTGATGCTGTATTTTTGAAGATAAATATTTCATTGCTTGACAGAAGGTGGATTTCCATTTCTCTTAATGGGTCAGCGGAGGATGGGTGTCTTTGTAATCTACTGGCACGGTAGCAGGAAGCCAGCTTTGTGACAGGCGAGTCTGAAAGCTGATGTGGCTTCAGCCGAACCCAAGACGCAGCAAAGCAACTTAAAATGCATGAGTTTAATGGACCCGAAGCGGCTGTAATAGCAGCAGTCATAATTTAGAGCCGCTGCCTGTCAGTATTTTGACGCCGCAGCGTTTGCTCCCTCGAAACGCCGCCTCTTTAGGGACGTGTCAGCTCTGGACTGTGCTGCTGTCCTCCCAAACTGGCGTTCTTCAGGTCATCCGAAGCCCTCCAACGTAGTTGTTCTGCTTCTGTTTCTTGATCAAAAGAAATGACACATTTTGGCTTTGTGTGAATTCATGCTGCTGTCTTGCAGCCTTGGCCAGAATCCTGACAGTTTTTCCTGGTGGGAGCGACATATTCGTTAAGAAATTGAATTGCCTCATTCGTAATTCTCCTTTTGTTCTTGGTACTGTTCAAGGATACAGTGAGAATGGGAAAGTGTATGAAGGAGTGTAGTAATGGTGTGACCGAAACCCATGATTCAGACGTTCACTATCTTGTCTCCTGGATCTGTGACCCACCCCCAACTCCAATGCACTGTCACTGGTGGTGCAGCCTGTTGAGCTTTCAGTCACATTACTAATGTTGTGAAACTCATTTCTCAATTATCACCGTAAGACATGTAAATCACAAAATTATTATTCAGTTTAAAGTTAGGGCAAGCTGTATATTTTGTAAATATTTCACATTGCACCTACTGTCTTCCAACTGTGTCCCGTGACTTTTTTGGTCCAATCATGATTGAGTGATCCTGCCGGCGATAGAAGCTAGGCTAGTTTCATTAGTTCAAGATGAATAATAACCGTGAGACTGCAGACCCCCCCAGGCACAGTCTAGTCAGTGATGAGAAACCATTTTGGTTATCCAGTCTAGGGATGGCAGTCATGTCGTAGACAAAACGCGCATAATTTGGTCTAAGTGTTTCAAAAAAACGTTCTCCGCCTTCAGACAACATTTCAAATATGCTAGCGCATATCAGAAGACACCGTCCCGACACTGATCTCAGTGGAGCACGATTAATAAAACTTTCTTTCCCTGTCGTGCACTATGCAGTCTAAGTACCATTTATTCTCAAAATAAAGCTGCAGTATATCATCAGTGTTTAAACCATTATTTTAAGCTCATAACATAAGCAACCCCCTGGCCTAGTAGCTAGTGATGTCCTGTTTCAAAATGAGCGCCATACAAGTCTTTCATGCATGCTCTGAGATTTTTAAAGGGGCTCTATGGTGTTACCCTGTCAGTGACCATCTGTTTGACTGTTCAGTTTGACGTTACACCGTAGACCTATAAAGTCTCTTAATTATATGTTAGCAGCTTCTGTTTAATTGAAATTGTGTGCTCCAGTATTCTTTTGCATTATTTTATACAGCCCCCTGGTTTCTACCTTAATGTTGGTAATGTGCCATGTTCTACCCCAATGCTGGCAGGCAGTTTTCTGGGGTCTTGAGCGTGGAGTTACATCACTGCCTGGGTGAAACTGGGTCTAAATGATAGGGAGGGCTACAGAAATGGGTTAAAGCTCTGTTGTGCTTTTGTTTACAAAGTCTTGCATTTTAACTGGTAGAAGGAGAGAGTGGGAGGGGGGCATATAATGGATACCCCCGTTCCTGTTTCCCTTAGAACTCTTTGGTTACTTCCAAGTAATACAATGGCTAATATGCATTATTGAAATGCCAAGCTTCAACATTCAGTGCTGTAACTAACAAAACCAGTAGTCCCCCTAAGGCTTACCGGAAGTCACTTTCCAGCCTGGAATTGAAAGTGAGGTGACTGCAGGGTGTAGAGGTCTGGCAATGACAATCATGGTAGTGGAGGTGTGTCGATGTGTTTTTGACATTAGGGTGGAAAAGACGGAACTTAAACTATAGGTATTTATTTCTGACTGTGACAAAAAAAAACATTCCAAATATCAATTTCTTGTCATTTTGTCCTGAACTTTTTCTTTGCGTGTGCTTTGTTTGCGTTTCCCTCTGTGCCATAGATTTATATAATGATGTTCAGACGTACACTGCCGCAGTAGACAGACTTTTTTGTTTCTGCGTTTGACAGGAAGGGAGAAGCGAGTGATGCTGGCGCTCAGAAGGACGGCCCGTGACTGAGAGAAGGGAACCGCGTCTCACAAAGCATGGTGAGGCTTCCTTACCACCCTTATGCTCGGTATGACTTTGGTGTCTACAGCTAACATCTCTGGGCAATGTTATTTGGTCAGAGACATTTCAGGTTTTTTTGGCCTGTAGTGGGGGAAAAATAGACCTCATTACCATCTTCCATTTTTCATTCCCTTTTAAATTTCTGAGTCTGCTGGTGCTTTTTTTTTAAATATTGATTCACTTTTCACGTAATGCATAGATGGGCATCTCTAGAGGGTGGGATTGGACTTCATGTCAGGAGGTCGCCAAATGGGAACCCGAGGTGTTTTGTCGTGTGGTAGGCATGGCAACGCACTGTATCAGTGCCTGCTTCCTAGCCTGACCTGACCTGATCATCTTTTTGAATGGATCACACATCTGTTCACCTGAAACTTTATTCATGTGTTTCTGGGGGTTAGTACACTATGGCTGGTTCTGATGTTTGCTAAGCAATAGGATCAGAGTGACAAGCGTTAGTCATCTAGACATGCCCTGCAGCAGTAGAGAGGCTGTACTTGTTTTGATCACCTCTAGGCAGAAATATGGGGTTTGTTTTCCTGCCAACCCCACCTTGGAAATGGATTTATAGGCATTTAAATAGCTAGCTAATGGTAATTTTAATCTATTGTTTTTTCACGAGTAGATGATCCTGTCTGTTATGGTATAACCTTGTTTCACATGGGATCTCCAAACACCACAGGTGGATGCGAGCACAGCCTGCAGGATGAACCCTTTGGCAGCTTTGGGCATGGACCAGAGCACCCTGATGAGGGACCTGCGTGTTCATGGCGGCCTTGTGTACCCAGGACTCAAGGGGCGGGATGGGGCTGGCGTTCCGCTGGGTTATGTCAGTGAAGGCCTTTCCGACCTGCACTACAAACATGATGTTTCCCTGGAGAGCAGGAAGCCTTCCAACGGCTACGCTAGCCTGTACAAGAGTGCCCCCCCAGGCCTTCAGAAGCCGCTGCTTGTGCCAGGTGGTGCTGGGGACGCGCTTGGGCTTGACAAGTCGACGGACTTGGGCATGAATGGTGGCGCTGGTTACCTCCGTCTCCCATGGATGAGCCCTTACCCGGACACAGGGATGTACCCCTTCTTGGATTCAACTAAGTATGCTGCTTTCAGCATGTATAAAGCCTCCTTAATGTCCCAACCTTCCCATTACCTGCCTCAGCATTTGGCATACCAGTCTTTATGTGCGGGGGCGGGGGGTGGCACGTCTGGCACCGACCGCTTATTCTATGTGCCGCCATATCCCCCTGCCCCAATATCTTCTCCCCTGGCTCCTCCCATGAGGATCCCCATGGCAACCGTTGCTGCGACTCCCCTCTCCCCACTGGTGCACTGTCCGGACAAAACCATGCAGGGCCTTGGGCCGAGACTCCACCACGAGCCGTCTGCTTTTGGGCAGCAGCTCCAGCAGCCTCCACCGCATCACACATCCCATGATGATCGGTTGCATGGTGGCAAGGCAGCCCCCGTCTCATCAACCAAAGGGTCCAGTGGTAGTAGCACCAGCACCATGGGTATCGCCGGTAGTGGTCTCTCCACAGACTCCACCACAGCTCTCCTGATGCAGTCGCCCCGCTCAGCCCTCCGGCACGGCCAGCCGCCTGCCCCCCCGCCCTCTCTTATGGACAGCACTTTGGACTTCCAGAAGCCTCTGCCACGAGGCCCGCCCACGTCGTCATCCTCCTCACCGTCCATGTCCCACTCCTTTTACATGAGCAGTCTGGCCCTGGAGCACTTTTCCCCGGCCCGGGCTTCCAGCCACAAGTCCAAACCCAAGGAGGGGAGCGCGGAGCACCGAGTGAGCACAGGAGAGAGGAAATCGAGCAAGACGCCTCCAAAAGCAGCGTCGGACAAGTCCTCTCAGCATACTCCCGGCAAGGACCCGGCAGATAAGCCCTTGGATTTGTCTGCTAAAATTGATTTTGGCACACCCCCTAATGGGTTTAACCCTAAACTAGAGGCCTTAGCCAAGCTGGGTCATTCCCCGACAGCTCTATATGGACTTCACCCAAGCAGAGAGCTTCTCAAAGAGACTGGCTCGCCCCCCTCTTCTGCAGTTAGCACTTCCTCCAAACTCCCGGAGAGACCTGAAATAATCAGCACTTTGCATTCGTCTTGGGTGGTGCCTGGTCCAGGCCCCCCCTCCGCCTCGCTGCTCATGGAATCCAGCCAGAACAAGGGCCCTTCAGTAATTAAAAATAAGGCCCTTGAACGTGTCGTACCCCAGCAGCGTAGCTCCTCCTGCCCCAGGATCGGGGAATCCAACGGCAGCCCGCCCACTAATCCAGCCACTACCGTCGTGACCTCTGTGGGCCGGCCTGCCTCCGCTTCCCCCTCACCCAACTTGAATGGTGATTGGCCTAAATCCAGTACCACCCTTTCAGAAAAAACATCGACGACTAACTACACCAGTAGCCAGTCATCCGTGAAGTCCGAAAAGACTTCCAAGCGCCCGGAGTCCCAGGAAATTAACTATAAGCCACAGCATTCGCACCTGGAGAATGGCCACACACCCAACCACCATTACCTACCACAGAATGAGGCTTTTCTGACCCCAGGTTTACCGTATGGGAATAGATATTTACCGTATCCAGTCCCTGAGAGCATTTCCCTTCCTCACATACCTTTGCCAGGAAAGGGTCCAGTTTACCCTCATCCTGTCTTGCTGGGCAGTAGCAGCCTGTACCCGGCTCGTTTGGCCCCAAAGCAGGGCCTCCCTTATGGGTTGCCACCGAGCCATGGGGAATTCCTGACCTACCATGACCCCCAGGATATGGTGCACCCCTTGGTGTCCCCCCACCCAGCACTGGACGCCAAAGCCAATGAGAGGCTGGAGAGGAAGTTCCAGTCACAAGAGAAGCACCGGGCCGGCGAGGACGGCGCTCACAAGAGCAGCCATGCCGCGGAGACTGCCGACATGGCTCGCAAACCTGAGAAGGAAGCTGAGAAGTCTGCGGGCCGAGGTTCAAAGCTGCAGAGCAAGCCCCTGGCATCAGCAAAAGACTTGAGCCAAGATGGCACAGATGGAGCCTCTGAGAGACATGGTGCCTATGGCGCCAAGAGAGGAGATCCCACCAAGTCTATAAGCAACGGGGACCGAGGAAATGGCGCAGGAAAGGAGCCAGAGCTGATGCAGCTCCTCCTGTGTAGCCAGGCGGCCTCTCAGCCAGACGGGCAGCCAGAGGTCGCTAGCAGGCATAGGCCGCAGGGCCAGGGCTGTCTGCCGTATAGTGCCTGCCAAAACCGTGCATCTCCCGAGGACCGTCACAGCAAGGAGAGCCCCGCTGAGCAGAGCCCTCTCCCAGACTTACCAGAGCACCAGACGCTCCGTTGTGCCAGGACATCCGGAGACAGAAGCTCAGAGGCGGGTAAGCGAGAGCGAACGCGACCGCAGCTCTATGCCGAGCTGAACCAGGAGGAGTCCATAAATCTGGAGGCCCAAGATCAGGACTATGATGGCCATAACTCCTCCAAGAGCAGAAGGTCAAGTCTAGCTAAAAGGATCGCCAACTCCTCCGGCTACGTGGGCGACCGGTTCAAGTGCGTCACCACAGAGCTGTCCGCGGATTCTAGCAAGCTGAGCCGGGAGCAGCGAGCTCTGCAGGTGAGTGTCTTCCTTTGATGTGGGGTTTGATACATGGGAACTGGGTGGTCTAGTCAGCATAACGGGAGGAGAATGCTCTGTCCCTGCTCGGGAAATCAAAAGTTCTGATGCTAGGATGATGGCCATGTGTTTGTTAATGGATTGCTAGCAACAAAGGACATCAAACTCAAAGCTACATAGAGAGACAAATGTGAACTTCCGTGGTTTAGCATCTCTGTCATAACTTTAGCACATGGAAAAAGCCCCTCCCCCATTGACATGATGAATGCTTTACTAGAACCGTGTCAGTGAATCGGCACAGCTGCCCCCACTCCCCCCCACTTCACCCGGCACTGGTTAGCAAGGAGTGAAGAGTAACCACATGCACGATCTGTGCGTGAGTCGCTGAATATCAGGCCAGATCTCTTTTGCGGCCAGGCGGGGAGGGGGGTAGGGTGATGTCAGCCCACAGCGAGTTTGTGGGAGCGGGTTGGAGGCCAGGAGGTCCAGGGTGAGGGAGAGTCTTGCGTGTTTGTCCCAGACTAAGCACTGTGGGGTTTGCTGCCTCGCCAGTGTCTGTGAATAGCTCTAACCCGGCTTGTTTGTGGGCATGTAATTTCCTTCACTGTGGTTTCCTCCGAGGAGGAGGTTAGGGCCATTTCTGAGACGTGAGATTGAAAGAAGAAAAAAGTGTTCCACTCCGGGTGGCACACGTGTCACGTAACCAGAGGCTTTGTGTTCGAAAAAGTTACAGCAGAAAATGATTAAAGCCAAATTTCATGGGTTCTTAAATATCAACACATGCAATTCTTCTTTCCTGAAGTATTTGGGCTCTATAGTGAGCTTTGTTTTGTTCTTTTGTTTTAACGAAGACCTACACGTGCTGAGATACAGCTAATGATGTGTAACCCTCTAATTAATTCACTTTTCTGTTGTTGTTGGTTATCCAGTGCCAAATTGTTTAGTACTGTTGCAGTGAACCCATGTACATATGTTATATATT
>JAODKN010000037.1:13811023-13821692 GCA_026774425.1 Petrocephalus zakoni
CCCCCCCCCCAACACCCCGGCAGCCACTTGATCCTGATGCAGTATTAATGGCTCTCCTGTGCTGCCCCCCACCACCACCATCATCCATCCCTCATAGTGCTCCCCCCCCCCCCAGCTGCCAAAAGGCCTGGTTTCAATGGCATCGATTTTGCGGTGTCTGTTTCTCCTCTCCCGTGCTTCCTTGGTGTGTGTGTGTGTGTGTGTGTGCGTGCGCGCGCGCATGCATGTGTGCATGCTTCCATGTGCGTGTGTGTGATGGGGCCCACTGACATTTTAGAACCTGCAGACGGAATGAAAGGTGTGAAATGGAATACGGAAGGGCCTTGTCTTATTGTCCTCGCCTTCCTGCCCTCCCTCCCCAGGCCCCGGAACTGGCTGCTGCTCTCCGACGTGCTGAAGAGGCTGAACATGTCGGCCCGGGCGTTCCGCGCCGCCTTCACCCACATCCAGGTGGCCACCATCGCCGAGGCCGACTTCTACAAACAGGCCTCCCTCAGCCAGCTCTTCTCCTGCCCCCAGGAGCTTGAGGGCTTCCTGCCCGACAGCAAGGAGCTGCTGGACCTGGTAGAGATCAACGGGGAGCTGGCCACGCTCCTGGGCTCGTCCTTAGAGTGCCTGGATGACCACTGGGATTCTGTCGCTATGGCCGATTCATGACACTGCTGTGGCATCTCTTGTACATTGTGTATATATCGGAGAATGTTCTGGACTGAACTATAGGGAGAATGGCCCAGACACAAAGGGAGGCGTGTCCACTTCTGTTGGGGAAAAAAAGACTAATTTATCTCTTATTTTTATAAATATAAATGTGTAAAATATTCTTTTGATTTTTTTTTCCTGTTTATTATTTTATATATGCAGGCCATTTATCCCCTGTGGGAGAATGTTTACTTTTAGCTTGTATCCAGAGATTGAAAATGGTGGCGATTATCCTCATGCTCGTCGGACTGCGGCCAGGAAGGTCTTTTATATGTTTTAATTACAGTGCACTTCATTACTGGTTTACAGACTTGCCTGTCCTGGTCAGGTAAATTAATATTGTTTTGCAAATCTGTTATTTTTGAAATCTTTTCAATGAGGGCATCTTCGCATGAAGGTGATGACAGTCTAGGAAGTGTGCAGAGCAGTTTTGTACCTGTGTTTGAACTTTTCTCCCCCCTTTGACCCTTATTTAAAATGAGAAAAATTTAAGATATTTTCATGTGTTTTTTTTTTGTAAAATATTAAAGAACTTTTAAAATACTAAAATGAGCTGTTTCTCAGTAAAACATGCTTTAACCTGTAAATAATGGGATGGTAATTGCCGTAACTGTTTCTGATTGGTGTGTTTATCATTTTTGGGGATATGTTTAAACTTTGTAATTAATAAATGCCCCATTTGTATTTATATTTTACAAAAAAAGTTTCTCTAAATGGCAATAAAATCATAAAACGCCTTCATCTGCCAGCATTTCTTTAATGTCAGATCTTGAGGGCGCGTTCACTCGGCCGAATATAAGATATAATCGTTTTTAAGCGTCGGGGACACGGCGAGTGCGAGGGCACCTGCTACCCGTGCATAGGTCAGATATTGGGTACTACATTCACAACAGCAATGCGGCTTATCGATTTAACGCACATATGTTTAAATGGGTTTGACAAGTTCCCCCAAGGGCAAAAAGACCGATGGAGTAATTATGTTTAGCACCGGGAATAATTTGTCACTGTGCCGGATTTTTCCCCCGTTTTGGTTTTGAGGAATGCTAATCGGGCTGTCATTCCGACAGTTTTATGGCAAAGCCCGGTACCGCTTTATGGGTCCGTGCGGTAGGCGACATGACAGGAGCGCCGCTCCGAACATCGTGACGACTTCAGCCTTGAGAGCTTCGGGTGCAGAACATTCAAGCGTGATCTGATACTTGTGGTAAGTGGTCATGCCGCAAGTAATGAGTAATTACTGATGAGTAGTTCAATACTCGATCTGTTTGATGCCAATGAAAATCAAAGTTTTATTTGCCACATACACATTTACACTAAGAATTTTTGGTGAAATGTTCGCTCGCCCAATTCCAAGACTGTATTAATAGAAACAGAATAAATTACGTAAAAGGCATTGGATATATAATCATAACAATCATAACCATAAATAACGCGCCATTATACTTGGTTCTAGTCAGCATATGCTGGAATAAAACCGGTCTGAACCTGGTGAGGTTGAAAGAAAGCGATAAAAGGGCTTCTGGAATTAAACAAACCAGAATGCATTCGCCTAACCCCGATAAACAGCATTCAGCTATGCGATATTCCTGGAAGGGTTTAACGCCGTCTGCATGCCCAGCGCGGCGTCGCTGCGACGGGCTGCCTTAAGCAGATCGTGATGGCGAGGTGGCAGGCGTGATTAAATACCGCGATGCTTTTTGCACCTCTCCGGCACACTTAACCATTCGTGCACCATTCAGATCACGTTCCAGCACACAGTGAAAATCGCATCCGGTACCCGAATCCACAGCACCGGTCCCCTCAACGCAGCCCCAATATGGAAAATTGTAATATTAGCGTCACGCCGGCGAGCGGGGAACAGGAGGGTGGCACTGGGTGGAATTAAATGACCTTTATTTGGAGCCCGGGTGTCTTTAAAAAAAATACGAGAAACCGCAAGGCAGCTAAAAAGACACCCTGCTAAATGTCCTCTGAGAGACGCTTGGTTTTAACCACATTTTGCAATAACCACGCATGCCGCGGAAAGTGACCGAGCCTAGAGATGAACGTTACTGTTGTCCAGGGGGGTTAAGTTCAGATCCAGAAAGAAAAGGCCTTAGTCTGGATTTGTACTGCCCGGACCTGACATTTATACCTCTGCTGTTATCCGAATCCTCCTAAACCACCTTTAGGCCTCGCTAAAGTGCCCGACCCTGTGATCTTGTGGGATCGCGGAGTCCGTCCCCAGTATAATTGTTCCCATGGGCCAGCAGCGGTACATTAGTATAATGTCCTCAGCAAGGCAGATCGGCCGGTCGGAGGAAGGAGAACGAGAAATGTATACCCCGGCGAAAGACCTGCCCGGGGTATCGATTCTTAGGGTGCCTCGTCCCGTACCCGAGCACGATTGTCCCCCTCCCCCGCTCGTCTGCGCTCACAATGCATTAAACGATCCAGGTCCAAACGCGGTCCAAACGCGCCTTCGTCATCACCGAGCGACCTAACTGTGTTGGAGAAAACATAGGACAGAAAGCGCTGTCGCGCAGAAGAATGGGATTCATGATTAATGTCCTTATTTTGTGGCTTATCTGGAGTCGTTTCGGGAACGAAGACACACACAGATTTATCTAATTTTTGAAAACGGTATTCGGTATTAGATTTCTTTATTACCGGTACTAATGGCACTACTATAGACATCACTAACATGGACTCAATATGTAGGAACCACTGCCGAAACTCAGTTATATTCTATGTCAGAATACTAACATGTCAGTTACTTAAATATGATCTCCCTAGCTTCAAGTCAGTGATTTATGTAAGGGATCTTATAACATAGCACGATCTTATAATATAGCAAATAGGCTACGTTACCAGCATCAAACTAGCATCTGTACTTATTATGCTAGGCTGTGTTTTAAACAGTTACATGATTAAGCATAATGCGCCTTACGGGATGTTTTCTATGTGTTTATTTTCAGATAATGTAAGCGCTCTATTCGCGTTTTTATTATCTGAAAAAATGACGCTAGGTGTACAGTCCGCTCCTTCCGTGGTCGGCTCACGTAGCGTACATGTGCGCATGCGTATGTCAAACGCATCATTGACGTCATGTCTAAGTTCAGTACCCAGTTCCCGTCAGCTATCACGTTGCATCCATACCGTGCCCGAGTATGGTTAATCGTCCTCTGGCCCACCTCTCCAACCTGTCTAGTGCATGATTAAGCGTACCACGCTAGTCAAACTAGTCAAACGAACTGGACTCTGGGGGTCAAACGTGCTCGGGCACGTACGGATCGGCTACCGTCAGTACACCCTTAGCTGCTTAATGTCCCTCACTGCAGCCCCCGCTTAATGGGATACAGATTCACTGTCGAGATTAGCCCCCAGTCACTGCAGAATTGGGCTATAAGGGAAACGTGTCATCCTCTTTAATAAATTCAGGCTGTGTGCCTGTGTGTGCTTGGTGTGTGTGTTTGTGTGTGTTGGGGGGGGGATCTCACTAATAAATCAAGTCAATTTTGACACTGGCTGCCGAACACTATACAACAAACTGATGATCGCAGCATTAGCAAACAAATTAGCAAGTGTAATTACGCGGGTATGCCTGTCAGGTTTTGTCGGATGGATTCAACAATTTACACTTTTTACGGGCATAATTAAGAACCCGTATTTCCTTTTCATTCATTCGTTCGTTCGCTTTCTGTTGCAGCTTTACAAGTAAACCGTTGGAAGTGCTGGACAAAATATATTTTCCGTAGCGAACTAAAAATAAATAAATAAATCGGTGACTGGGTGAAATAGTGAAGACGGATGACAATGCGCAGCCGGAAAGGGGAGATTCGGGGCAATTTGCAAATGGATATAGGCGGAGGTAGAAGGACGGGGGCAGAGCGTGGATCTGGGAAGGGGTGGCGCACACAACAGTACAGGATGAGCAGCTAGCATGTTCTACTAGTTACAGATACAGATTTTGATATGTAACCAGTACAACTGAAAACCCAACCCATCCCCATGTACGCACAACCCGGATGGCAAGCCACACTCCGGGATGCTCATGGGCTTCTATTGGAAGGCCGGACGGTCATTATATCCATTGGTTTCATATGGGGTTTTTTGATTAGCCGCAGCGATCTGGATCACTAACCAGGACGTCTGCTATCTGCAGAGCAAAAGCAGATACGTGGATCTAAGGTAACGACAGAACACGCGTACCTTATGTACTAGTACGTTGCGTGCTTCATAATATACTCATTTCCTTTCACTAGAGATTATGGTAGAAACCCAAGCGCCTCCACCTTTTAATTTAATTAAAATTAAGCCTATTATTGTTTTAAAGTCGCAGACTATTACCTGTGATCTTTTGCGAATGGTGCAGGATAATGAGTTTTCAGTCAAAAGTTGCCAAACAGGGTACGTGCAAGCAAACGCAGTGTCACCGGTGCTTGTAAAGTGCCGTCACATTCAAAACGGTAAAGGCAATAACAAGGGGGAAAAATTAAAAAGCCATTATCTGAAACCGCAAATCCTCCAGTGACTAAGTGGAGGCTTTGGCTGGAATGTTTAAAAGGTAATCTCTGCTCGACAGACGTGATGTGACTTAAGACTGCCTTCGCGTCTGCCTTAAGGTTACGTCAGGGCTATTTCACTTGGACTATTAATTTCGCTTGGACGAATGCAGACTCGAAGCGCCGTGTACAAAAACCGCCTAGGATTAAACAAACAATACTGATTTGCAAAAAGACCTGCAAATTAGAAGGGAAAAAAAGGTTTAAACTGTTTTGGAACCCAAAACAAAGGTGGTGGAGAATTTGGGGGGGGGGGGGGGTCATTGCCTTGAATAAACATGTTGCCTTTTCCCCTTGTGATAGTATAACTCTGGCTTGAACTTCATAGGTATATGGCAATTCCAGCATGCCACGCTTTTTAAAAACTAAATATATTCATAAGAGCTCGAAAAGATATTTGTTACAAAGTGTTCAGAATGTAGGGTCTTTGAAACCAAACAAGAAAACAGCAACGAACTTGTCCAGACTCAGGTTATGGTGAGTGTTGTAGGGGATGGGTCCCAGGGACGAGCCCCCTGCCCGGTTATTAACTTTTCAGACTTCGCAGTGGCCGGCGAGCCTGCAGTGGGACTCCCAGATTGACCTCATGGCTGTTCACGAGACTGTCTCAGTACCCCTGCCAGTGAGGGCACACAGATTTACACCCGTCCCCAGTGCCAGCACGCACCACTGCTATCCAGCTATTACCGCCAAATAACATCGCCTCCCTGCATCCCACACGGCGGCCTGGCTGACGGGGGGAAGCAGCATTTACTCCCAGATGGCACTGGACTGAGATCGCCACGGGAAGGATGATGGACCTTTGTTCACAGGCTTTGGTATCGGTGCTTGTGACTGGCCGCCCCCCGCCCCCCCATTATGCCACAATGCTGTCAGGATCTTCCGTTTGCCCAGTCAGATCAATGTGTTTTTATAAGCCGGGGCAACATAAACAAACCGAGGTCTCGCTATTTACACACCCCTTTCCCCTGCATGGCGTGATTATTTTTAGTTTCTGAATCCAGTGCTTTTTACTTCAAAAATCTTTTATATGGTAGATTTATTTATTTTTAAAATGAATTTACAAAAGCAAATGAAAACAAGGAGAAGGTGCTTTGTTCCCTGAGGTCAGCGAGGCTGCCTTCAGCCATCTGTGAGAGTTTATGGTCAGATGTAATTGGAGTAATTTCAGCCATCCACTTCAGCGGCCGTACAGATTTGGCACCAGTTCGCATCTTCACTGGCTCTGCAGCTCCCCTCTGCCCCCCCATAACAATTTCGCACACTTGTGCCTGGAACGGAGGGGTGGGGAGGGGGGGTGGTAGATGATTTTTCACCAGAATTTGTGTTAATCCTCTGTGCCGGCACTGTCTGCATCATATACTGTCAGATGTACGTAGTCCTGTATACGCTTCAGTGTTAGAAACATTCTAAGAAATAACACATAAGTACAGTTTATGGGCACACATTTATACATACAGAATTACTCTTAATTATACAATTGTCAGAAATCATTCTAAAACCATTAACGTGTCCCTCTTCATGATTTACGGCCTTCGTTTAAGCCATAACAGGAAGAACTTAGTGCTAATTGTGCACGCGCGCATATACACACAAGTTTGTATTCATAGCTTGATGAGGACCATCCATTCATTTCTATGGGAAAAACCCTAATCCCAATCACAATACCCCTACCCAGCACTAATCTTAACAATAAGTAACCAAACAAAATACAAGACTTTTGGCATTTTTACTTTTTTGATAGCAGTCACAGATTTTTATGACATGAAAAAATTACCTCACTAGTCACGTTATTTTGTGAGACTAAAGAGACCACAAGTATAGCAAAGCCTACACACACATATATGAATACATATTATATATACACATCATTAGGGAAGTTGCAGCATTACCATATAGTACCTGCTGCTAGCACAATCCTGCTAGTCCCCTGCTTGGGAGGAAAGCACAGCAAAACCATGTCCAAGGTAGTCTGCATGCAAGATGCTAACACAGGCTTTCAGGGACATCCTAAACACAGACTAGGAAATACACCCTCACCAACACAAAATCACAACATGTCAATTAGACATGTTCAATATAACAAATGAGAAATGTACTCAGTGATGCGTTTCCAGAAGCCTATTGTATTCATCTCTTGTAGCAAACATAGAAGTATTCTTTATTAACCCATCTACTCTTTCTGGCACCAATTTGGATTTTAATGAACAAATATTTCTTTTTACTGAAATTTATACATTTAAGGAAAAAAAATCATCAGTCTATCAAAGAAATCATACATAATTATATCAGTGGGTTAGAGTCCATTAGGAGAAACACAGAAAGAGATTAACTGCTGTACATCAGTTAAGTCTCAGACTGGGGGCTTTGAAGTTTACTGGTGGAATAGTGAGTGAGACTACCTTTGAAAGGGCTTGTTGGAAATGTATTAGGGTTAGTGAAAGAACTGTGTATTTAAAGAATAACCTGTAAAGTAATTTAATCATTGTTGGGAGTTTCAATAACACCTGTCAGTTTCCCTGTGCAGCCCAACAAGGGTGGGGTGTCTGTAGACAAATCTGGCCACACCAGGCTAAAAGGACAATGTTCAGCTTTGTCGTTGAAATTAAGGAATCTGGACCCCAGGGATCTGCTGTCCATGGTGGTAGAGGTTGCGTCTAAGACGGATATTGCAGTTTATGGGTGAACAGGGAACCACAGGTGTGTCAACAGAGCTGACAGATGGGAAAGGGAACCTCAGACCAGCTTGGATTCCCACTCTCTCTGATTGGTTCATTTCAGAATTCCTAGGAACAAAAATACTAGATACAAAACCACTACACAACACAGCCTCCATACTGAGTAGTACTCTGATTACTGACCAAATACTGAGAAGTGGCACTATTAGGAAGTATTACTGGAACAATTTACACATGTACAGGTAAATAATATATATATATATATATATATATATATATATACACACACATACACACACACACACACACACATTTCCCTGAATTCCCAGCAAGAAGTAGGTTAAACCAGTTTGTCAAAAACAGAAGATAATCCCACCTAGTATGGGTTGTGAGTACTCATTGTCTACTCTCTTTATAAAGTGAATCATAACACTGTGACAGAATCTCAGGTTCTGTACCATACTAGAGATGCTATGGTTCAAAAGAGGAAGCAAGGAAAATGCAAGGAACATCAATCCTAAATGTGACTGTTCCCAGCTGGATTCCAGAACATTCTTCAAAGGGTTTCAAATGGGTTTTTCTGGAGGGCTGTATTGCTCTGTATTACCTACGAGCAGAGCCGTGGCTCTGGGCTCCACACGGCAGCTGTAGCGTACCCGTAGCGTTACCAGCGTATACTGGTGAGTAACGCAAATCAATTCAGCCGTCTAAAAAGCCATTTTAAGCCGACCGATAAGGTCTGCTGGTGCCAGCTGGAATTTCCACTAAGCCAATTAAGTCTTCTCGTAACAGGAATTGAAAATCCGAGAGCGCTTGGTTGTTCCAAGTTATGCGGAAATCTTTAGAAATGCATTTAAAAACCCGACATATTTCATTAGGGGGCCCTTAGAGTTTAATTGGGTGGGTGGGTAGATAAGTCTCAGATTGCATTCATGTTTATTATTCGCTACGGGCCAGAATGGAACCATACGGCATGTTGAGTCACGGCTATAGAGAACGAATTCCCCGAAAGCACGGCTGCATAGCTCCGCGTCTGGGTCCGAGCACCGGAGGGTCCAGACACCTGATAGGCCCAGTCACGGCCCCAGCTCAGCTCAGCACAAACCCGAAGCAAGCAAGCCGCTGCACTGGATCAGAAAAATGTCGCCCAATAACCTTTATTTAAACAGGCAAGTTAATTAAGAAATTCCTATTTACAATAAAACTCAGCTGCAGTTAAATAGGAAATAATAATAATAACGCTCAGCATGCACGCGTCACTGCACACATGCGCACAGCGGTGCGGGAGCAGAAACCCTTCAGCGGGGAGCAGGGTTTTGCGCCATCTGTTCTTGAAATCACACATCCGCAGTAAACGTAGCTTTAAAGCTTACTGGAGTGTGAGCGGTAAAGAGGGCACCATCAGCCCGGGGAAGGGCAGGCTTGTCGGTGCGGGGGACAGCCCGGGGCACCCTAAGGCACAGAAGGTCCCGTGGACCAGGCGCTATCAATCATCGCCATCCACCTGCAGATGGTTACGGGTCGCCGACAGCCATCCGAGCGGGAACGCCGGCCGCCACGCTGGATCTTCGCGCGAAGTTGTAGCTGGCGCATTGCCAGCGCTTTGCGGGCGACGCCATGGACTTTTATCACCTTAGAGACACGCTTTGCTATAATATCACCCCTTAAAATGGCTTGATTCCGGGTTCGCACAGCGTTTTGCTGTTACCGAAATGTATTCATCCCGCAGACGATTTATCTGGCGGCCTGATGACTACAATGTTGCAAAATTGCCCGATAAGTTACTACAGGAAGTTCCCCTCTGTTTAGTAATAAAAAAATATGTAGGCTACTCGTATTAAATTCGGCAGGTGTTATTTTTCTGTGCATTACTCTTCGCCTTATCGTAAACCGTAATTTTCCCTTTGTGTTTTGGCATTAATGAATCCATAAAAAAAAATCCCCTCGCACTATATGCTAAATCAATGGCGTGGATTTTCCAGGCTGCTGAGCTGTCTAGTACAACCATCCCCCCCACTAAGAGCACCGGCACCCTCCCACTTCATGCGGGAATCCGGGGCTGCTCATGAGCGCTCTCCCGGCGCAGGAGCCAGAGAAGCCGCCCGCGATGCTGCGCGGAGCGCAGGGGACGCCGGGCGCCCCATCCTCCGCGGCTCCGCTCCCACTCCGCGGCGGCTGACGCGAATAAATTAGACCGCTTTGAAAAGGCTGCAGCTGCTGTCTACGGGAGAGAAGACAGAGCAGCTCCCGTGTTTGTAGGGCAGGAAAGGATACCGACAAGGTCGCCGCTATTAAATATTTTATGCCAGCCTACCCAGGAAAATAGAAATATTTGATTTGAGCCACGTCTGAATTGAAATGTAGCCTCATATACAAAATACCGGGCCATGCAAGTGTTTCGGGGAAAAGGCGCCTTGCTCCAATCTCCTGTTAATCCCGACGGTCAGATGTGTTCAGGTTATAGTAAGGGCGAAGTATTCATCATACCGTCAACGCAAACATGTCCAGTTCTTACTAAATTTATACAAAAAACCCCCAAAATGAATCCGATGTACGCTGCAATCTAAAATGCAATATTGGACCAGTTTTTTTTTCGGATGAAAGCGTTGAATCCAGCCGAAATATTATCTTTTAAACTGCTGTTGACCTGTGGGATGTTCATTTATTAATGGTTTTTTGGAAGACGTCTAAAATCTTGTGTTTTCGGTTCACAGCACAAATTTTCCTAATAGAATATGAGCCCATGTC
>JAODKN010000037.1:13821792-13834280 GCA_026774425.1 Petrocephalus zakoni
TGCATGACCACTCCCGTTGGTTGACATTTGCGGGTGGAAATAGCTGAAAACAAGTCTGCTGAAAACATCGCAATAATAGTGGGAGCGGTGTTCCCGGGGGGGATTTTTCTTCCACCCCCAGCCCCCCAGCCCCTCAAGGCACTGCATTCATCACTGGAGCCCTCGCCAGGGCATTCCCTACGCAGAACGGGAGCGATACGCCTCCCCATTGCCTGACATGATGAGTAATCTAATCAGGGTGGGTTGCCGGTAAGCCGCAGCGCTAGCCGTCACCCCCTACCTCACCCCCCCCGGACTCGGGGCGGGGAACTCCATGCTGACTGATGCTAAATCAATGGCACATAATTAATATCCAGATGGGTTTAATCAATGGGTTATTATAAATATTACAATCTTCTGTCCGATATCTAACTGATAGTGTAAAGCAAAAAAATGGTAATTATTTGAGAAAAAAGAAGACTACCTAAGAGAAAGACCACCTTTGCATGCCAACAAAGCAAATGACCGAGCATCAGAATTGGATTTACCGCCTGTTATTCTCATTTACATTTACAGCATTTGGTAGACACCCTTAGCCAGAGCGACTTACATAAGTGCTCAAAACTCTAGGATGCTGGTTCAATAGAAGTGGGCTAAGAATACCATGCCTCTAAAAGCTCTGATGGCAAATATATTTATTGATTTATTTTTTAAATAAGGGTATAATACTGGGTGTGCTAATCCAAGTACCTCTGAACGAAAGGAAGAACAGGAGCCCATTAAAGGCCGCTGTGTCAGATGTTAATCGCAGGGAAAGTCGCTTTTATAAGAAAGCGTGCCTTTTTATGTGCCGGCTGGCCCCCCGGTTACGGGTTTGTAGTGGTGGTGGGAGGTATGGGGCTCCGCGGAACAAGCCGCATGCTCGGATCCTAAGCAGACCGCGCACACTCTCGCAGCGGTCCGCCTGTTTTCCTTTAATAACACAATCTGGGGAGGCAGCCGAAGAAAAAGCCTGGGGCGCTGCGGGGTCGATCGCTTGACATTAATTCTGCGGCACCGCTGTCCCTCTGCAAAGCCCGGTGGCTGTCCGCCGTACTGCTGCGTCCTGCCGAGCCCGATCCCACATCGGCGCCTCCTGCTCGCTAATGAGCAGTTCCTGTTGTTAAAATAAAAGGGAAGTTTAACGAGGCATGGCCGCTTGTGCGAGCCCCCCGATCCCGCCCCACACCTCCACCCCGCGGCGCCGGGGCTCTGCGCAAAGGCGCAGCCTATAGCCCCGCAGAGCGCTTCCTTTAACACGTCCTCCCCCGGCTTGAGCCTATTTGAGATCAGGGCAGCTTTTTATATTGCAGTTTACTTTTTTTCCCCCCTCTGCCGTGGCGCAGCTGCCACTTAACACGTATCCCACCAAGCGCTGGCTGGACTCCAGCGGCTGAACCCGGGCTCTCCTATACGGCGTCCGAGCCTTATGGAGAAAAGGCGTACCGATTCTAGGCGAAGCCTACATGCCCCATCCGCGGCTCCTGCCAAAACGCCCGGGGGCCGCCGGTGTTAAACAGCATCCAATTACACAACACGCGGCGATTAGGACGCGCGATGTCTTTCCGCGTCGCGGCGAGAGAAGCGATTACTCTACGCCTACTTAAGATCTCAAACCTGCCCGATATAATCCCCGTGCATGTGGAAATTAGTGGGGTTTCACCGCGCGCAGGTTCCGTCGCAAGATCAAAAAGCGCCGCGATCATGCGGAGCGCGAACCGGTGTCATCTGTGAGCAGCTTTATGTGATTCACCTTATTAAAGAGGCGCGCTGACCTCGCTCCCGGGCCACAGTTACGGGATTTTTTTTTATTGCGTTACTCACAAAAAAAAAAAACCAGAAAGTGCCTGCGATGTAATCGGATGAGTCATGCCTCTCAGAAATGAAGTGCAGACGGCCAGACCTTATCTCTAACGCCGAAGAATGCTTAACATGCGGCGGCAGTCTGTTTACTGGCCTGCGCCTATTTGTCCCACGTGTTGAGTTCGGAGGTGGCGGTCTGTGCCACTGGCAGAACCCACTGTCTTCTTTAACCAGGCTCTTGCAACAGAGGGCCAAGGAAGTGTTACGGATGAATTTGAAGTGCAAGGGCTGCGTTAGGGGGTTTTGGAAAGCCCCGGAATATGAGGTGTTTAAGGCAAAGGCACACACGCCCGCCTACGGGTTGTATGTACTCTTGTACCCAGCACATAACAGCAGGAATCTGGTGGGACGGGGATTCAGCCTGCCTGTGAGTGACAGCTCACAGTAATTCCAGCCTCCCCGGGGGTTTTGAAAGCCTCGTTTTCCCCTCCGCCAGGAACAGATTGAGGTTTGGATGGTCAGGTAATGCAAGCTAAAGGGTGGATAATGCCCCCGAGGGGTGAGAAGTCCCTCCAGCTTTCTGGGCAGGGGAACTAGCCCCCAGTATACAGCGTCACTCTAACTGCCTGCCAATCACATCGGCGGCTGTCAGGCTGTCTCCTGATGTGGGTGCGTCTGACTTAGTTGCTGGAGCTACATCAAAGTGACAGGTGAGCATGCCACATTTGTGAGGGTGGGGTACCTTCCCCCCCCCCCACCACCACAGACCTCCTCTTGCTAGCTACCGGTTAGTGAGGTCAAATTAGTTCACAGACGTCAGTTGACACACCCCACGTTTGTCATATACATAAAGAGCAGAAGTGGTCTATTTGTCAGTGGGGTTTTATTCCAGCCATGTGTGAAGACAGTATAAAAATAGAGAGTAACATAGATTTTTATAGGGGGTTTGATAAAGCAAACACGATTCCGTGATTCAGGCTTAGGAAGGACGCATGGTCTTTGGAGCCCCGGGGAACACTGGACACCTTTCCTCGCTCGATGCTTATCTCCGTCGAGCTCCTTGATCTTTCTCCCTCTCTCCGTCCTCTGTGTGTCTCGGGGCTCGAAGGCAGCGGGAGGAGCTGCAGTTTTATGACATTAAATATTAAGACCTGGGAATTAATAATAGAGGCTGACAGCTCATCCCCAGTGCCGGGCTGGCTGTCCTCCTGTCTGCCACTCGATGCAGGCCTCGCTCTCTCTCTCTCTCTTTCTCTCTCTCTCTCTCTCTCTCTCCCCCACCCTGCTCTCCTGCATTTTTACTCCTCAATCTCGCTCCCAGTGCTCGCATCCTGGAAAAAGATCCTCCAGGGTGGCGTCTGGGGGGAAAAAGACAAGAGTTTAGAGGGGCTTTTGCAGGCCCAGGAGGCACGTCGGGTTATCAGGCACGCGGCGGGGCAGCCCTGTGTGGTCCTGGTGGCTCTGTGCCCAGAGTCATAAGCACGGTGCCGGAGCCAGCTGTGAGGAAACGGATGACGCAGACGGGTCGGCGTGCCATTGCTCGCCTACCGCAAACACAACCTCGGTGCTTGCCGGCGCAGCTGGCTCTGGTGTTTACGTGAAAATATCCCAGCCTGCTTATGCTTGTAAAAGGTAAAAATTATTTTTCCCTCTGAGTGCTTTCCCTCCTGCTTGGCATGACACAGAAATCTGCTGTTCCGGGCTGAGGCGCTGCAGTTGTGCTATGCGGTTAGATCAGTGCAGAAGGGCCCCAGCCCGTCAGGGAGGGAAAGGGGGAAAGGCACACGGTGACATCGACAAGAGCGCTGCGGGCTGGAAGCCCATTGAGAGAGAATCCTGATCGGCACTGCGGGTGTCAGGCCGCCTCCTTCTCAGCGTGACGACCACCCAAACAGAAACTCCTAGCCAGAGTATACCGAGCATCACGGTACTAGCGTGTTGGAGGATCGGGACTGTCCCAGATGCAGATCACCCCCTTGCTCCCCGTTTAGTGCCTGCTTTACATAAATAAACGCCGGCCGCTGACATTTGCGATAAAGGTCACTCCAAAGCCCTGCGTCCCAACACGCCAGCGGGTCCCGCCACCCACTCTATAAACACGGCCCGTCGCTGGCACCTCTGACACAGCTGCCGCGTAACACCCTACCCAGTAATCGCCAGCATCCCAGGCCCTGCTGGGCCGGCGGACGTGGCGTGGTAAATATTGGTGTTTAATCGCATAAATGTCAGCGTGGCCGCTGAGATCGCGTCCGGCCTGGCTTTCCGTACCTTAGCCGATTCCCCGGAAGCGAACGGGCTGCTGGCACTCATTTGCACCGCTGGAACACACTGGGAACCAGTCACCCCCCCCCCCCCAAAGAGTGATTAACGTACGGCAGATACCAGGCAATTAAGTGGGACCTGTGATTCATGCGAAACAGACTCGTATCTATCAAATCAGGCCTAATCAGAAGCAGGAAATGAAGGGCTCGTACGCTTTAAAAAGTCATTTCAAAGACTCCCCTAATGTGGGGAAATGTCAGGCTACGTCGTGACCTTTCCGCCGCCACCAGAGGGATCTTTCGTGAGTAAGTCTCGCTGTCAGCACTGATCACCGAAGCGGGTGCCTCTGACCCCTCCCCCACACCTCCAGAGCCTGACAGGAGACAGCGCGGGTGTGCAGACGGGACCTGAAGCACGGGAGGGACTGACAGGCACGACGAGGCGAATGAATAGGATTTAAGCTGCGAGGCTCTTTAGTACTTTTGTTCAGTCTGGTTAATGTGATCCTCCACCCAGCATGATCTCCGAGGAGCAACTCTCCAGCCGGATTGACTCGTTCCAACGTTTATCAAGTGCGGATCCGCGCGGAGGAGCCCCAGTGACGTTAGTGCGGTTCCGTACCGAGATCACTCCTCCCCACTCCCAGTGGCAGGTCGTATTTCACAGGGCGGCTGGGCGAGGGAGACACTGGTTACCAGGGATTGCTGATGGAAGGCTGGAAACTTCCCAGGCTTGGCCGGGGCATCACCGGGACGCAGGCGTTTTGGGTACATCTGACAGCCCCTGAGCGCCATCTCCCCAGGTGGCCGTTGGCGAAGTTTAATCCACACGTACTTCGCGGTTCGCTTTGGCACTGAGGGTAAAAGGAAAAACTGAAATGAAAGTGAGGCAGAGGTCAGCCTGGCTGAGCACTGAGGTCTGAACGCCGTTGAATGTCACTGCTGCAAACCTCAATTCGGCCAGCTGTGCCACGCCACAGGGCGTGCTCCTGTCCCAGGTGAACCCGAGCTCTATGCAGCAACTGCAAGAGGCGCATTAAAGTCCATACACACACACAAGTGAGGCTCACACTTATTTTTAGGGACCTTCCATTGACCCCGGTTTTAAAGTGATTTACGGTTTCTAACCCGAGGGAAAAAGTGATAACAAATCACGCGCTGAGGCCGTTGTTTATTTCATAAGGCAGATGAAGCTGCATTTGTCTCGCGGAGCCAACTCCCACGAAGAGCGAAAGCCGTCAAAACACGCCCACGCACACACGACGCGAGCAGGACTCGCTTGCAAGGGCTGCCTCCCCACTAGCTGACGGCAGCCATTGCGCGCCTTGGCGCATGGTAGCGAAACGCCGCAGTTGGGGATGTGCGAGAGGAGAGAGAGCGGGCACCGGCACTCTCCTGAGACGGCAACTGCAAAACCACGTTTCCTAAACGTGATGTGAGGCTGTAGGCTGAAAAAAGGGTGCTTTCCATTTCAGGAAGGGGCGTCTTGCCGCGTGGATGCGCCTCTCGCTCTCGGTGTGCCACGCGTCGGGGCTTTTTGCGTCCGTCACCGAAACGGCCGACCCTGCGCCGAGCCTCGCGGTGAGGGACGGAAAACTAGCAATTAGCCCGACACGTCAGAACAAGCCGTGCGGGGGGGACAGCCGGACAGCACGCGCTCGCTCGCACGCATGCAGCACAAAGGCTGCCGTGCCTCCCGTGACCTTGCTGTGAGGATCCGGAAGAGCGGGGGCTAGAGGAAAACAAAACAGGCCCGGGGCACGGGGTTGAGAGAGAGAGAGAGTGAGGCGCGGCGTGTGCAAAGGAAAGCTGGCGCTGCCGGCTTATCCGGAGGCGACGGACAGAGGTCACGCGGGTTGGCTTGTCTCGCACGGGGGTGGCGTGAAAGCGAACACCAGAGCCCCCAGCCCCCGCACCCACTATCCTGTCAGTCGGGCTGGTGTGGCTGTGCTCTCAGCGCAGCACTGTGGGAGCCTCTTGCTGCCCGGCGGGATGGTGCCGGATATCAGTGATTAGCGGTGCTCTTCAAGGACGGCCAGTGTTGCTCTGAAACACGCCCCCCCCAGCCGCCTGTGCAGTACGCATGACTGCCCCCCCATCCCTGTAATAAATGCGACCCCTGTCCCGTGTGCCGACACACAATCTGGCTATTTTTAGTTCTGTGCCGATCTGGCGGTTTCGGCTTTGCACTTCGTCCTCCCTAGTGGGGGGGGGGGGGGGGGCGGGGTGCGTTTCCCCCCATGCGTACCGGCCAGGATCTCCCTTTCCTGCATTTTCGCTGACCCGTTCCCCCTAACACGGCAGTTCAGATCAGAACCTGCACCAATGGGGGATCAGATGTGCCTGCGTGTGCAATGGACTGGCACCCTAGCCCTGGGCTCTGTGCTGCCTGGGGTCAGCTCCAGGCCCCCTGCACCCTTGACCAGGATAAGCGGTTGGAAGATGGATGAATGGTTAATCTTCCCCAGCATGGCGGTGCGCTCCCCGCACTACGCGGGAAATCTGTCATAGGAAACTGCCGTCGGCCACGCATCGTCTATCTGCTCGATTCACGGCATCTGCGGCTGGCGGCGCCGTCGTATATTCAGCCCTGCTTTATGTTTTATTCATGGGACGGCGCAATTGATCCGGTTCAGTGTGGAGCCGGCAAGGCCCGGCTCACCGAGATTTGGCTCTGAGCTGGAGGATCAACCCAGGTCTTTGCCACTCAGTCGATCTGGACCCCGGGCGGCCTGATTCGCCGAGATATGTCCCGGAGCTGAAGGATGAGGTTGGTTCTGTGCATCTCGGTCAGTTTGGACCTCAGGCAGCCTGGTTCCAGTGTGTTTTTTATATGGAATACACTTCCTCGAACCCCTGTCCAATCTGCTTGTGGGAATCTGCAAAAAAATTCCCCCCGGCAAAACGAGTCATGTTGTTCAGACACCCCCCACCACAACTGTGCGAAAAGCCCAAGATTAGCGCAGAACGGCCCCGTGGCAGGGGCGGGGGGGGGGCAGCTCCTGACAGTTCGATGCGGCGGTAAACAAAACCGGCACGTCCTATCCGTCATCCCAGCCCAACTCCGAGCTGCCAGAAGAACAGACAAACGGCCCGTCTTTGCCCGCGTCCAGCTGCGGTGGAGCTGGGGGCCACCCGCCTCCCCGGGAACGAAAACAAAGGGCGTCAGAGAGGCCCCGTGTGACCGGCCGCGGCATGGCACGCGGCACAATGCGGCCCATTGTGAAACGGCCTCAAGGAGACTCTCCTGAAAGGCCCCGATTGTTCCGCTGGGCCCGAGCCCATCAGCCCGCACACGGACAAATGAAAGAGAAGTGCTTGGGGTGCGTTCGGCCCGAACTCGCCGTACCGGAGGCGTCCACGTGCTGAACCTCTCTCAACTAATAACGGGGCCCTTTGATGAAGAAGCACCCCCCCCCACCCCCCCCTCACCTGCCCCCACAGGCGTGATTCGAGGAAGGGCTGTTTGCTGTAAAACCGCTGCCCCCTGAGGTACGGCAGATTTGCGGAGAGGAAGCGCCATCCATTATTGATGGGAAGGGAAAGTGTTTACAGCAGCAGGCAGGCAGGCCGGGAGCACGCTCGCTCAGAAGCAGCCGAGCGGATCAGGAATGCTTGTGGCCTTTGGCAGGGCAGGAGGGCTGGCGAGTGGGGGAGATTAACACTTCGGGGGTGGGGGCCGCGGCTTCGGAAAGTCCCCCTCCACACACGAGCCGGGGCTTCTGGCTGCTGTAGTGGTATGTTCCGCTGGGAGGGGGCAGCAGAGGTCGTCGTGGCTGACATGCGCCGGGCCGTTGTGTCCCCGAGAAGATGTCACGCTAATCTCCCGGCTTAACGGCGCTCCCGCGGGATGGAGTCGCACCAGCGTGGCGTGGCCAGGCACAGCCGGGGGGCAATGTCAGTCACCGAGGTTATTCCCAGTGCCGCGGCTCGCTCTCGCGGCATGTGGGGGGGTGGTGCACTACCGCCAGCCAGGAAACCGGAGCCGGCCGGCCAACAATCAACAGCTTGCCACGTCCCGGCAGGCTTGCAGGGTGGAGATGTGAGAAGCCGGCCGCACCATGGCAACGGGGCAGCCTCAATTAGGGGAAGGGGGGCATTTCCCTTTTTGTGGTTTGCAGGGTGAGCGAGCGTGCGGCGGGCAGGGGGGCAGCCAGCGCCCGTGATGAAAAATGAATGAGCCGTCGGGGATCCTCATGTGCCCGTCAGCAGACCCACGTCTGCTGGCTAAGGCTGCGTGGGCTCAGTGCTGGCCGTGCTGTTGGGATTAAGCTGCGGCGAGTTTGGGGTGGTGGGGGGGGTGTTGGTGTCGGCTCACAGCGCCGATGATGTTACCCGATCCTCATTTCCACGTCAGAGCTCCTCACACGCACCAGTGATCCGGCAGGCTTACGGACAGGGGGTCCTGCCTCAGGTCCGGGTCATGGTCATGTGACACCCCCCCCCCCAGGGTGATGTTTACCCTCCTCCTTCCTGCCCCCCCATTTCCTCTGTCTGCTGTCCTTTACTGATTACCACTGTGGTTAGCACACACTGCAGTTTCCCTGGTACACAGCCAGTCTGTAACCTCCCATGTCCTTCCTGTGCACTCGTCACGGGGGGTGGGGGGGGGGGCTGTTTCAGGATTATGGCTGTGAAACCTCCAGTCATCACCTCGCCGCCCCCCAACCCCCCCTGCCAGGCATATGTCCTTCCGAGACGCACCCCAGGCACCGGACGCTCCTAACAGCTGGGGGCTCTGATCCCTGGCGCTCGTTACGGCTCCTCTGTTATTCCGCCTGGCTGGTAACCGGGGGTACCCGCGGGAGGGGGGGAGGTTGCAGGGGGAGGGGGGTGCTCTCCGCGTGACGTTAATCGTCTCATGCAAATAGATGCAGATGCACCTTAAATTACCGGCAGCGACGTTTTTAGCAGGTAATTTTTTGGGGAGGGCTTTTTCGCACCTTTATTTCAGGTGCCGTCTCAGAAGAGCTTTCCCCGCTCCATAAACACAGAGGCTGAGCGCCAGTCCAAAGGGAAAGAGGAGTCTCCTGGCACTTTGCAGTAATTCACACTTCCCTCTCTCCCTGTAACGCTCTCCCTTTTTTTCTCTAGCCGCCCACTCCCTCCATCCAGGAGCAGACATACTCGTTCACCAGCGGAACTGGCTCTCTCGGCTCTTCCCACCCATGGGTTCCGACTGCTGGGATATGAGACTCACCCACCAATGAGACCCACCCATCAATGCAGGTGGTTCTGGGACTCCGCCCCCTTTCTCTGACGCTCCACCCCCCTCACCCATAACATCCTGAGCCTTTGATGGCCGCCTCATTGCCTGTGCTTTGTATACACAGGGCAGCAGAGTAGCGTTAAGGACTCCGCCCCCCTCAACTGAAGGTCGTACCGCAGTACCCGATGGTTCAAGTGCCCTCCAGCAGAGTACTTAACTTGAGCCGCTGTGGTAAAACACCCAGCTGTTACAAAGAGGTGGCGGTATGTAACTGCATGCTGCGCATTCGCTACCCTTGCCAACCTTCCACTGACCCCCGAAGCAAAGCTCCGCCCCTGGTCTATCCTGATAGGACGCCCTTGTTGGTGCGTTGCCAGGCAGCGCCCTGCATCCTGACAGCCCCAACCCCCACCTTCCGCTACTGTGTATGCATGCGTGAAAATCCATTGGGTCATTTATTTTTATTTAGCAGATGCTTTTATTCAAAGCGACATACATTTTTTGTGAAAGTAGGGTCAGCCAGTCCCTGGAGAAATTGAGGGTTAAGGGCTTTGCTCAATGGCCCTGGGGTGAAATCACCCTGCTGACCCTGGGATTTGATCTAACGACCTTCCGTCCACGGGAACAGGATTCTAACCCACTGAGCCCAAACTGCATTCAGTCCCTTTGCACTGTGCTACCTACACATCATGTTGGTGAAACAACTTTCTATTTCTTCCCTGACACCCTCATTTCTGTCGGCAGCCTGTCGACGGGCTGCCATATCCCCTGAGATGCTCCTCTACCACTGACATCAAGCAGCATGATGGACAGACCGACTACTTTTTTTCACTTCTATGCACAAGGCCACTCCTTGACATTCATAGGGACACAGAGCTGTGTGTCCAGCACCCTGGCTGAGGAATCCCCGGCTCACCCTCGGCACAGCTGGCCCGAGCTCAGCACACCATGCTCTGGTGCGCGGCAGGCAAAGCCAGGGTCGCGGCGAGGCCAGCTCTGACAGGCAGACGTCTGAGCACCGGCGGATGGGGGGAAATTTATTATTAAAGCTGCATTTCATCTGTCCTGCACTGTTTTTCTTTTTCCACCCCCCCTCTTCCTCACTGCCTCACACTTCCCCGGCGACATCTGCGAGCGATTGTAGCGTGGCAGGAATTATATTAGAGGCTGCTGGAAGCGCTCTGTCTCCCTTTGGTCTCCGACACTACTGCACCCGCGGCGGTCGATGGCTCACACGCACACACATGCGCGGCGCACGCCTGCACGGCACATGTACACAAATGCACGGCATACACACAAGCCAGTATGGCACACGCACAGCCGTGGGAATATGCGTGTCACACACACATACAGATTTGTGCAGATCGTCTGCACGCATGCAGAAATGCACAGGTCCTGTTCTTGTATGGATACATACATGCATGAAAAGCACCCGTATGTCAATCATCTTTGTACACATATAAGCACACAGTGTGCACAAGGAAATGCATGCATGGGTGCCCTGCCGAGCCCAGACAAGCAGCTTGTTACTCTGATGTTGGGAATAGGAATTCTGAAGATTGTGTTCAGAGACAGAGAACAAAACGGTGTGTAGTCTGCATGTGAATCCTACCTTCTTAATGTATACTCACTCAACCCCAGTGTTTATCTTGCCTCCATGGCAACCACTCATTCCATTCATGTTTATCCTGACTCCACAGCAACTGTTCAACTTAACACTGCTGTTTATCCCATCTCTACAGGGACTACTCAATCAACCCCAGTATTTATCCAAATTCTACAGGAACCACTAACTCAACCCCAGTGTTCATCCCACCTGCAGTGTATAGTCACTCAACCCCAGTGTTTAATCCCGACTGCAGTGTAAAGTCACTCAACCCCAGCTGATGATCACCACAAAACTCTAGGGGCACCAAGTTTATAATATCAAAATCTGAATCAAATCAAAACCATGTCATGCATGCATGCATATGACTTTTATTGTTCATGGTCATCCCCCTCCAGTAAAAAGTCATGAATCAATTTGTGTACAATGAATAAGGAAGAGAAAAGACCTAAACATTGTTACATATGCACAGAAGAAAATCTTCTGGTCAGTCAGTTCATTCGCAGCACAACGGTACCTTTCATTCTCATGCAAGAGTATTATTGTTGAACGTAATAAGAGGTCTGCAATTAATCCAGGAAATGCTGGTATTATCGTGTCATTAAAAGAGCAATTGGTGCATTTTAAGAGGAAATAAGGTTAAATAACCATTGGATAACAGTGTTTATTTACTGGCCAATAAGCGGTATGGATGCTTAAACAGAGGAAAAATATTCACATGATACGTGCGCTAAAGATGGCCCTAAAGTGGAAGACCACAAAACACACTAAATAACGCTCGATAAATTTCCCAGGTAGTGGCTGATGAAACAGAAGCCTTTCTCGTCCCTTGGCCGCGAAACTATCTTTGAGGAAGCGATCGCCATGTGCCTCACCGTCAAAAGCGAGCGGCCGCAGCCGGCCTGATGAATATTTAATGGTGGGTAGCGGTGCGGCCGCTGCCTTTTTTAAATGCCAGCGGCCAGGGAGATGAAAAGGCCAGTGGAGAGCAGCACCGGAGAGGGGCTCAGGGGCACGGCGCCGGATTACGCACGGGCAGCGCTCTGCCAAATGGGCCGACCCCAGCCCCGGCACTGCAGCGCTAAATTTAGCAGTCAATGCATCCATTAGCGAGCGGGCGCCGGTGATGAGAGGCGCAGACATGTGCTGGGCCGGTCGCTCTGCAATTCCTGTGCATGGCTTAACTGCGGGGACGGCCAGATCAGAGCGGCACACACAGATACCCACTAAAGACACACACAAGATGATCATACACTAATGCTCCGCACTGACCTAACAAATGCACAGGAATGCACCACACAGTGAGAGGTGATCACAACACTAATACAACACACAGGTCTAAGATACACACTCAGAGGAATATACCACACACTTACAGATGGTTATTGTCACGGCGCGACGCCATGCCGGAGAATGAAACTGATAGGAACGTCATGAACACACGCATTATAGATGATATACATGGACTGCTGTAATATTCATCCACCATTTCACGTATATGCCGGCAGAATAACAACTTGTTTGTGGAACTGATGTGTGGAATCGTAGGCCATGTTTGTCCGTTTGTGTGTTTGAGGTTTTGTTTGGCATG
>JAODKN010000037.1:13896665-13907593 GCA_026774425.1 Petrocephalus zakoni
CATTTCTGTCTTAATAACTGAGTGGATTATGATCAGAGGAAGGTTAAGTTTAAAATAAAAATATTTAAATGTAATATGTTTTGAATTTCTCCTGGTCCTTATTTTAAATGGGTCATAAAAAAATATCAAAAATTATCGATATTGACCGATATGAAACACTGATATCGTGATACAGTTTTCAGCCATATCGCCCAGCCCTAGGAGGGATTCTGCTCATTCGGCATACTTCATCTGCAAAACATGGGAAGAACCTAAGCAACAAGCAATGTTTCGGATTTAAGGCCGGATGCTGCTTTGACAAGCATAAAACCCCAAACCACTAAGGTACAGCACTCAGGCTTCTGGCAAACTCAGGCCACGCCCACCTCCTGATCCTGGAGCCGGACGAGAGAGATCCAACAGATCCAACATTTTACATCATCACCTTATTCAAATGCCTTTCAGATCTTCCACCCCACTGCACCTGTACTCCCAATTGCCCGCAAGTAACCCACAGAAGCAAGTGCGTACTAATTCCCAGACTCACAAACACACCCCCCCCCCACACCTCCGTAATGCTCAGTGGTCACTGTCAGATGGCTAAGAGTCTGTCTCCTTGTCATTCTTGGATGTCATGAGTCTAAAGACGCACGCATAAACGAAAGGAGATCCTCTTATCCGTGTCCTAGGCTTGCTATGGGGTGAGCGTCCGCTGCCAAATAAAAGCTGTCGTCATGACCGCTTGTCTAATGGAGTGCGATACACGGCAGGACTGCATACCCCGAGAGACGTGACGCTTCCCAGCATCCCCCGGGAACATGGACAGTTCGCTCTATTAACCTTGGCAGCCATCCGTGCCTGACTCATTCTCAGATGCCCAAGAAATAAATAAATAAATAAATAAAGGCAGCATTTTAAAGGAGCCGGTCAACGCGGCAGCCGTCGATGCCTAAACATCGTGCAAAAACGTGAAGTGTGCTGTGGCGCTGTCAAAATGGAAAAAAAAATGTATTTGGAAGCCGACCTGCATGTATACTTAAATATACCTCATTCACATTTGGTGGATCATTTAAAGATCACATTTCTTAGCATGCAAAGGCCATTTGAGGCCTTAAAAATCAGACCACGCAGTGATAGGCAAAAATAACAAATACAAGCCGCATTTATAAAAAATGTAAGGAAAGAAAATAGCAGATTATCATTTTGATTAGATCCACCTATACAGGAGATTTCTCAAACTGCTTATGTACTAGTGAAGAGGGGAAAAACCAACAGACTAATAAACCACAGAATTTACTGGGAAGCAGATTACACAGAGCTCCACATTTTCAAAAAAGACAGCCGTTACATTCTTCACCAGACACCGCATTAATTACAATGTGGCTTAAAATGTTTTTTTGAACAAAAAATGTCTGATTTGGACGCAGCAACTCAAGGTCTAAGCCTTATAAAACCATCACCGTGCTCTCGAGAAGCAGAATATCAATCTGTGAACCACAGATGGAGGAAACCTGTCTGAGATCTCCTCTGGACACTTTCCATGCTGAACTACAGGTTTATGGTTATATATACAGCTCTGGGGAAAAAAAAAGAGATGACAGCAAGATTTTCAGTTTCACTCTTGTCTCAGTCTATTTGGGTAAGCGCCTGTATAAAACGTACAGTTTTTGCTACCTCCAGCCTGTCTCTTCCCTGCTTCTGACTGATGAAGGGCTTCTTCCTTGCTTTATGGGACCTCAGTCCTGCTCCTAGGAGCCTGATACTAACTGTCCTAGCTGTGCACTTCACAGCACACTTCCCATTCTTTTTGAAGGTCATCCTGCAATTTAGGAGGTGCTGATATGTTAACAGGCATCTCTGGCATTAGAAAGTTGCTTCTGCCAGTTACCCGCCTGGTTTCTGGTCATTCCCAGCGTCTCCTGCTTCCCCTCGAGCTTGGGGACTGTTGTCTTAGAGACTTTTTAAATATACAGTGGTCTCAATTTTTCCAAAGCTGTATTTTTGGGCTTTAATTACACTCCTAGGGTACATCTAAGTTGTGCCCAAATATGGTGATATGTTCAACTAACAATCTTGTTTTATGTTGCTGTTAAATATTTCATTCGTGAAAGAGAAGAGTGATTTATTTAAGGCAGGGGTGCCCAATCTTATCCGCAAAGGGCCGGTGTGTATGCAGGTTTTCACTGTAACTCCCTAATTAGATCACTAATTAGAGGACTGATGGGCCGAAGAGTCCTCACACCTGGGTTTGAACAGCTGACCTAAAGGTTATCCCGAAAACCTGCATACACACTGGCCCTTTGCGGGTAACATTGGGCACCCCTGATTTAGCGTGACAAGATAATCCATGTCATCCAGGACACTTTGAGCTAGGACAGGATTTGTAAACCACCATTTCAATTAAAAGGACCTGGATTTCACTTAAGGGGCTAGTTCTTGCTGTGTGCTGATTGGTCAGTCTCCTATAATCATGCGCGCATCACTAATGTTAAATGCGAAACAGCTGGGCGAGTCTTTCAATCAAGGAAACAAACCAGTCGAAGCACAAGAAGAATTAAACTATTAGCCAACCAAAGGAGCCTTTCAGGTTTAAAGTATAGTTTATAAAATCTGAAGTAGCTCAAAGTGTCAGGGCAGGGATTTTCTGGTCACCCTATATTTATTGTATAAAATTATAAATTGACCGGACGCCGCCGAGCTGCCCCGCCCCCAGAGGTCACGTGTTACCGTGCAGGCATGACCCCGGCGAAGCAGCAGCTGATCATTCATTACGTACACTGACGTTATGCGTATTTTTTTTGTTCCCAACTGAAATCAATAACGAGAAAGACTTTAGCTGTGACAGAACAGACCGAACAAGATACAATGAGGTTCCCTTTCCTCGGCCAACGCAATATAAAATGTTACCGACTATGAGGTCTCTTTTTATAAAGACGCTTTTCTTTAAATTAAAATTATGCTGCAAGTGAGATGTCGGATCTGAGCCGTGCCGTGAGAAGGGGGTGGTGACGCCACGCAACGTCGTTGCAGAAAAGGTCCCCTTTAATTAGCGGAGCTTCCGGCGAAATGTATCGGGAAGCGAAACGGCGTGACGTAAGGCGGTGCAGGTGACTCACGCCGGCCGTTTTAGGCCGGGGCTCCTTGCACCTGCCTACCATTTCAGAGAAGCATGAAAAAGAAAACTGTTTACTTGTGCCCAAGTTACCCACCCCAAAACGTCCCAGTGTTCTGCTTTTCCGATGTGCTTATCAGGAAGCAAATCCATGGTGACTGCGTAAATGCAATTCCTTCGTTTGTGTAAATTGCGGTTCGTGTTATCCAAGCCGGCCTTTTTAGACCTAGCTGCCCGGGCAAATTCCTTTCCGATTGCATACAAAGCGTTTTATTTATGGGTACAGCTGTCTGTAACAAAATGTTTGCCACGATCGTTCGGTACTAACTCTTCGTGCACCAAAGCTAAGAATCAAGCCAAAATAGCTCTATATGTTTTAGAACAAATATCACACGATTAGCTGGTTAAACGCTTAAAATACAGCCAACGAGCTAATCAGTGTCATACAAATACAGCAATTCAAGGCTGCTGAAATTATAGACTGTCGCCATGTCTCAAAATAACACGAATACATTTTAAAGTACTGGAAAATGACAGCGTCTGACATCTCTTCATAAGTGAGATGCAGTTATAGTTATGATTTGTACTTACACTTCTGTAGTCGTCAAAATCTGCATTAAAGACATTGCAGATTACGTGTTTTAGTCATTTCGCACCGTTGATTAACGGCTGAAATAAATGTCTTTAAAATAAAAAACAGGAGCTGCGGCGTTGGTACGGAAAGTGAACGGGGACAAACAGAGTATCATTAAAAAACGTCGTACCACATACCTCGGCGAATGGGAGCGTCCCTGTTTTTACGGTTGTAATAAAGGTCATTGTTCCTCCCCAGCATTTAGGTCCGCGTTATGAGAACAGAGCAGAAAGGATCTGGGAGGGATCTTGTTAGAATTAAATTAGATAAATGTGATGTTAAAAAACATCGCGAATTATCCGTGGCTCAACGCATGATGGCACTGTTTTTGAAAAGAGTGTGTATATAAGTGGGGAAGTACTTTATTTTATTAAAATGACGGTCAACATAAGGAAATATCATATAGCGACGCGTCGCATTTAGGTAATGGTGTCCAGTTCTATTTGTCTTTCTTTAAACACTTGCATAAATGTTAATAAGCACAGTGGAGCTGCCGAAGGGCAGGACGAAGGGTGGGCCTCCTGCCCGAGTAACCTCACCGCCCATGCAAAGTTCCATCACCTATGAGTAAACCAGAATTACACAGGTACTCCATTCCAGTCTCCCATGTGTGCTACAAGGTAAAAACTGAATCATCCGTCTTTTTGTTAGGCTAGCCCATAACGAATTTTTCTTTTAATAATTCTTTTTTTGTTCAATTAACGTGGTAAATAGAAATCTATTCTGCAGGTTCTTCTTTCATTTTAATGTAATATTGATAAATCATGAACATTACGTATTTTATGGATATTGAATGTATGTGCCAGTTACATAGTTAACCGTTCCCCTTTTCAGTCGAAATCAGCAAATATGAGCAAGGGCAACATCTCTTAGCTCTTGCAAAGTTGGCTGTATAGGTATGAATCAAATCGGCAAGAGTACAATAATTTCCATATCACACCCTTGCAACAAAAATGATTTCTCCATAATTCCAGGCACAGTACAAAAAGCTATTAAACACAAAGAAGAGATAAAACAAACAGCACATTGTTTATCCAAGAAATTACATTAAAACTGGAGTCAAATGGAAACAGAGTGTTTATGGGTAACAGATGTATGATACTAATTTAAAAATACATGTACATATTATTATTTTAACATTTTTGTAATAAAAAAAATCTCATGGAATCTGTCATTATTCTATGAAATCAATAGGACTGATGGATTCCAGATCACAGACTTTTTTTAACAATTTATAGACATCACGCATGTTACAGTATTAATGCACTTAATTTCAGCATATTCAAGTCAGTTAATATACATTAACGGACATCATACAGGCAATTGAATTGGCTTCTCCTGATGTACCATCAGGAAAAGAAAACCTTCAAACAATTTTAAGAAATTATGTGCGATTCTACACCAAACTCGAACCCGTTAGATTTTAAATGAATTTACTAGCTATATTATTCAGTTCAGCACATGCATCCGTGAATTAGCTGACGGATGGACCCAGCGCAGTAAAAGATGCCTAGCACAAATATATTAAAGGGACGTGATTTTATGTCGGCACAAGAGTCCAATGGTCTCTTTCCGGTAATTTATTAATTCAATAAACTTTAGCTCTTTAGCGCAGCATGATAATCCGCCTCGGTTTTCTCAGTTTCTTCAAAGAAACGTCATAGATCACAGAGCCTAATTTCGAATGCTTCACGAAAGCCAAATTCCACCAGAATGAACGGGAAATGAAGCGCTTCAGTGCCCCCAGGCTCCGATACCGATCTCCTGCTTGTACCTGTTGGTAAGAGTGTTGGCCTTTCGGGTCAATTTAGATAAAACCGTATGCAGGCCATTCAGGTGGAAGTGAAAGAGCTTCTCCAGGTCTTCATCGTCGCCGTCCGTTTCGATTCTCGACAAGTCAAGGCCATTTATACCTACCTTTTCCTTTCTTCTCTCGTCCATATGTAGGACGCCCCATTCGATGTCATTTCTGATGGATTTCAGTAGAACGTAGTTACTGTACATGTCACCGCCGCATAAATACGTCGCCGAACCGTTGCCGGCGGACCTGATGGGGCTGATGCTCTTATCGTTTTCCAACGGCACGTCCCTCAGTAGGCTGGGGACCATAACAGTCTGGTCCATGTTATTCACAGCGCTAATGAACCGGTTCATGGCATTAAACAGGGAATTCTTCTGATTGTGCGAATCTGAGATCTGCATCATCTTGCCTGAAGCGCGGACAGCACTGCAATACGCTCACAGACTGACGTGTTGGGAGATCGACTGCAGAGACCTGGAGGACACGGTGCCGGATCCCAGAGGGGTGTAGGAAATCACCTCAGCTCTAAATGAATTTCGCAACAAAGGTGATGATCTTGCAATCGTTTTAGACACGTTATTGCTCCTGGGGAAAACCGGGTGCTGGAATCTGCGAGTCTTCGAAAAAAGAAATACGGATCTTTTCGGTTTTGCTGTGCGGTGTAAAATAGGATTTCTCTCCTTCGATCACTGCTTCGCGATCTTGTCAGCTTCTGTTATCAGCTCTTGTAAAAAGAACCGGCTTTAATGCAGAAGGGCGTTTCCAGGACCTGCCGGCCGACATTAACATCCACCCAAAGTTGTAACAGGATCCCAAATGCCTACAATAAGACATGCAAAAAAAACTCATGGCTACAATTCTCACATACAATATCTTATTAACGTATTTGTTAGCGATTAACAATGGACGTAGGTGGATGGGCTAGTTTGCTGATCTCTAGCCAGCATTAAGGTGTGACTCTTATAGCTACTGTAAAGCACACCCCACAAAAAGAAATGCACCGAAATAAAGATATTGCTGCAAAATTACGTTGCTATTTATAAATTCTATTGATATTGATATCATATCAAAGTACAACTAAATTTTGTGCCGTAAATCCTAAAACCATACATTTAATTTGCGATTATAAAAAAACATTCATATACACACACGAACATATATAGCTAAATAATCATCTTACGAATCGGTAACTTGTCCGGTGCTCCAGCACAGAAAGATCTTCGAGGGACAAAGTTGCGAAAAAACGAACAACTGGCTAATTTGTATCAGAGGGATATAGAAGGTCTGTCCCGGACGACGGAGTGCAGAACACCCTGGAACGAAACGATGTGCGGCTCCTGCAATATTCATGAGCAAACGCATCAGCCCACGGCCGTACCCCCGATCTCAGCCAATCACAATCTTTTCCGGCTTCTCGAGCGCCAGGCTCGACTATTACCCGTCCAATCAAAGCGAGGAGGGGGGCGGCTGGGCTCCTGCCAAGGCAGACGGCCCACGGTGGGCGGGGTTACCGGGCGCAGTCTAACAGCGGCCAGTTCAGCCCGACGCGGGGCGGCACTGTAACTTGATATGCGAAGTGGCGTCTCTGGGTTTCGAGACCTCATTTCACCTTCCAGTATGAGTCATTCGCGCTTTTGCTGCTGAGCCCTAAACACTCCAAATAAAGGACGTATGTTAATCTAGACCAACAGCAAAGAGCATTCACTTACACCCATACCCAAGTGACGCCCACGTACCACCTTGTATGACTTCGGTCGTATGCATAGTTAACGGACGATCTTTGATTGCTGGGATGAGGGTGGCACGGCAGGGCAGGGGGTCGCACTGAGGCCTCACGCATCTCAATGATACAAAAATGTCAATTTCTGTATCTTAAAAGGTACATTTACCTTACAGCTAGGATGCAATTGCCAGACACCTGAGGGTAGCGCCCCAGTGACAGGTAACTGTACCCTCAAAGGTACAGATTGGTATGTTCTTTCTGACAATGCTCCGAGCTGCAGGCTTTCGGAATAATATACCCCCCAGTTACATAGAGACCCTGATTTTAGATGGATTATTGTAAGATAAGACCTTTTGTTTACTGTCTGTCCCCCCCCCCTTCAAAAATTTCGCCTGCGCCCCTGCCCCCCTTTCACCAAAAAAGTAGTCTACATCAGATCCGCCTTATGACCAAGTACTAGGGATGGGCGAAATTACTGATTTTCTTTTTAATCCAATGCGAATGAAACTAAATGTTTTTATTTCTATCCCGATATTCAATGGCACCTTTTTTTACGGCCACTGGATTAAATTTACTGGGGGGTGGGATCGGGTCGGCGGGGGTGCCGAACGATCATTTTTGTGGCTTAGGTGTGTAATACCTACTTCATACCTTTACGATGCCGACACCGCCCCTTTCATGAGACCGTGCATACATACATACATACATACATACATACTGTAGATGCATGCATACAACCCAGGTCGAAAAGTAGCAGGGATGTGCGGCAGGGGGCTGGGGGGGTACCTCAGCACCTGCCCCCGCCTGAATGAATAAAAGTGCAGCCAGGCGCCCTATCATGTTTCAAGTGTGTCCAACTCGCTTCCCAGAGCCGAACTCCAGCTGAGGCTACGAACACGGAAACAAGATAGCGGCGATACGCCATATTCTGTGACCGTCGTAAAGTGTGACTCTAGGGGGCGCTGTCTCACATGTGACTGGGAATGGACGCGAGGTTCCTGCATGTTCACGGTTTCTGTACCCTAATCATTTTAACTTTGTCAAGGCGTCAGACTTTCCAAAGCTGCGGCATTTCCACGTTCTGTTCCGTCCCCTTATTTGTATTTCTCAGTGTTGTCTCCGGAACCCCGAACGGAAATAAGTCTTCCGCCTGTGCTTTCAAAATCAACATTCGCGAATCATATGGATGGCTAAAAGTGGGTTTTTCTGAGCCGCAAACATAACCAATGTTGCGACAATTTTCCACGATTGCTCGTTTTTTAATACTTATTTATTAATTTCAAAGGGGATGCGTGCAAGCTACATAGAACTATCGACTAAGGATATATTAATGTAGGCTATGTCAATGCAGATTTCAAGTAATTGTTTAAAGACGACATAATACTTCTTTTCATTTCTCATACGTTCTGATCGTTGCACGGCTGTTTATTTAACCAGTTTTATGATGCACGATGCCGTGCACCATGTGTGGTCACACATCACGAATGCTCGATATAATGCAAAAACAACATTAGAAGTGTGCAAGTGGCACCCGATCATTAATGATGTATTGTTGGGGCCACAAAATATAACGTCAGATGTCAGAAAATGTCAGAAAATTTTGCCAGCGCAAAACCGTACATCTCAGCAATTTATTACTTCCAGGATTATAATTTTTTTTATGATAATTCGCTCGACATCGCCCCTAGAGTCACACATTACGACGGCCACAACCTAGACAGGAACGAGAACAATCTAAAATACGAGCACAAACACGAGGCTGAAGTTGGTTCCTTATTCGCAGCTCCTTATTCGGATTTTCCGGTCCACCTTAAATGCTGCGCAACCAATTGCAATTCCGCTCTTGTGCCTCTAAGGGGGGCTTATTTACCGAGGCTTACGTTCGGAACTTCAGTATTTCGATTTGTATTAACTTAATAAATGCTTTGAGCCAAAGAAAACACACTTCAGAAAGACATAATATGATGTTTGCAAGTGATTTTACTTGTTACCAGCCTGGCTGTTTTCACCTTCAAATCCACCTGAGAACATAGCTCACGTACACCTTGGTTGTCATTATGTGATTTCCAGACAGGTTTTCATGGGGTTGAACGTCTTGTGCAGCAAAAACGCAGCTGAATATCAAAGACTGTCATGGTTGCCTGGCTCAATGTATTCTTCACCGTCAAGTACACCTGGGAACTATCAACTGACATTTACATTGGTTTTTTACTAAGTGAAAAATGGTTTGTGTCACTGCAAATATGAATGGTCTCTGTTCCTTGGCATAGTAGAAAGGAATACTGGAGTACAAAATAATGTTTTTAATCTTATAACATTGTAAAACTTTTCTTTATGTATTTAAAAAAGTAGTGTGACACTGAAAACGAAAATTATTAACTATTATTTCTACAAAAATGTACTGTGCCAATTATAAACTATAATAAATATATTATTTATTGAGGAAATGGTGCAATCACAAAGGTTTTTGAGGGCCAGTCAGACCACTTGGTGCCTGCCAACTCTGCTGTGATGGTGGAGACTGACCTGTTCCTAATGGCAGGGCAAATGTTAGGGCATTGCTTCTGGTATGGTGGCCCTGGTTTCCCTGGTCTCAGCCCAGCCATCAAACATGTTCTGTGTGGGGGTTCCATTGACACTGCTGCAGTCACAATTGAAGACTGTCCTGATTTGGACATCCGTGAAACAGTCCAGCTGGTCAGAGAAAGCTGTGTTTTTGCCTAATTCAACACTGTAAAAGTGATGGCTCTCAATTTCACAGAGAATTCTGGGCGAACTTATGAGTTTTTTTCTACATGAGAAATGTCAACCTTTGCATGGTGTGGGACCTTCCTCTCCCATCTCTAAACAACATGACAGTGTTGTCAACCTTTGCATGGTGTGGGACCTTCCTCTTCCATCTCTAAACAACATGAAGTAGCTTCATGACAAGCTGGTCCTGCATGCAGTAAAACTGATTTTAGTTTGCATAATTTGTTCATGCTGATAGTATTGGTGTTTTAGTTTATCCAGACTTATTTTAGTTTATCCAGAAGGTATTAAAATGAGAGTGTGCTGCAGCATTGCATGAAAAACTTGTTCCTGCTTTCATAAACGGGGCAGAGATCTTAACGCATTGCTATACAGATCGGCGGTACCATAAAACATGCGCATGTGCACGCAGATCAGGCAGGGACCACAGATCTGGGAACCGCAACTAATAATGATGGTGGAGTCAGTCGAAAGAACAGAAGTGTGGTTGCACTTCGCTATAATCATTTCGGACCGTGCTCATTACCAAAAGTGCAACAGGTGTTTTATGTGTAAAGGTATTGCATTAAAATCATTTATTATGTTTGTTTTACATTTCCATCATCAGAACACTTGAATTTGTTTAAAACATTTCTGTGAAATTGTGAAGTTTTATTTAGCATTTCACATTTAATATAATTTTGTTAAATAATGCAATTTTGTTGAATAATAATAGTGATTTCTTGAATAAAGCAATGTTAATTCTGTTGTTAATTCGAAGTACAGATAAGAATACAGTTAAAGTACCAGACCGATAAGCAGTACCGGTAAGAGTAGTAGTACCGTTAAAACCTTAACGATATCCATCCCTGATGGTTAAGCATGGTTGTATGGTAAATTTCCTTTTATACTGGTGATGCGGGCAAAGGCATTACAGCTGCTTGAAATG
>JAODKN010000037.1:13916890-13930996 GCA_026774425.1 Petrocephalus zakoni
CGGCTGCTGGGCACAATAAAACCCCGTTCTCCCTGCATTTCTGGATCCTGGTTTCGCTTCTTTGCAGTTTGTGACAACTTACTTGATTAAGTGGGAACAGAAATCACTGTAGTTCTCATGAATAATAAAGAAAGCAAATCGCAACTCAAACCTGCATAGCAAATTCTACCTAGATAGCATCGAGAGCATTCTCACCTCGTGCATCTCAACAAGGTGTACCAGCTGCATAAGATCAGAGAGGAGAGCCCAGCAGGGTGTCACCAGCAGTGCTCAGAGAATCATCGGTGTACCACTGCCCACAATGGAGAGCATTTACAGCAGCCGGTGCCTCAGCAGAGCAACCTCCATCTCCAGCGACCTCACACACCCCTCGTCATCGCCTCTTCAACCTCCTGGCCTCTGGCTGGCACTGTAGGAGCATCACAGCCCACACTACCAGGATGAGGGTCATCTATCCAAAAGCCATCAGCATTCTAAGCCAGGCAACCAAATGTTTCTCCAATGACTGATACATAGCGCCAACCATTATTTATCTGTCGTGGACTGTAAATATTTAACTCATATTTAATTGTTATCTCATACTGTACATACCTATTCTGGGTCCTTCCCTGCCAGAGCTGAGCAGTATAGGACGATTCAAATGCAGTGGAAGCTACAGAGATGACACACAATCCCAACGACCATCAATCTATTACCTGCAGTGGAGCACCTTTTGGGACCACTACAGCTCCAAGATGCCCCAGTAATTTAGTGTGAGGTTGCAAGATCTCAAGGAGGCATTGAGAGGGACTTGGGTGAGGCAGAGGCTATGTACTAACTGCAGAAGACATATTGGTTCCTGAACCCCATGTTGGGGCGATCAGTGGTGGAAGCTAAGGAAGAGATTACAGGCATCCATACATGCAATGGCTCACTTAGCAAACTGCACTAGATGCATCACAACACCCTGCTGAGGCAACAGCCAGCCACTCCACAATTTACCAGAACTCTAAGTATTTACGAGTACTACACGTGTAATTTGTAACAAGATACTATTTGATGTATTTGTGTCCATTTCTGAGTCCCAGCCCACAGAAACTGTAGACGAAGGCCAAAATAAAAATCAATGAAACCTTAAACACAAGCACAGACTCACTTAACACTGAAAGAAACCGACACACAGCCATAAAAGAGGAATATTACCATCAAAATCACACAAGCGCACAGCAAAAATGTAGAATGTAAAATGTAATAAATTATATACTGTGCTGCCGAAAAACAAAATAAAAAAATATGACTTATCAAGAAATATCCATCAAGAAATAAAGGGTACAACTGGTAGTGTCAGAAATGATATCCTCTTATTTACAGATATTCCATATTTGCATAAAATATTACAAATTACACAGAAAAATCACAAACCTATTGAATACACAGTAAATGACCGTAACCACAATGAAAAAAAAGACAGTGTTGTGTTCAGATAAGATTATGTACTTCGTATATCCCAGTGGGAGATTCTTCTTTACAGAGCAGCAAGGTACATAAAGTGCAAAGGTTCATATAGACAAGGTGCACAGGAGAAGTCACAGAAAAAAAAGCTCCCGAAATGGAGATGCAGGAGACTCAGGGCAAAGATGTGAGAGAATATTATACTAATAGGTATAGGGAGGTAGACTGGAGGTAGCCATCCTTTTAGGCTGGTCATCCCCTGATATTCTCATAATCCTTAAGAAAAGCATGATTACCCTTTTCTTCCCCTCGGCTTCCCTGCATGAGCTCCAAGCCTGGCCAAGGAGGAATCCTTAAGTGGGCCAATCTTGGGTCGCTCGCTGTGCTCCGGTATCCCCTCTTAAGATTGACCATATGTGAGCCATGGTTATTGTTGATGCTAGAGGTCTGATTGCCCCCTGGTGGTTGGTCGAAGTTTTGCTGCTGGCCTGCTGACGCACATACTGAAAACAAGTACAAATAGTAAGCAAACAAACCATTGTGCAAAGAATAAATAAATGTCCTTAACTGTTCTGTGTTAATCACAGCTGTGTGTTAATTTCCTGCTTTGAGTAGTTGCCAGGATGTTATGCTGCGGATGTTATGCTGCCCTCTGTTGAACGGTTAAAAACCGTTTGGCTTGCCAGCCGGAAACCAGAATATCCAATGCAATGACATACTCCAAAAATCAAGGGGTGTGCAAAGTCCACCAATTAAAGCACATTTTACTAGATGTGTCTGTCTCATTTCATTTTAGAGCTAGAGTTTAGACCTTTCATTTATGTACTCCATTGCATGTTAATAATTACAGTGAATTACGGTAATAATTACAGTGTATTAAAAATACATGTATAGACATGCCTGTAAAGACCATTTATTCTACAATTTGTGCTATGAATGGACACTCCTGGCAGCAGGGACTGCAAGTGAGCATGAAGAACACATGCTAACATTCAAATACTTCATCTAAAATTCATCGGTACAGAAACCCGGAAGACCAAGGACTATGCAGCAGTCGTCATTAGCTGAAAATGCTGAACCAATAGCATATCTCAGTATAGCTGATGCCTCCTATCTTCATAGCTAAAAGATCAAGCACAAATGAAGAAAGAGCTCAAACCGCAAAAATGATCAATGTATATAAGAGAAATCAGCTATATTGACATAAGCTATTGGTTCAGCATTTTGAGATGATGGTGATTGCTACACATCACAACCACCACTGTATACCATTCTTTCTGATTGTTGCTAACTATATCCGAAAAGAAGTCACTGAACTGTACCCAGAAAGTCACTAGGTGACATCACATGCTAATTTGCATATCAATTGCATCATCATGTCGCGTTCACGTTCACTCAAGTGCCACCACAATGTGTTCACTCTTCTCCTACTCTGTACCTAATACTCATATAGGCTTTATTTTAATGCAGCTCAAAGTATTTAATTTATCATCTATTCTATTCTATGTTCATTTATATTATTTACACCCCTCCTGGAGCCGACACCTTATCGTGGTGGAGGGGTTTGCGTGTTCCAATGATCCCAGGAGCTAAGTTTCCCGGGGCTTTATGCCCCTGGAAGGGTCACCCAAGGCAAACTGGTCTGGGGTGAGGAACCAAACAAAGCACGGCTCACCAGATCCCTTATGATGAGCAAAAACAGTGATTTACATTTTCACTCGCCCGGAAGCGGATCACCGGGGCCCCCTGGCGAGCGCCTGGTGGCCAGACCTGCACCCATGGGGCCTGGCCGGGCACAGCCCAAAGAAGGAATGTGGGTCCCCCCTCTAATGGGCTCACAACTTGTAAGAGGGGCCATGGGGGTCGGGTGCAGAGTGAGCTGGGCGTTAGTCAAAGGCAGGGACCTTGGCGGTCTGATCCTTGGCTCCAGAAGCTAGCTCTAGGGACATGGAATGTCACCTCTTTGGCGAGGAAGGAGCCTGAGCTGGTGTGCGAGATTGTGAGGTTCCGACTAGATATAGTCGGGCTCACCTCGACCAGTCTCCTTGAGGGGGGTTAGACCCTCTTCCACTCTGGAGTTGCTCACCGAGAGATGCGCCAAGCAGGGGTAGGCATACTTATTGCCCCCTGGCTGAGTGCCTGTACATTGGGGTTTACCCCGGTAGACGAGAGGGTGGCCTCCCTTCGCCTTCGGGTGGGGGGACGGGTCCTGACTGTTGTTTGTGCTTATGCACCAAACGGCAGTTCAAAATACCCACCCTTTTGACTCCATGGAAGGGGTGTTGGAGAGCACTCCTCCTGGGGACTCTCTTGTTCTGCTGGGGGACTTCAATGCTCACGTGGGCAATGACAGTGAGACCTTGAGTGGCGTGATTGGGAGGAACGCCCCCCCCCTGATCTGAACCTGAGCGGTATTTTGTTGTTGGACTTCTGTGCTCGTTATGGATTGTCCATAATGAACACCATGTTCTAACGTGCCACACAGTGTTTCTTAGTGCTGTCACTCTAGCTTCACACTGGAGTGCTGACGTTTAGGGACTCCCCCATGCCTGTGTTCCCACCTGCCTCTCCCTCTTATTCATGCTTCCATAGCCATATCTGCTGGAGCCTAGATATTGCACTCAACCAGTTGTTTGCACTGCCTCTAGTCTCCCCTACTCTGGCTAATGGCCTATTTCTTATTCCCCCCCACTCCTTCTGGGGTGTGCTGCAAGAGGCCCAAGAATGTGAAGATTTTCTGCCTACTCTGCTGTCTGCAATATCTCTACTGTCTCTGTCACTGAAGAATGGTAAGCTATGATATTCTAAGCTATGAGATCCAATCCAAGGATATTCTACAAGCTTTCATGCACATCTCAGACTTAACAGGGCAAAATGTGATGTTTGTTTTTATTTGCATATACTGTCTGCATGTTTAGCGTGCAGTTGCAGGTTTGGAAAAAATTGAGACCACTATATTTTTTCAAAATTTTCAAATCATTTTTAAATGCTGGTTTAATTCCGGTCATGCTGGCAGAAGGCTACACTCTGTGGCAGGCTGCTTCCAGGCTCAAAACTTCTAAGGCAGCAGTGCAAAGCAAGGTGACACAGGAAGAACTGGCAATGACCAAAAACTAGCCAGATAGAGGGCAGAAGCAATTTTCTAATGCCAGAGATGATCGTCAACTTATCTGGCAGTGCCTCATAAATCGGATGATGACCTCAAGTAACCTTTAAAAAGAGTGGAAAACATTAAGTGGTGTGAAGTGCACTGCTAGGACAAGTTCATAAGAGGCTCCTATAAGCAGGACTGAAGCCCCTAAAGCAGGGGTCTCAAACTCCAGTCCTGGGGGGCCGGAGGTCTGTGTAGCTTAATTCTTTCCCTGTTCCATCACAAATTGCGCTCAAGTGCTGTGTGGAAATTAGCTCATTGAGTTGAATCAGGTGTGTTAAATGAGGGTAAACCCAAAAATGTGCAGGACTCCGGCCCCCCAGGACTGGAGTTTGAGACCCCTGCCCTAAAGCAAGGCAGAAGTCATTCATCACTGAGAAGCAGGGAAGAGCCAGGCTGCAGTTTGCAAAATTACACAGACGCATACCCATAAACTGAGAAACAAGTGAAATTTAAAAATTTGCTGTGGTCTCTTAATTTTTTCTTGAGAGCTGTATGTTATTATTTAAGAAAATCTCTTCAGGTTAGGAACTCAGTTTTATTCAACAGTTAACATCTATTATGCACATTTTATGAAACTGCTGGAGGAAAAAATGTGTTTTTGTTGATTGTTGCTGTGCACATACAAGGCCAAAGGCAAACTAACTGGTGATGTACTAGGGTTAAGGGAACTCAGGCTAAGCAGACAGATTTCCTTCCTTCTCCATATTAAGTATTTTCAAGTTGTATTTTCTTAATTATTATTAAGATAATTCTTATTTATTTTATCTTCATATTGAGACTTCCAATATTCTCAATATAATTTTTAACAGTGATAAATTTACATTTTGAATAGACATTATATTTCCAAAAGTTTTGGGACACCTACCTTTACGCACACATGAACTTTAATGACATCCCATTCTTAACAAACAGGCTTTAATATGGAGTTGGCCCACCCTTTGCAGCTTCAAATGGGAATACTTTCTATAAGGTTTAGTGAGTGCGTTTATGGGAATTTTTTATCATTCTTCCAGGAGAGCATTCATGAGGTCAGGCGTTGATGTTGGACGAGAAGGCCTGGCTCACAGTGTCCGCTCTAATTCATCCCAAAGGTGTTCTGTCAGGTTGAGGTCAGGGCTCTGTGCAGGCCAGTCAAGTTCCTCCACACCAAACTCGCTCATCCATGTCTTTGTAGACCTTGCTTTGTCATGTTGGAACAGGAAGGGGTCATCCCCAAACAGTTTCCAGGAAGTTAGGAGCATGAAATTGTCCAAAATGGCTTCATGTGCTGAATCATTAAGAATTCCTTTCACTACAAGTAAGGGGCCAAGCCCAACCCCTGAAATACAACCCCACACCATAATCGCTTCTCCACCAAACTTTACACTTGGCACAATGCAGTCACTGCCAACTGCCAAACCCAGACTCGTCCATCAGATTGCGAGACGGGGAAGCATGATTCATCACTCCAGGTACATGTCTCCACTGCTCTAGAGTCCAGTGGCGGTGTGCTTTGCACCACTGCATCCGACGCTTTGCATTGCACTTGGCGATGTAAGGCTTGGCTGCAGCTGCTCGTCCATGGAAACCCATTCCATGGAGCTATCTATGCACTGTTCTTCAGCTAATCTGAAGACCATATGACTCTGCAGAAAGTTGGCGATTTCTGCACACAGTGTGCCTGAGCATGCGTTGCCCCTGCTCTGTGATTTTATGTGGCCTACCACTTTGTGGCTGAGTTGCTGTTGTTCCCAGTTGCTTCCACTTTGTTATAATACCACTAACAGTTGACTGTGGAACGAATGGACTTATTGCACAGGTGGCATCCCATCACAGTACCATGCTTGGATTCACTCAGCTCTTGAGACCAACCCATTCTTTCACAAATGTTTGTAGAAGCAGTCTGCATGCCTCAGTGCTTTTATACACCTGTGTTTATACACCTGTGGCCATGGAAGTGATTGGAACACCTGAATTCAATGATTTGGAGGGGTGTCCCAACACCTTTGGCAATATTGTTTACGTTTCAATGTTTCGCAACTGTTTTGTTCATACCAAACCTTTCTAAATGAGCCCCCTGGTGTGAAAATTAGATGGATCACGTGTTGACAATGACTTATTGCTGTAATACATGTAATAAAAGCATCCACAGAATATTAGTTGGAATGGGGGAGGGCAAGCTGGGTGATATGGGGATGTAAGTCTTTTAACCAATCAGTTATTTATCCGTAAATTTTCATCTTAAATTTTGTAGGTTACACATTCACTTATAAATGTTTATAGTATTTATTTATAGTTTTACGTCACAAAAAATTTTCAATTTCAATAAGGGTGTCTAGACTTTATATTGACTGTACAACATGTAAATCTCCATACACCTGAGTACCTCTCTACACCTGTATACATTTTTATGGAGCTCAACACCTCAAAGCAGCTTTATATCGCTCTCTGTACCTATATCAGTCAAAGATAAATGACAACGTCACAATACTAGGAAACCAACAGGGAAACTTCTAATAACCATTTATTCATTTATTATTACAGAGATCACAATAGTTTACAATATCAACAAACTTTTTATTAGCATGCTAGCTGGTGCTGATTTTTAAAAAATCCTTTTTAATACAAAGGCCCAATTTGTTTTGTCCCACTTCAGATTATGTGGATTATCATCTACAATGTATTTTCCAGACTGAATTCTAATATTAATCCAACGACGCAAATGGAGCAGCTTTGGCTGCCGTCACAAACTCCAAAACAAGGCAAGAGACACATACACAGATACTCAAAGGTTGCTCGTCAAGTCCTCCAGCCTGAGCTACTCACAGCACAGTTTTCCTACAGCAGTTACTTTGTCAGTGACTTTGGTGTTCTCCCCAATGGTGCCTGAATCCCTGAAAGGTTCTGAGATCCTTGACCTTCTGTGTTTGTGTGGGGTGGGGGGTGGGGGGTGAAAACAAAATATGCTGCTGATTCCCACCAAAATGTGTGGATTTCGCTAAATGTCTGGATGCAGTTTTCAGATCCCAAGAGCACCGCTGCGGGGTCAATAATTTCATCTTACAGGATCTAAAAATGTAACTGTGGTGTTCTGGTGGTTTACTTTTGTGTGCAGAGCTTGGCAAGTACTCAGCATGTTCATCAGCTAACTATTAGAATATGGCAAAAACAGCCATATGTGGTGAATTCTCTCTCCTGACAAATCTACCCAGTAGTTAAAAGTAATCTTGGTAATCATACTGATACTGACTGTCACTCAAGAACCATGAACAGCAGTGTAATGTAGTCTAGAATACAGCATCTGGGTGTAAAACAGACACAGATATGATAGTATTTGCACGGTTACAGTTCCGATCAATCAGTAATGGAAGGCGAATCATGCAATTTAGACTAATCTAAGCCATATATAAAAAGAAACCCACAAAAAACACTCTGAAGGCACTGGGGGAGAGAACACTGAAGTACTGGAGTTAACAAAAGAAGGACAGTTCAAATTAGAAAGGCAATAAACACACCGAAAGAAAGCAGCCTGCACCAGTTAATTTTAAGCAATATTAAGGTTTAAACTGGATACTGAAACATGGTCCTTTTAGCAGCAGAAGCAGATGCAGAGTATGTCAATAAGAAAAAGGCTCATTTTCAATTCAAGTCCTCACTAAAAACTTTAAATGGAGCTTTACTGTTTAAATTTTCAAGTATCAATAAATCATCAGAATAATTATTTTGGACAGCAAAATATTACAGACAGAAAAAGATTAGTACTTTTTGGATTTACTTTTTAAATTTTATTATAAATATGCTTAATGCTTCACAGATAAAATATGGACTGTAGCGTTCTGCACGCCTGTCAGCAATGGGGGATTGTGCATTGCAGCCAATGCAGTAGGAGTGCCTGTCTTCATGGCACAATCGCACGTTAAGGAATGATGCACAGGAAGTCAACAAAGATGAGAGGCACACGGGAAAGAAGAGAGAGACTTAAAGGAAAGTAAACTGAAGATGGAGTGTACTAGCATTCGGTTGCCTCCAGGTGGCGCAAGACATCTCATCTTCCTGAAATGAAAGGGCCAGGTGTGAAAGCACTGCTGAGGGCCCGGGGTGCCATGGTGAAAGTGAGAGAGACAGGTAGTTTTGCACATGTTCCTGCATGCACACCGCGTCCCATCCCAAGTCCCAAGGTACATAACTTTGAGTTGAGTAGCTGTCCCTACTGCTAGTGTATGCTGATCATCTGAGCCCACAGAAATGCTCAGAACAGCTGCAGTGATTTTTTTGTGTGTGTACTGCACTGTCCTGTGTTCTGTATTCTGTACCCTGGGCCCTGTTTTATTCTGAGTCCTTTACCCTGTGGTTTATGGTACTGTGCAAAAGTCTTAGCCGGTCAAAGAAAATGTTTAAGGTTATTTATATAGGTAAACTATGGAAGCCCGTTTCTGCCATCTAGAGTAGAAAAAAAGCAAGCATTTATCTCAGAATTCTGACTTAGTAAGTCGAAATTCTGACTTAATATCTCAGAATTCTGACTTTTTTATCTCGGAATTCTGACTTAGTAAGTCGACATTCTGATTTAATATCTCGGAATTCTGACTTTCTGACAGGCAGCGTCACCTCCTTTGCAGGATGTTATTTATGAATACATTACAAACGCGCAATATTCTCATAATGTAATCTGCTGGCAAGTAGTTCGGATCTCTTCTTAGCTCGCTACATTTAGAATTCAGGCATTTTTTGAATTCAGGCATTTATTTTAGAATACCTGAATGCAGAAATGCTAATATGTGTCTTTCAGGTAGTGCATGTAGGTGAGGGAATGCTCTTACCTGTGCTCTCACTGCTACACCATCTCATACTGGTTAGCAGTGATAAACCGGGACAGACAGCAGGCCAGCAGCATGCCAATCAGCTGTGGGCAGGGCAGAGGGAGGGGACACATTTCACCCGCTGTTTCTTACTGCATGAAAAACTTGAGGATAAAAATGTCTTAATTTGCAACTGAACAGACTGTCGCTGTCATAGAGACAGACAGGGTGAGACAGAAAGAGAGAAAGAGATAAGAGGAGAAGAGTGAAAGTGAAAGAAGAAAATGGGGAGACTGTATAGGAAGGACAGTGTTCACTACTAGGGCATGAGTACCGATTTGCTGACGGCACACTGTTCATCATGCAGGCTCCAGAGGATACCTTAGCACATTGTCTGCATCTTATGCTAAGTACAAGCAGAAAGGTGCTATTAAAGCGAGTCTACCAATCAAACAGCACCCTGGCCTGCCCTGAGGAAATTAAAATCACATCCCTTTATTTAAGGTGACCGATCTTTCCTGCTGTTAGTTGTTGGAACCCTTGATTATGCTGCAAATGACAGAAAAATGCATCTCTTTAATTAACCCCCCCGCCCCAGTCGCCCCATGCTACCATCTCAGCAAAGCAGCTCAATCACGTGAACTGAAGGGGGAATATTCACATGGGGGGAGGGGCTCTAATATGAACCATCCATCTCACCTGTAATGTTCACTGCATGCCACACTACAGCCTGGAACAGAGAGGTGAAGCTCTGCATGCATATTGATGCAGTGCTCGCTCCTCACATTGGGGAGTGGGTCAGAAGATGGCACCTTAGATGGCCGACTATGTAGTTGAATGGGTTGACCAGTGCTGGGTGTAGGTTTACCGAGCTGACTTGCTCAGTATGCTAAGGAAGCACAACACTACATTTCTGTTAGGATCCTGCCCGGTAAATGTGTTTGTTTCTTGCTTAGGTCCTGCATCCCACTCCCTGCTTAGGTCCTGCATATCTCTATTGATTGTGCTCCTTGAACCTGTTGGTTTTGGACTGTACTTGTGTGTTTTTTTGTCCTAGCCTGCTGAAGTTCTTGTTTAATTAACCTGCCTGTGTCAGACCACTCGCGATCCTTTTTGTTTATGGTTGTTTTTTTTTGTTAAATAAATTCCCTTGTTTATGTTATCCACTATGTGGATCGTCCATTTGAAAATTCACCATGCCCGTCTGTAACAGTTGCTTGTTATCCATCAACCAAGGGCAGCCTTCATTTGTTGCCAGTGGTCTCTGGTGAATATCTATTACTGTAACATGTCTCTGATGCACTTGGTTTCCTTGACGACGGCAGGGTACCTGCGAGAAGGCGATGCCGAAGGCCACTCCAGCGATGATGCTCATGTTGGTTTCGATGAAGGAGGTCACCAGCTCGTAGCAGCCCTGTGCAGAAACGTCGGTTAATGTGTTACGGGTAAAAAAAAAGCTCTCCCTTCCAGATTTTTCTATAGGTTGTATTCTAAAAAAAGAGTAACTATGTGACATGCATGAGTCACATTGTCCCATAACAGACTAGCTTTCTCTATAGGGTGTTCTTCTCTGACCCATGCTTGCTGGGATAACCTCCAGGCCTGCTGTAACCCTGTACTGGATAAGTGGGTATAGAAGATGGATGGATGGATGGATGGATGGATGGGTCCACAGGTTCTTCTTGGGGAGCTCTGTGCATGTGAATTATTAAAGAGAATATTTGAAGAGTTTGGTTCCAAAATGCGATAAGCGCCATTTAAAAAAAAATTAAGCTTTCACCAAAAGAAGTTTGCATTTGATCGCTATTCAAAGTTCCATATCCAAATTAACGCAAAACGCAGCTTCTGCCGTGTTTCACTGTCTTGTATATTCACTTTCTTTGCAAACCATGACAAACGCCAGTCCCGGTTTTCAGCAGAACCCGATATCTCCGCTCGACCAATCACAGCGCGCCATTCCTATTAATGAGCGTGCCCGGTCAGAATCCCCGTCCTATAAGTGAGAATTGAACAAAACAAATGAATACCTTAGACTGGATTCAGAAGCCAGTGCTTGTTTCTCCCGTGGGGTAGGAACGTAAGCCGTCAAAAGAGAATCATAAGCGTGAGGACGTGACGAAAATGCGACACTCAGACAGGGGAAATGCAGGCGATTGGCTGCTCACACACCAGAGGCACTTCAGGGTGTCATACTAACTGCTGGTGATCTTGCTAAAAACTTTGAGTTTTTCTTTCCTCATACGATTAAAGCAGAACAGGACCAAGCCATTTTGCGTCTCATAACAGTTAAACAGGTCCAGCGACAACGTCCTAAAGTGGAAAACGAAGATGTCTGGAAGGATTGGGACATTACTAATGATAAGCTTTCCTCTTGTTTATAGTTATATTTTGCACAGTTTTGCACAGAAATAGATATTGAATAATTGTCATTGTTGACACACCACAACGAATGGGGTCCTCTGCTTTTAACCCATGTGTAACTTTGTGACATAGCACTGGGCAGCTATTTCAGCACCCAGAAAGCAATGCTTGGGGGTGGAGCCTCACTCAGGGCACCTCAGTGGTACTTTGCAGATCGGGGATTCAAACCAGCAACCTTTCAATCACAAGTGTACTTCCCCAGCCATTAGGACACCACTGCATCATATTGTCCAAGTTCCAAGGCTGTCATGTGTGTAGATCAGCTTTGCTTCTTGTTTTTGGTTATATGTTACATAATTACACACAGAAAAATCATTTTTACAGATGCTAAAAAAATATTTTTTTACAGGATGGATATATACGATTTTGGAAAAAAAATGTGCCATGGATATATTGCATTTGGAAAAAAAACAATCTGTGTAAAAAAAAATGTAAAAATCTAAATCTGGATTAGAATTTTTAATGTGATTAAAAACTCATAATGCTATATTAAAGTTTGAAACAGAAAATAGCAGTTTTCATGGAACCACTTTTTTGGTAATGAACAATTTTTTCTTAAGTACAATGGATTTATGGCATTTTAGAACCAAACACTTATTCCGTTTATTGGAAACACTTATTCACTGTGTATAAGCTGCCATGTTGAAATGACTTCACAGGGGAAACTCAGACAAAAAAATTCTCGGAAGAGGGGCGTGTTTCAGACGGGAAGTGACGTTTTCATGATGTTTTTGTCTGAATTGCAACTTGGAAAAGGAAAAATGAACGTATGATTACACCGCGTAAGTGCAAGCTTGCCCATGAAGAATTCTGGGTGATGTAGTTTTGTCAAATGAGAATTAGTTCAAAGCCTCAAAGGACAATAGTCACGCAAGGTCCTGCCACTGACCTGCTGGTGCACCTTGCTGGGGGCAGCGGTGGCGTTACGCAGGTCCTGGGGGCTGCAGTCAGACTGGTTGGCGCAGCAGCTGGATGGGATGCCGCTGGTGGGGTAGTAGACACTGGTGAACCAGCTGGTGTAGTTCAACACCCCACAGCACCGTAACTGGAGCGAGAGGACAGAGGTAGATGTGTGTGTGTGTGTGTGTGTGTGGCTGTGTATGCAGATTTTATGTAAACGCTCCCTCAAAGATAGAAACTCCATACAACACCTTTTGTACAACCTCAACTGTTGTAGGTGCCAAGCTATTTCTCTATAGGGTGTTCTTCTCTGACCCTCATTCTGATTTTTTATTGAAACAGTGTCAAGAATTCTTGAGTGACGAGTGAAGTGTCTCAGCTGGAAGCCCCCTAAAGAGACTGAGGTGTGCATGTGTGTGCCTGTGCATATCTGTGTGTGTATGTGTGTGTCTGTGCATATCTGTGTGTGTCTCCTTACTGGGCCCACACAGGTGAAACTCAGGCCTATTCAGCAGTTACAATTTTTTATTTCCTTTGTTCATTTAGTCTTAGTAATGCTGTGGGTCATTTAAAAACTGATAAAAATATGCATTTGAGTCTGGAGTCTGATTTTGTTGCCAAGTGAATTGGTATGGGACTGGCCCACCTGACCTGAAGGCCCCCCATGCTATGATTTTGGGCTCTGCTATTGGTGTTTCCATGTGTGTGCATGAGTGTTGGGGCCCCCTGAACATCCATGGCTGCTCCAGTGAGGCCACCCTTCCAGGGGGCTTTTTGGAGCACCAGCACCACCGCCGGCAGACCGGCTGACTGCGAGGCCCTTGCGTTCACTCACACTGTGTTGCACGTGGTCCACAGCTAGGCTCCTCTCATCCTTGGCGTCGTAGTTCTGCACGGCATCACTGTATGTCCGCAGGAAGGTTCCTTTTATCTGTGGAGACAGATGCACAGAGACGGGCCTTACCACCAGTGAGAACCAACTTTCAGGTCACATAAACATGCGCCAGTGAGAATTTACCTGTAAAGGCAGACTGTGCTGCTAACTTAACCTAGTAAACGACAAACAGGGTGGCTTTACACTCTGAGTCAGTACTGCAGCAGGGTGATAACCTTTCAATCTCAGCTGACAGGCCAGTAAAGCGATCACCTTTCACGGCGGGCTGATCACTTTCACTCTGAGTCAGTACTGCAGCAGGGTGATAACCTTTCAGTCTTAGCTGACAGGGCAGTAAAGCGATCACCTTTCATGGCGGGCTGATCACTTTCACTCTGAGTCAGTATTGCAGCAGGATGATAACCTTTCAGTCTCAGCTGACAGGCCAGTAAAGCGATCACCTTTCATGGCGGGCTGATCACTTTCACTCTGAGTCAGTACTGCAGCAGGGTGATAACCTTTCAGTCTCAGCTGACAGGCCAGTAAAG
>JAODKN010000037.1:13942703-13957381 GCA_026774425.1 Petrocephalus zakoni
AAGGTGAGAAAATCTAGAACACTGTGTCAGTAAGATCAGATTACTGACCCAGTGCCAGAATGGTGGGGGCAACTATGAGACCTTCTTAGGATCACTCCTTGAAAGCTAGATACTGAATATGATCAAGTATATCTGAAAACCACTCCATGCGAAATCAGCCTGCTCAGTTAAGAACACTAACAAATAGCTGGTGAAGACATTTATTGCAATTACATCTGCAGTTTTCACAATATGTGACTCCATGTAAATGCTTGGAATATGGAGGCTTTTCTCAAAAGTCAAGGGAAGAACGATGAATAAATGTAGGCGTCACTGTTCTCCTGAAGTCTGTTTCCATAACAACAGTACAATTCAAGCTCTTGCAGCAGACACCTGCCAGCATCCAATGTCTCGTGTATGAACCCACTGTCACTGCCATGGCTCAAGTGTGAGTACTGTCTGCACTGGGTCACATTGCCGTGGCTCACGTGTGAGTATTGTCTGTAGTGGGTCGCACTGCCATGGCTCATGTCTGAGTACTGTCTGTACTGGGTCACACTACCATCGATCACATGTGAGTAACGCCAGTACTTGGTAACGCTGACATGGATCACGTGTGAGTACTGTCTGTACTGAGTCACACTGCCATGGTTCACATGTGAGTATCACCTGTCCTGAGTCACACTACCATCGATCACATGTGAATAACGCCAATACTTGGTCATGCTGACATGGATCATGTGTGAGTACTGCATGTACTTGGTCACACTGACATGGATTACGTGTGAGTACTGGGTACTAGGTAATTGACAATGGGTCATTACTATGTAGGTAGTAAAGCAATGTGCTTTGGGTACAGGAGGGAATTTCTAATATCAATACATACAAAGCTGGAAACACACATACTGGTGTGGTTATGCACATACAAATTTATATTAAGTGTAAAGATTGTTATATATAAAAAACTAGCAACATCACCACACTATGCTTTAAATAGACAACGTATTAAACTGGTTAAATGCTTTACAGAACAAATTAATCATGTGTTCAAATGATGCTGAAGGAAAAATACAGCACCATTTTAGCCACGGTTTATTTATCAGGGGTGTCTTATATGTACAGGCATTAGTCATTTAAAGAACCATAGAAAATGACTTAGTCTCAATGAGAATTACACTAGAAAGTCAATTCAACAATGAACAAAGCACAGGGAGAGACAGAGGAGGAGGAGGATTAGAGCCCTGACACGGTTAGCAGTTTCACCCAGCATATGGGACGTTATGCTTTGCTCAGAGAAGCTCCCAGGGGTCTGAGGTGGTGTAGGTGTTCAGCATCTACAGAGAGATATGCCATGTGCCCGCCTGCCCTGTCAGGTCCAGCAGGTGTGCTGACCAGACACCCGAGGTACCCCTGGCCCTGATCCGCACATTCACACCCGCCAGGCGAACACGCAGCAACTGGGCCAGGCCAGCAGCCATAACCTTTAAGCTGCTGTTTTGCTGTATCGATTTCCAGTCTCTGCTACCCTTTCCAGTCACAAGAAAACGACAGCCCACCAACCGTCCCACATCTACTGGGGATTAAGGGAGACTGCCCTCTTCCTGGAGAACCTCACGGGCTGTTTTCTTCCAGTGAGTGCCAACAATGCCCCAGTCACCAAAAACACTGACAGTGCAGAGATCCGCGGAACAGCAATCCAGGTGCCTTTTACATTTACATTACCTTTATTTTTATTTAACAAATGCATTTGTCCTAAGCAACATATAAGCGAAGTGAGCAGCACATTTTAAAAAATGTTCTGTCGAAGAATCGACTTGGTATAAGTGCAGCTAGGCTGAGCTTCCAACGAACCCCTTCCTGTTCTGGGCTGAAGACTTCAGAGCAAAACAGCCACACGAATAGCCAAAAGACAAAAAAAAGGACAAAGGACAGTCCAGCCAGGGTAACAACATTACAAACAGAGGCCAGGAAGGACGCAAAATTAACAGCATCACCCAGCCGCTCAATTCTAATTATACACCTGGCCCCATTGCTTCGGGGGGGTGGAAACACCATGCAGAGAGTCAGCCATTACAGCAGCTATGCTGCTCCAGAGTAGCTTCCACAAGAGCCATACCCATGACCCCAGGACTTTCCACAGGCTGGGCCCTGCTAGCCATGGGGTCGAAACGAGTTTGGGCTGCGGGGTGCTTGTTTGGTAATGCCCTAACATTAGTCACTCATTACCCAAAGCACGCCCGCTAAGAGTATTCTACTGAAAGCATGGCATGGATCCTTTCAGCACCACCAACAGGCCACCTCAGAAGGTCTGGCCTTTTCACACCTATGGTTTTTAAACCTGAAGACATGCAGAAATTCACCTGCCCACATCACATCCCCCAATGGTAAGATTTGCTGCTGGGGCTGGGGGGATTCCCTGATGATTACATTTAGGAGCGGGGATGTGGGGGCAGATTGCGTGTTGGATCAATATGGGAAGGAGCATTTTCCAATTCCTGGCCCAGCATCCTGTAGGGGATATTTGCATATTCCTCGCATATTAGCATGCAATTCCTTCAGAGATTAACGTCTATAGCTCAATAGTCTATAGCTCATAAGATGAACGAGGCACAAAATATGGAGCGCATGACCGTGACTTCTGGAGGAAGTACTGAATCCTATTCAGAGCAATGGCGCTGTGCTCATGCTGAAGCTGGCCAGTGAGTACGAATGGATGCCATCTTTTTGTATCAAGAACAAGAGTGAGCTTTTTGTGCTGCAGCATGACATCAGGCACGGGCTTTGTGGGCAATCTGGTCTGAAATTTTGCTCTCTGATAATGCCTCTTGAATGTGAGCAGAGGATGACATGTGTAGACAGCGGCAGATGGAGAGAGCTCTCTGCTTCCCGGCGGCAGCACGGAAGCAGTCGGCCGTTTTGGGAGCCTCTGGCCAGGTGGAAACCAGTACACGGATCATCAGAGTGCTCGCTTTTTGCATAAATTGCTTTTCTTTTCTAATTAACTTGCAAGTCACCTTCGACTAAAGCTGCAGCACAGCTACTGCCCGCCAGCAAATTAATGGGTAATGTCATTTTAACACAAATGTACTTCCTGCAATGGTGGACATTTCTAAAAACGCTGAAATTTAGAACAGTGTTCCCCGATTCGGCCCGCGGGGACCCGCAGACAGTCCATGTTTTTGGTCCTGCCCAGCTCCTGGTATAGCCAAAAAACGTGGACTGTCTGGCAGGGAGCTGGGTTGGCGCAAAAACGTGGACTGGCTGGCAGGGAGCTGGGATGGAGCAAAAACGTGGACTGGCTGGCAGGGAGCTGAGATGGAGCAAAAACGTGGACTGGTTGGCAGGGAGCTGAGATGGAGCAAAAACGTGGACTGGCTGGCAGGGAGCTGGGAAGGAGCAAAAACGTGGATTGTCTGGCTGGGAGCTGGAAAGGAGCAAATCGAGGACTGTCTGGCAGCCCTTACAAAAATGAACCATGGTTTTACTATGGTTTTTTGGGTAATCATGAGTTTATGACTATGGTTTTATCATAAGTAAACCATAGTAGTACCACAGTTACCATGAAGTGCTATAAGCAAACCATGGTAATACTATGGGTAGGAGCTCAGTAATCATAATTACCATGAGGTACCATAGTAAAACAATGGTTACTGTAAAAAAACCCATACCCAAAAACCATAGGAAACCATAGTGAATTTCCGTAAGGGAGGGAGCTGGGATGGAGCAAAAACGTGGACTGGCTGGCAGGGAGCTGGGATGGAGCAAAAACGTGGACTGGCTGGGGGTCTCCAAAGACTGTGCTGGGAAACACTGAACAGTACACGCCAGTGTGATAAAACCTCAATTAGAAGGAGCAAGGCGACACTACACCTGCAGAGAACCCCCTGGGGGAAACTGCAAGTTTTCCGATTGGGAAATGAGCTCCTCAGCTTATAACTGGTATGGGAGAAAAAGGCCAGTGTGGGTTTTAAATCACCGGTGGCTGTAAGAACGCAGCCACACTATGCGGGCTGGGCAGCGTCCCTCACTCATGCAGATCGAAGAAGCACCTTCGTAACCTGCTGTCTAAATATAGAGCTGCTTTCATTACCAGCTCCCTGAAAGCTGGTCCCCACGACAACTGAGAGCCCTTTGTCCCCTGGCCTCCATTGGGCCTCACAGATTCCAAATCACCCACTTGGTCTCCAGCCACCTTTAAATTCCACAATCAAAGGCTAATTGCTCGTATTGCCAGTTCTGCCTTGCCTAATGGCCTCCAAAGATAATTCAAAGCTCTGCCCGATGCTAGATTAATCTAAAAACTTTTTTTCTTCTACATTTTAAGCCTTAGTATTGGTGGATTTCAGAGAGCAATTTAATAGAGCGTATCGTCTCAGCTACCCGATGCTTTCCCTAGAAAAACAAAAGGAAATCGGGATATGCTGTGGGGCAAAGTCATTCTCAGGCCAGTGTTACAACAAGCCGACCTCTAAGGGAATCACACTAAAGCTCTTTACGCCCTGGTAACAAATCTGACCCTGGGCTGAGATCTGTCACTACAGTCCAAGGCGCTTATAAAAAAACCTGGCCGACACAGGTCTCATCTGTGGCCTGGAGCACGTGGAACAGCTGCTTGGGGGTCACCCTTAAGTGCAAGTCGAGATTACATTGAAGAATATCCATTAGAACAGAATGGATGCAGGTCCTAGCGAGCGCTGCTTCCGGGGGAGCTCTGCAAATGGGGCCGTACACCATCGCCAAACCAATGCTTTCTCAGGCTGTATTTACCTGGTACATTAGATGTGGTTCAGGCAAGAGAGGACATATATTTAAGAAAGAAAGACCAGTCCATTTACTGTATCCCTGAGTGTACCATCAAAAGCAAGATGCATGGTCCTGTCCTCTCCTGGCTAATAAGGACACGATGGGTTGAAAGCCCTATTAGTCACTTAGCAGAGTATAATGAATGTGGCTTTGCTTCCAATCTTCATCCAATCCATTCAATGATGCGGGCCTTGAAAAATCTATCTACGCATCCATTTTTCATAACCACTTGTTCACTGCAGGGTCATGGCAAGCCTAGAACCGAGGAGGACAGGAAACACGAGGCAGGAATGACTTTCCAAAATAATATCTGGAATACAGTGTATTATATGTTAGTCAATGTTACTGCATAGCTAGCTGTCAATGATGGAAATCTGGAATCTGGAAATTGGAGAGTGGGCCAAAGCACCCTGAATGTGTTTCAAGAGTGATCAAGAAAATTAGTTTGAATCAACATTCCTAATTTTAGTTAATATCTCCCGGACCAAATAATAGAAATGGTAGGCAGTCCTGGGGTTTCTTTCAGGTACTCTGGCTTCTTCCCCCTCAGTAAAAAACCATGCTTGGGTAAGCTGGCCTCTGTGAATAAGTAATTTGTTTAGCCTACCCCTGCGATCCCCCCTTGGCTGGCTCATGTTCTACCTAAATGAGCACACCTACCCCTCATATCAACATCTCGATCTGCCTTCTTCCTTGTAGATGGTGGCCCCTTCAGCTACCCCTTATCTCAGAAGAATATCTTCCGACTTTCAGCTTTCGGGCTGTTCGAGGAACCGCTGTGGCAGTACCCACAGCAGGCAGGCCTCCGGTAGAGCCCCTAGTACCTGCTGATTAAATTCTTCACTTCAGTGAGAAATAATTACTGAAACCCTGGCTGTACTGCCGCTTCCTTTTGACCAGCATTATCGCCTTGGAGACGACGCTTCGCTTGCTGGATGTCAGATGGCAATTTTTACCAGGCTCTGTGTAAACCCCCTCTTTGTGGGCAAACAGCAATAGCCTAGGTGGTGGTGGCCTAATGGGCAAGGGGGTGCACTTCTGATTGAAAGGTTGCAGGTTTGATTCCCCAACCAGAAAGGTACCCTAAGCAAGGTACCACCCCCAAACACTGTTCACTGGGTGCTAAAATAACTGCCCACTGCTATGTCACCATGCCACATAAGGGTTAAATACAGAAGACACATTTCGTTGTGTGCTGTGGTGTGTCAACAATGACCATTAATCACTTAACTTTAATTACAGACAGTGTCAACAAACAGAAGCTCGCTACATTTAACAACAGTAGACCGCTGCTCCTGTCAGCTACACCAGGGGTGGCCAATCTTATCTGCAAAGGGCCAGAGTGTATGCTGGGTTTTTAGGATAACCTTTAGGTCAGCTGTTCAAACCCAGGTGTGAGGACCTAGTAATCTAATTAGGGAGTTTCAGCGAAAACCTGCATACACAGCAGCCCTTTCTGCCCACCCCTGGTCTACACTGATGATGCTTGTATAGTGAAGGCACGTCCTTCTGCCTTGTGTACAGCAGCAAAGTTTAATGTCTAATTACTGGAGATCAACACAGATTAGGAACCGACCTCTGCACAAACTAATGGAGAAATCAGGGGTCCATTCACTTCTGGAGTCAAGATTCCAAGTAAGATTTCAGGTGGATGTAAATTATACCCGGTCTAGCAGTCGATAATTCCGATTATAGAGGATCAGCGCTTACTGAGGTGAAGCGAAACATCACTGGTTCAGGTCTGAATAAGGGCCCTCACACAATCCTTCAGGAGCAAGGCACGCACAAACAAAGTGTAAGTTACTTGATAAATGGGTAACTAGGCAAATAGGGGAAAGTAGTTTTAAGGTATTACATGGAATGATATACTTAAGCACTCAGATGGCTGCTGTTTGTATTTTCCATTAGCGTAAGTGTATTGGAATGCTTAGCGTCACATAATCCATTGTGGGCTCCATTCAAACATACACACACACAGTCAGGAGTGAAGCATTGGGTCCAGCCATTTATCCAACACCCCTGCAACATTTTTTTTTTGGGGGGGGAGGGAGGGTCACAGGCTTTGCTCATTTGGCTCCCCCGTTGGTGTTTCTCACATGAGTCTCAGCTGCAGAGGAATTATAGCACAGTATAGATTCGCTGTGACTTTACAACTACGGTGATGGCGGGCTCCTTGCTTGCAGTGCGTCAGCCCACCCAATGCCCTCGACCAGCTCAATTAAGCCACCACATCTCCATTGCTGTGCCTTTGCTGTCTCCACAATGCGATTTACAGAACCCAAGGGGCTGATGCTCTGTAAATTAGCAGGGCCTGTCTGGCCAGGAAGACTCTGACAAAGGCTCACAAAGGCTTTCAAATAGCTACCTCTCCTTTCTAACCTTCTAAATGTGGTTTTTGAGATTGCATTGGAAATGCATGTTCACTGCAGACAAATAACTGCACTGAGTGTAATCTGAAACGTAACTAACACGGGATGGCCTCTTTGCTGACATCAACGCATTAGTACATTAGAGCCTTCAGTCTGTTTCCTGCTCGTTAATAAATGCCTCACGGCTTCTCCTTTGCATTTAATGAGTATGTTTCAAGCGTCCCCGCAAGTGGGAGGGGTCGTCCCGGACAAAAGCCTGCACACCACGCCGGCTGGACATCCAGTACCCTTCCTGTACTTTATCAATTCAGAGGCCGCCTTCTAATGACTTCTGCTGGCTGCCTTTCACAGCACAAATTATTCCTACTCTCCGGTCACCTCACATCCGCGGCAGTGCCAGGGTCAGGCCAGTGCGGCTTAAGCCCTGAATATTTTTAGCAAAGCCCTGAATCTTTTAAGTCATGTTTTGCTCATTAAAAGGACGACGCATAATGTGGTTTTGTTGTTATGAAATACAATGGACACAAAAGTAATATATTTTGAATGGAACAAATAGAGCCAAGTGCCTTTAATAAGTGTAAACAAACAGTAAATGTATCAAGAAATACCTTGATGCAACAAATTCATTCAGCATCTTAGTTTGGCAAATGTTACCATGGCAGCCCATGACCCCCCCCACCCCATGGTCTTTTGAAATTTCAACTGGAACACCCCCTGAAGTCTCTATTTCAACTCAGAAAATCAGAGGACCCTCTGCAAATCCGAGCTCAGAAATCTAGATGGCTGCTCCCTTCATCAACAGAAGTGAAAGCTGTAGTTACATACTGCTTATTACCACTTATGAATTATTTGTGTCTTATTAAATCAGTTATACACACAGTACTGTCCAACTGCTATCTGTGTATGTGTTGCTACAGTGTTTGCACGCGCCTAATACCGTGTAATGCGTTGTTATCAACTGGCTTTGGCGAATGGCTTCCGGACTTGTTGAACCGGATTGTGGTTAACTCAAGTGTGGCTGCAATCCCTGCTCCGGCTTCCGACCTCCGAGGGAAGTGGACAGCAGTATAAGGCCTCAGACAGCTTATATTCCACAAAATATACAGCACTGGCCAGGGGGGTCGCTCGGTATGTATTGAAAGAAAATACCACGCCGAAATCATTTGTAGATGATTCCATATTTAGAAGTAGGAGATCAGTATGTGCTTTTTTTAGCTGATGTGTATAGGGTGAAGGGGGGTGTATAGGAAAGCAGGGTAGCGGTACAGACATTCATACACACAAACACGCACAAACACACGGAAACACTCTATGACCATGTTTGCCTGAACTGCACCTCTGACTGAAGAGAGAGACTAATGTCTCCAAAGTCTTGCTTGCCTTCAAAAAAACTCTTTCACCAAAGTTCCAGTGGAAAAACAAGCAGCACTGACAAGTGCTGCCTTTTCAGCCCACTAAAAAAAGTCTGTTTCCACCATGTTTTGCACAGCAGCAGAATAAGCAGCGGCTTCCAAGTCTACAACGGCATAGATTCTCCCCACAGCACCGGCCCTGAGCTACTGTGAGAATCACTGCACTATGCAGTTAAGTCAGCCTAGCATAAAGGACCCTTCCCGTCAGCTAAGGGACTTGCGGGTGAGGGTTCTCCGTCAGGAAACCGGCATTATCCAGTCCATCAGGCAATGCACAGTGATCTGCAGGGGAGTACAGCTTTGCGTTTCTGTTCCACCAGCTGATCAGCTGATCAGCCTGGCCTTTCAGACACGATTACTCTGCTATGTCTGCCCAATGAAGGCCTAATTAAGCACAAAGTCCTCACTTTTAGGCCCCGCTTGGTTGGTCAGCCGCCGACATTAGTACAAAGTAGTTTAATGTTATGGCCCCGATCCATGTTGTGCCACAATTTCTTCTGCCTCTCCAGCATACTCAGCCCTCGTGGTATTCCTCGTCCGCGTTTGGCCACTACATAGAGCTCGGCAAGTATTAACAGTGTCATCAGGTCCATGTAGCAGATTAAGGACTGAAGAAGTTCCCTTCTCGGGTAGAGCCATCACTTTTACTCGATTATTAAAAAGCATCAATTAAAATTTTCCTTCTCCATTACCGACTTGGTTACCAAATACAGTGGATGGAAGAGGGCGCATGCATCAGTTCTTGTGGAATGTTTTCTGGCAAAATTGAGACGAGCCTTAATTTTCTTTTTGCTCAGAAGTGGTTTTCGTCTTGGCAATCTGCCATGCAGGCCATTTTTGCCCAGTCTCTTTCTTATGGTGGAGTCATAAACACTGACCTTAACTGAGGCAAGTGAGGCCTGAAGTTCTTTGGATGTTGTTGTGGGGTCTTTTGTGACCTCTTGGATGAGTCGTCGCTACACTCTTGGGGTAATTTTGGTCGGCCGGCCACTCCTGGGGAGGTTCACCACTGTTCCATGTTTTGGCCATTTGTGGATAATGGCTCTCACTGTGGTTCGCTGGAGTCCCAACACTTTAGAAATGGCTTTATAACCTTTACCAGACTGATAGATCTCAATTACTTTCCTTCTCATTTGTTCCTGAATTTCTTTGGATCTCGGCATGATGTCCAGCTCTTGAGGATCTCTTGGTCTACTTCACTTTGTCAGGCAGGTCTTATTTAAGTGATTTCTTGATTGAGAACAAGTGTGGCAGTAATCAGGCCTGGGTGTGGTTAGAGATATTGTGATGAACCACTGCTAAGTCATGTTTTAACAGGGGGGGGGCAATCACTTTGTCACACAGGGCCATGTAGGTTTGGATTTTTTTCCCCTTAATAATAAAATCCTTCCCTTAAAAAACGCATTTTGTGTTTACTTGCGTTGCCTTTGACTACTCTTTAAATTTGTTTGATGATCTGACACATTTAAGTGTGACAAACATGGAAAAAACAAGAAATTAGGAAGGGGGCAAACACTTTTTCACACCACTGTACATATAAAAACTTGTAAACCTACAAGAGGTAGATTGATGATACTGATGATCCCCAGCATTATCATACCATGATATGCCTTAAAAAACATTTTCTATTAATGAAACCCAGCTTAGCCAGGCTGGACCGATTCTCTATGTTAGTATTTAAACTGGTTCAGCCAGGTGGATTTGGAAGATCACAGGGAGTATGAACTCCTAGTAAGAAGTGCTAAAAGGGAGATGGAAAATGTTCTTTTCATATAGAGAGCTCAGATTTTTGCTCTTTGTCCTTCTTCAAGAAATTGTTTGTTTTCTGTTTGCACACTCTGAATGTTTGGATTTTGCAGTTAATGTCCAGCGTCACTAATATTCATTTGTCTTACCCATATAATCACCTGATGCTGTCAAACCTCAAAGCTGCTGTTGTCCATAATTCAACAATGTCGTAAACCCTATTAGATATACACATCTGGAAAGTTTGAGGTTATGATGGAGAATATTTGCGGAAAGCAACCAGGCTGGGAAGCACTGATTTAGACTGTTGATCCGTCAGATTGTATTATACTGTTCAATCCTGATAAGGAGTGTGTTATAATTAGGATATAGTAATGATATGTTCTTGCTCCCCTCAATGCAAAGGGTGACGAACTTGGCGGGGGTAGTGTAGAGAAGTTTAAGCACCCCCCCTCTGGAATGGACATGCCATCCCAGCCATATATTTACCCCAAGCTCAAGTTACTGCAGCTTCACAAAGTCACATTGTCCTTGGCAGAGCTCAGTGACATGAAGACGTCTCGGCTAAACCGGGAAGCCGAGGAGAGACAGGAGCAATACGGAGCAATTATACCACCTCCTGATGAGTTTGTTCACCAGGAGACAACAGTGACAGCTGCTAAACCTGCTACTGTAGTACATCTACTTTGTGCTCAGTATGATTCCAGTATGATTATTCAGAGCCCCCAAAAATCAGTCTGGCTTGAGGATACGGAATCCCCCCACCCTGTGCATGCAGTTTGCTTCTAACCATTTCATCTGGCTTCCCAACAGGTAGTCCAGTTTCTAGTTCACAGAGATGCAGTTGGGTGACGCGATTACTCTAAATAACCAATAGCGTGTGACCGTGTGTGGGCCCTGTGGTAGCCTGGCATCCTGTCCAGGATGTACCACTACCTTGTGCCATATGCTGCCTGCAACAGGCTCCAGACCCTCGGCCATGTGTCTGATAAGTGTTTATGGTAAATGGACAGATGAATGACAGGTGTCATAACATCTGGTACCTGTGGGCCAGCATATTCTTCACAAAGTAAAGGCTCCCAGTGCAGCACGGCACTACATTTAATGAAATCACTGAACTTAACTAAATTTAGCAACTGCTTGCACTTGTGACTGGTGTTCAGTGGAAGCATTCAGTTGCTGCACCTGTGCCTAGTTGACTCCTCGAAAGCTGTCCGCTTGTAATGTGCTATTTGCCTTCCTTGCTCATTGCTTTGGACAAAAGCATCTATTACATGCAAAGAACATCTAGTACATGCAATGAAACGAATGACGTGTAAAATCTATCAAGCTGCAAGATCCCCGGATAAGCAGAAGTGGTACCTCCCGTTTGTACTGTCTGTACCCAGCTTCCATCCTCAAGACTAAAGACATTGCGAAACTGCTGCCTCTGGTTTGGACTCACTGACTGAATAAAAAGGTAAAAAAAATAAATGCAGTTACTCAAATCTCCAGAGATATCCAAGGCAGCTGAACATTAGCATTCATTCCTGAGCAGGGGAGCAGCAGGTCCAGTGAAGACAGACCCATTCTTTACTGCAAACGACATCAGTGCCAGCAGAGCTACCATTCTGCCCTTCTTCTTTCAATCATCGCTTCAGTCTTTTTACCTCCAGCACAGATGCTTAATCGTATACCTGACAATACCCCTATACACTCTACAGTGAAAACTGCTGAAATGTCATACCCACCATCTCAACACAGCAGCTAGCCCAGTAAATACTATGCAGAGCTTTGCTCTTTGCATTGAAAGACCTCCTCATAAAACACTGCACCAGGTCCTGGTCATAGGGAATATATCAGTTGTTTTGGGAGAAATAATGGCTTTGCTAAATAGGTGAGGCTCTAATGAGCTCCAGAGGTGGTTCCGGGTTCAGAAAGCACAAATCCAGACCAAGCTTTTGTTTCAACCAACCGGCTGAGTATAAAGAGTCACATTCACAGAATATCCAACTGGTTGCTTGATACAAAATCTTGGTCTGGACTTGTATAATTTTCTACCTCTGATGAGAATGATCAGGTATTCAAGCAAGATCTCCCTTCCTACAACACAAAAATTACTAACTTTTGATACATACGTTATTATTAATGTTTTTCATTAAATCAGTAATATTCAGCATGACTTAAGGAGGCAACATGCTAGCATGCATACAAAATGAATATCAAAGCAATTTACCTTTTTGTACACCATCCTAAAAAATACAGTTGTGGGATAATAAGAATAGTATTTCTGATATTACATGCAGACATGTTCAGAAGATTACAACTTACCCATCATCAGATCCACCATAATCTCGCCCAATGTGCATGACAGTGTCCTAATGATGGCCAGACAGGAACACCTATTTCCACTTTTAACATCTAACAACATGCGCCCAAGTATTCTGACCCGAATAACATTAGCATGCCTAGGGGGCTTAGCCTGACAGTTGACCTTGAAGCCCTGTGTTTATTTTTTCCTACTTTTTCCGTTTCCCTCCTCTCACCTACTTGTAACGTTCTGCAATGGGTCCTGCTGTTGTACCATGAAGCAGAACAGTAGGCTGACTAGATGGGAGTGGCCAAGGTGGTACATATCAGAGATAAATACCATGGAAGAATGCTGAGATCCTTAACAGTTGACCTGATATCTCCAAACTTTTTTACCCAGGTGGCAGACCTGGCTTTATCTATTAAGGCACCCCTGCCAAGAACATTGATGATCATTTCATTTCCTCCTCCGCAAAACAGGTCATTTAGAGGCCCTAGGCAACTGCCCATTCTGCCTTTAGCTACAGCTGGCCCAGACAGATGGAGTATTCACTGTCAGCAGTAACCATAGGAAACTAAACTTGGCAAATTTTCACTTGGACTATACAGAAAAAAAAGTATGATCCAAAAAAGAAATCATCAACATCAAAATATTGCAAAAGGCAGCACACTCTTTATGATGGACCCTTGGATCCATCCCAGGAACTAGGAAACCCTGCATCACCATCCCGCAACCCTAAAGGAGGCATCTTGATTGAGCCTGTGTGCTTAAAATACCAGCAAGAAGAAGAGCACCGTCAGTTTGTAAACACATTGAAAGCACTGGCTGCACAAATGGGAGAACCATCTGTGGCAGACACCACCAGCTAGCCTGACATGCAAAATGCTATCGTATAATCGTATGCAATTATATGTTTGAGATATGTCTGCGTAAGCCATAATAAAATGGCTCCTAAGCCAGGGCAAAGTATTTTTTTATTTCCTTTAGTAACATTTAAGGAAATTTTACTTTCTTTCACACACTTTATTGCTGAAACACTAATGTAATGTCGCTACTCACAGAAATGTATCTGACAAAAAATAGCATTTAAAAGTTTTTTTTGTCAATGCATAATAAAGGCAATTGCTTCCAAAGTGTTTATAAATGTTACGAATGAATCGAAAATTTAACTGTGTTATGAATATCGACCACCAGTTGTGAGTTACTGTGCCCTGTGATAGCCTGGCATCCTGTCCAAGGTGTATCCTGCCTTGCACCCTATGCTATCTGTGCTCCAGATTCAATGCCACCTTGGGCTGGATACGCAGTTATTCAAGTTTGATGGATGGAAAGATGGATGCATGAACAGACTACAGATTCATTCCATTTTACTTGTCACCTGTGATGATTCTTGACAATGCAAAAGCTCAATATGCAGCAAGGCACCGAAATTCACATGATAAAAACCAGATACCCCACACGTCAGCTAACACAATTACAAAGAAAACTCTATGAAAGGTTTGGATGTGAGAAACTGCGATCTTTAACATCTGTGCGCCCACGCCGTAACAAAACAGCGACTAAGCCCGGACTGAATACCGTTTTATTTCTGTTAGTGAATCGATTTTATGGCACGTAAACGATAATGTAACAACAGTAATGTAATGTTGCCTCCCAAATGACGTCGTATTGAATTTAGGTGACAGTAAACGGTCATAACATCAAATGTTTTTTTTTTAACATGACTGAAATCTCGAAAATTTCTATGCACTATGTAGGCTATGACAAATATCAATGTAAATGCATGTCTGAAACATTGACGTCTTTCTCCGTTTACCTGTACTCATCCTACATCATTCCAAGGCGCTGGTAACGGAGAAGCCAGCATCGTTTCCCCAGTATAGTCATTTAGCATCTCTCTTAAAAGAAGAATTTATCAGAATAAAACCTAGCCTGCTCTTTCATATTGTAACCAAGGCAATTATTGATTCACAAATCCGCAATTACATTGACAGAAAATGTATTTTTTGTTAATGTATGAGTGCGTACCTAACATGACTCACAGGTTAAACAGTCACATATTACGTAACATAATACAGT
>JAODKN010000037.1:13957461-13973745 GCA_026774425.1 Petrocephalus zakoni
GACTCATTTACTTCTTACTTTTTTCATTCATTTCTAGGGGCCATCTGATAGACATGCAGTATTAATATGGTCGTATGATCTTCTCCTTTCAGCTCTCACTGGTAAATTAAGTCCTATAGACTGCACAAGCTATTTACGTTTAATATCAGTGTACAGAATACACATAGCGTTTCGGCAAGAAGCGTTGTAAAAAGTTTGCAAATGTAATCCAAGATAAACCGGTGTACATTTTTTTGATCAAGTGATAACCGGGCTGGCCCGAGAGTAAATGACGTGTTAAATAGGATTAAATTCAAATTTTCTGTTAATTTCAGTTTTTAAATCCAAAAATTTATGTGAGGTGAATTTATGCTTCGATAATAGCGGCTCGTGAAGAAGCTTCATTAGTCGGATGGAAGCTTTTCGATTAAATATCGTACATGTTATATACCTATATATACCCCCGACACACACACACACACACATCTGACTTCACCTCTAGCTTATTCTATTTGTAACGATTTGATAGCACTGTTCTGAAAAACGTCTGAAATCCTCTCCACGACCAACGCAACAAAATGCATTTCAGTTTTAACAAGTGGATCGTGTGCGAACATGTAGCCATCGCCCCCAAGAAGGATGCCTTTGTCAATGGCATAACGTCTACGTGAACATTCTCGCGCAAACCATATATTACAAATAACACCACACCATTATTCCGCTTAATCCATTTACCAACACATTCGCCACGGCAAGCACCTTTGAGATCAGGCATCCACTTACCCAAAACACGAAGGAATAGACAATAAGGAGCGTTTTAAGGCAGGTTATCACTGGTTTGGTCTCCATTCTCCTGGATGCCATACTACGGTATAACGGAGTGCGGATTTTTTTACGGGAGTTGCGCTGCTGCGATCATCCACTGGGCTTCGCTCAGCAGATTCACCGCAGTCTCGCACAGCGCAGCCGCCCTACATAAATCAGCCAATCAACGTGCAAATTGCTTCTCGGCCCCTCCCCTTCGGTCACACCCCCTGCTGGTTACACATCACATCACCAATAGCATAAAAAATAAGGCTTCCAGCAACATTCAGCGGTAGCCTTTCCAGAACCACATTTATTTAATTACAGTGAATCTGCAAAAAAATATTCTCCGTTTAAAAAACAATCCTCGGTAACGTCTTCCTTGTAGTGAGGCTTGGACGCTGGTAGGCTAAACAATTAAACCCGATAAAGCATTTTAAAAATAAAAACTTAATGTAGTTATGCAACGGTTAATGTTCTTTTACAGATGCACATGAACGTCTGCGAGATTGCAGAGCTATTAAATCACAAAGACCCATACTTAAACACACGGACTCCAAATGTTTTCATTGTTTCTGTTTTAAAACATATTTTTATTGACTTTATTGTAGTGATTAGCAAACAAACTGAGATACCTCAGAATTTTTACGAATGAAACATTCTTATTGGAGGACTATTCCCAGCGATACATTAAATATGATGACGGTACAAAGACTTTGTCTGTTTGTAGCTGTGACAAACGGGCGTATCCCTCCTGGTTTAATTTCACTCAGTTCGATGTACAGCATTAACGTGTTTTATTTGATGTATAAAAGGTCTGAATGCTGTTGGAGATCGCCGTCTCCGCCGGGTCCGTGGATGAGCAGATCTGGACTCACAGCTGAGACGTGGAGGAGTTGCAGGTCCAAGTTTATTCTCTGACTGATTGCAATCAGGGAGCAACCATCTGACATACATTCAGCATGTACAGTACGGAGCTCTGCCATATGTATCCGCTCTATGCCTTTTATAGGCCTTTTGGGCATCCCCCCCCCCCCTCTCTCGGCACCTTCCATCTACGTGACAACCACATGTTTAACATTTGCTCTAGTTAGTCGGTTAGTCCTTGTCCTTCTAGAAGGCTGGACGTAAATAAGAGCCGCTTACGTCTCTGTCTGCTCCCTCTATTTGTCCCACTTACATGACCATGTCCTGCTGGCGCCTTAGTCAGTTCTCGTCTCAATTAGTTATAGCCTTACAGAATCATCCCCTCAATGCATTGTTGGGCCGATTTGGAGACTTCAAAATCTTTCGGATATCATAGGATACACATAGAAAGATTCTTGCACAGCTGTGAGAAAACAGTTAACTACTAAAAACGTTCCATTACCATGTTCCAAATTAGACATATACATTTACCACCTATTGTGAAACCTTAAGGGACATATGGATGTGATAAGAAGCGCGGTGGGAATCAGACATGAGTCATGCCTTGCCAGGTTAAGGAGAAATGCTAAGGTTGAATGTAATGCGTTCCTGTTCTAGCCAGGCTTATTATCTGCTTACATTAAAGAATTATACATAACAAACTGGTCAGGTAGGGATTACATTACATGTATGCACACATTAAGCCCATACTGCTAGCTCAATATAGACTTATTACGCCGCAGAAAATATTTTCGAGAAAACATTAACAAATATAAAGAAAACCACGTATCGCCATTTCATTCCTGTTCATGTAATCTATGTGTATTCTGATATGGTACTTGTTTCTGGGAACATGTTATCTGTCTCTTCTCCAGTCACACACATCTTGGCAATTATTTTTATTGAAAGAAACAGGACATAAACACGCATATAACAGTTTAAATCGCTGGAAATAAATATAATTTGCCATATGTGCGAACGTCGCACTTCGAGAAATAGTTGCAGTTATACTGCTAGTAGTAGGTTTTAAATACGAACGACAATAAAATAAGGTAAAATATTTCTACATATCTGCACAGTAACACCCGTAGCACAATCAAAGCCGATTTCATCATGTGGTCACGAATTACTTGTTACAAAATAATCTTAAGCACTTTGCGCTACGGTGGCTCAGGCAGGACATTCTTTTCGACCAGGTCAGACTTGACAAATAGGCTATGCTTATTTTTTCATTACAGTAAACACACGTGGATCGAGTTTCTCACTGACAAAGATCATTTCCAGTAGGCCTACATAACCACAAATATGTTTAGGTAGGTTAAGATATTCCTTCAAACTCATTTAGAATAAATATACTACTCCAGATGGTTAGTTCCAAGTCGACCAAGCTTATTAAGGTTATTAGGAACACTTGCTGGATGCTTCCGTCTCTTAACACGTTTGGATGCAGAAAGATTTAGTTTTTTATGATACGCGTACCAACTTCTGCAAACAATCATTAGCATAATGGGAAGTGGTGTGATATAATCGCCTCTTTTGGTTGCTCGGTGTCACCTGTGCAAATTTACTCTGCTGACACCGTCATCATCGGACCTGGAGGTATCGATCTGAGTCTTATAGAAATGGCAGGTGAAAATGAGGACGATATACCTGGTAAGTGCAGAATGGTACTCCAATATTCGTTAGACAAATTGTGGTCTTTATAGCTACCTGTTGCATTGAATAGAGTCCGGGTATTGGTGCCAACTGGTATTTTGTCTATCTTAATATTTGTGGGATATTTAATTGCATTTGAGAAAATGCAGAGATGCTGCTTAATTGTCGGTCAGGTTAAATATGCCCGGATACAGTCACATTATGCTGCTTACTGCTAAAATTTAATGGCTATGCAATTTGACTTCTCGATTTCCCCCATTCTTTAAATGCCACGTTCTGGTGTAATGCTGATAAGATTTGGATTCGATGTGTTCCACCAACAGAATCTGGAGCTATTTTCACTTTTGGGAAGAGCAGGTTTGCTGACAACCTACCCAGCAAATTCTGGTTTAAGAACGACAAAGCTCTGAGGATATGTTGCGGCGATGAACATTCAGCATTGATTACAGGTTGTGTAATATTTTTCTTAAAATTAAAATCGATATAATGTAAATGTTAATGTAAAATGCACACAAACTCATGCATTTAAACTGATTGTTTACCTAGTCCCCCTGCAATTTCAATTAATTTGGTGCCTGTAAGATTTTTGTTTTCCGATTTTAATGGAACATCCTTTAGACACGGTGAATCCACACTACTATGCACTCTTTGTGTAGCTGAGCGATTCCACAGGTAATTTTGTATTTTTTTAACGTTTTCTGTACCTTCAGACAATGGAAAACTGTACATGTTTGGCGTTAACAACTGTGGGCAGCTGGGTCTGGGGACAAAGGCCACAGTAAACAAGCCCACTTCTGTAAAAGGTTAGTAGCACAAAATGTATTGCTTCTGATCCCTTCATTTCTTTTTCCAAGGACAACAAGTGTGTGTTTTGCTGGCATTATGACGTCTGCCATGAATCGGTCATAACTACAAGTCTACACGCAACAAATCTTACAGCATGTCTATATTATATCTATATTAACCTAAAATCACCTACATCCAAATTGTTGGGGTAGTTTGCGAACTGTACAGTATAGACCATTTACAAGGTAATAAAATGCTTACATGTAAATGGATGTGCAGACTTGTCTCGGATTGAAAATCTCATGCTAGCCAACTGACCAGAGTTAGCTACTCGGACAGAGTACTGTGCATTTCTAATCCCCGTCTGGAGTGGTCCATAATTCTCCATAATCTCAGAAGAAGCAGACAGACACAGATAAAGCCTAATACCATGTGTGTTGCTGGTTTACTGCGAGGATACATTATTGAAAATATTTGCAGGGAAAGGCTTGGCATGTAAAAGATACTGAGACATAGTGAATGGACAGCGATCCCATGGGCTTTCCTATTTGTAATTGCTGTGTTAAATAAGTGGAGTGTAAAAACAATATGATAAGAACCTGAATCTGTGCAAGCTGTTATTGGAAATACATGAAAGGTGAGTGAAAGAGCTGGGAAAGGTGAGCATTTTACTGGGCGGAATAGGAGCAGGCAACCAAATGGGTTAAATCGTGGTTGTGGGTCAGTGGGTTAGCTCTTTTCATGTTTGTATTCACGCCCACTATTGGTCGTGACTGTGACACCGTGTCCATCACCCCACAAAGCAGAGCATACAATTTACTGACCTATATGTGATTCACACACACATGTGATGCTGTATCAGATGACTGATCACACTGTGAACTGTGCTATGCTACACTAATAGTTCATTTTAATTGAAAATGTTGGCTTCCTTCCCTATTAAAGTGATTGGGCCTTCAGAGATGCGTATATGACGAAAAGCTGACTTTATATAATATAAAATATAATCACAATTGCATATGTGATTTTCAAAACTTGGGTAATTTTGAGTGAAAGACATGAATGAAACTCTTAGATGGCTTTAATATTATATAAAATCTTAAATGGATGCTTAAGCAATTAAAAAAATAATAATAAAAAATAATTTCACCATAATTAATAGAAATATTTTAAAATGTATTTTTGTGAAATATTTATATGTTTCTATTTTTTATGTATTGATTAAATGAATGCAGTTTCCGTATTTAAAGGAAATGATTAACTCTTTGTTTTGTACAAGCTCTGAAGGCCGAAAAAGTCAAGTTTGCGGCTTGTGGGCAGAATCACACACTTGTATACACATGTAAGTTTTCGCACATCACCAACATGCATTACTGAATGTCTGTGGATTCGATATTATTATAGCCAATACATCTGTATTTATTTGCCTCTGTATTTAGTGTGGTAGATCCAAGTCACATGGCCGTTATTGTCATACGATTCACATAGAAGTATGCAGTGGTGTGATATAACGCTCCTCCAGGACCACATTGCGGCATACGGACGGCGCGTGACAATGAAAGGGAGACTCGCAGTAATATTGGAAGTGCAGAAACACGGGACAGTGCAAGAGAGAGGGGATGGACTTAAGACTATATATACACAGTGCCTGGGTAGTAAAGCAGTGGTAAATAGTGAATTAATCTGTATTAGAAGTAATATACAATTCTTAAATATCACCAGAAACATGACGTGAACTCAGAGCCAGCATGAACCAGTGCCTGTATAATTTATGCACAGTTGGCATGATTCACTATAGTCACTCCGTTGTTGGTCAGTGGGCAAAGGCCACGTAATGCCAGCTGCTGCCTCTCATTTAAGTGTTCAGTCATGTTTGTCGGTACTTTCCAAGGGTACGTTTCATTATTTTCTTTTTGAGCCGTCAGGGATTTTTTTCTGTTTTTGTCTTCTATAAAATTACCATGTATCACGTTATATCACTTTATGAAATATTTTTCTGTAAAAGTATTCTTTACTAAATCCAGTTGGTTTAATATAGTTCATGGACACAGACCAATACACAAACCACCCAACAGCATAAATTATTTTTATTTATTCATATTTTGCACAAAGTTCAAAGAAGATGGTGTACAAACACGTACTTTTGAGAGCACATCGTATTTTATAATTTGCCTGTCTGTACCAAATGAATATTGGGATGTTGGGTAGAGTTAGACTCTAGGGTGATATCAAGAAAGTTGGGTGGGCTATTACTGAAGCATAAGTCTTGCTTTCAGCTCGTGGGAACCTCTATGTTGCTGGGGGTAACAGCGAAGGTCAGCTGGGTCTCGGAGACTGCAAGGAAAGAGAGTCCTTCGAGCCTCTTCCGTTCTTCAGCAGACGAGATGCCATCAAAATGCTGGCAGCAGGCTGCAACACTTCTGCTGTTCTTACCAGTATGTCCAGGCCTTGTGTCATGAGCATTACTCAAGGATGCCAGCATGTCTCAATCAATATGGCTGATTTGATTAAGCTTAGTCATTATCCAAGTGTCCTATTAACTCATAACTTAGCATTACAGGTGTCATAGTACTGGGCAATTAAAGAACCAGTTCCCATTTCAGCATATTCTTCATGTCAATGTATATTTTATTATCACCTTCAGACCATTCATGTGATCATACGCTGAGCTATAATGGAACAGTATTGATACATATAAATAATATTTTAAAATGACATTTTAAGACATGAACATTAAGACATAGACAAAAAATACAGTTACAGTGGATTTAAAAAGTTTAAAAATATTTTATCTTTGTGGTCTCTGGCATTTTAACAAGGGTGTGTACACTTTTTATATCCACTGTAACTGCCCAACTGAGAAAGATTGTACAAATTGGTATAGAAGCAGAATGTCACATAAGTAGGTACAGTAGCAGGTACTAGTATGAAAATGAGTAGGCTGTATAGAGTTGATTTATTTAATGTATCTTTTTGTATCTTGTGAATACAGGGGAGGGAAGGCTTTTCATGTGGGGGGACAACAGGGAGGGCCAAATTGGTCTGGGGAAGGAAGCCCGCACGCTGAAACCGCGAGAGGTAGCTGTGGGGAGGCCCGTGTCCTGGGTGTCCTGTGGGTACTACCACTCGGCCCTCGTCACCGGTACGGCGTCGGGCATCCCGCCGTCTTTCAGCCGCAGAGAGTGGTGTCGATGCATGTGTGACCGCTCTCATCATGCTCTTATGTCTTCCAGTTGACGGGCACCTGTACACGTTCGGGGAGTGCGACGGCGGCAGACTGGGCCTGCCTCCCAAACTGTGGGACAATCACAGAGTTCCCCAGGTGGTTCAGGGAATCCCCGACAGGGTCACCCAGGTAGCCTGTGGTGGGGGTCACACCATAGCACTTACAGGTAGGAAACTAGGCGCTCATGGAGATTCCTTCTGATGGAATCAGGATACAGAGATTTGTAACCTTCTGTGCTTATCCTTGTCGTACTTTCAAGGCAGAAAATACTAGTGTCAGCTTTATTTTTTAGCCTTTATTCTTTGTTGTCTTTTCCCACAAAGTGGGAAAGCAGAGAGAAAATTGAAAATTGAAAGTTAAAATTCATTTTGCATGCAGAATACATAAGCAGGTGACTCCCTTCTCTCTCATGGCCATGCCCAGCGGGGGACATCTATACCTTTGGCATGGGCCAGTTTGGACAGCTGGGCCACGGCACATTCATCTTTCAGGCCAGTCTCCCCAAACTTGTGGACCACTTTCAGAAGGGGAAAGTGAGTCAAGTGGTGTGTGGGGAAAACCATACTGCTGTAATCACTGGTAAGCAGTTACTGCACTGTATACATTAACAGCCTGTTATTTGCATTGTTATCATACAAATTATGATGTCCTATTCTGATAAACTCATTATTTATCATTTCTTGTAAGTGCAGGGCCAAGTGATGTTCAGTAAGAAGTTGTCTAGAATATGCAGAAAGCCCAGGACATTGATTTATGCTCTTGTTTCCAGACAGTGGTCTTCTCTACACATTTGGAGATGGCCGACATGGGAAGCTTGGTCTTGGAGAGGAAATATATACTAATCAATTTAAACCGGCTTTGTGCCCACGCTTCTTAAAGTATTATGTACAGTCGGTAAGTTTCTCACTTGATGCTCGCTGTCAATGAGTATGTAGAGTGCTGTATGGTCTGTTAGGTGCATGGTTGTCATTCACCACATGGGGGTGCTGCCTGGTTTGTAACATTTGTGCTATCAAGGTCACAGGTGGTGGGTGCCACATGCTGGTCCTGGCCAGACCCAGGTCCGGGTGCTCCAGGCAAGTGTCACTGGAAGAAGACGACATCACGGAGGACTACCTGGGGAACTCCTACTGTGAGCTCCAGGAAGGCAATATCACCTATCCCACTGTCATCAGGAGCATGTCGGCCCGGGTCAGGCGAAGACAGAGGGTGCGTGTGCATTGGGGAGGAAAGTGTCACTGTTCTGATGGGCTCAAACCATGCCGTAGGGTCGAGAACAGGTTTCTGCCTCAGCAGGCCCACACTGTGCTTCCTAATTACTTTTTGAAATGTGACATCAGTTTTGTCCATCCATTCATCCATTTTCTGACACTGCTTGTCCTATTCCAGGTCAGTTTTTACATATTGAAATTAATTCAAAATATATTTAATACATTTTAAAACAAATTGTGTATAATTAAAGTTAATATATTCCGGGTGGGTGGCACCTCTTACCTCCATGTGTGTGGAGTTTGCATGCCCTCCTTGTGGTGTGGGGGGGCTTTCTCTGGGTCCCTGGGTTGTGTATGTGTGCCCTGTGATGGTTTGGCGCTGGGTTCCCTGCCTTGCACCCATAGCTTCCAGGAACCCAGCAACCCTGCACAGGACAAGTGGCTACAGATAATGGACAGATGGGGGGATATATTTAATTGTAATGTAAGTGGTCAGTAACAGATAAATGTACTAAGGCCTGTGGTCATTTTTAGGAGCAGTCACCAGAACAGTTTGGACTGATGGTCCAAACTCATCTCAATTCTGGCTTCAACACCTCCCTGCCCCATTCCAGCCATATCATCCATCTTAGACCTCCCTCTATGGAACCAGCTACCAGAGGGCTGCAGAATGGCCTCTCCACCTTCAGGACCACCCCTTCCAGAACTGGTATCTCCACATACAGTGTTGTCTCATCATCCCTTAACTGCTTGGAGGGTCATGCATGATAGCTGTGAGGGCTTGGCTTTTGGGTGAAGGTCGAAGTCATTTTTTGTGCTTTATTTTGACAAGGTACCACTTTCTGTTTGCCTGAAATGATTCATTTGTTAGGTGCAGATGTATTGCCTTCAGGTTTTAAGCCCTAAAAGAATGCTGAAATAGGTTACAGCTAGGGCTGCACCAAAGAATCATTAAAATCACTAAAAATCGATTATTAAAAGTGTTGGCAATGAATTTAAGTATCGATTCGCTGTGTCATGCTATTAGTGCGTCACTCGCTATCTCGCGGAGAAGTTAACTTCACCTGCAGATGGAACTGAACGGAGCACGGCCAAAGGTGTGGCGGAGGAAAAGTGAAGGCAGTATTTTCCAAATACAATTAAAGAAATGAAACATGGGATAAATAGGGTGACCAGATAATCCATGTCATCCCAGACGCTTTGAGCTACTTCAGGTCTTACAAATTACTTTAAACCTGAAAGGCTCCTGTGCTCGGCTAAATAGTTCAGTTCTTCTTGTGCTTTGACTGGTTTGTTTCCTTGATTGAAAGACTCATCCAGCCGTTTCCATTAACATTAGTGATACATGCATTATTATAGGAGGCTGACCAATCAGCACGCAGCAGTAATGCAGTGCTTAAGTGAAATCCAGCTCCTTTTAATTGAAGTGGTAGTTCTGTTCTAGCTCAAAGTTGTCCGGGATGACATGGATTATCTGGTCGCCCTATGCATAAATAATCTTTCCTTTGACATAAGGTCAAAGTGAAGACACTGCACTGTGATGGAGTAGCCTGTCAGGACCGGTGGGCGCACTCATGCTCGCACATACATGCGCAGCCACTCACATGATCGCACGTACACGTGCACACGATCGCACGCACATGCCGCCTGCCAAAACAAAACTTTCTCTGTTTGCCTTGTTCTTATTTCAAGGGCGAAATGCCATGTTAGGTAGCCAAGGGTACACACTTTGCCTGCCCAGACAGTCACATTGTTTGCCATGTGAGTGAGGTAGGATGAATTGCATTTAGACAGGGATGAAAGTAACTGCATCTGTGAGTGTATGTGAAAGTACCATGAAATATTACTTTTATGTATTACTGTAATGATTTGGATTTTTCTTTGTGCACTTTTTTTGCTCCGTCGGTTTACATAATTTTCAATTTCTATATAAATGGGTGGATTCATCGATTCATCGATTAATTGGGAGGGGGATAATAATTGACTGATTAATCGAATATTAAAACAATTGTTGCAGCCCTAGTTACAGCTTCTGTTGCTACGCGGTCAGTTGATCTCTGTGATTTTCAAAGTGCTTTAAAATTACTGGAAAGATACTGAATGATTTAAACCGAGAAATTAGCATCGCAGCTGATGTTCTGCTACATTGCAGTAAACCTGCTTATGTGAATAAAATAAATGTCTCCTATTCCAGTTGGTTAAAGGGTCTGGCCATAATGAATTTGTCTTTCAGAAAAAGTCACAAGTGAGGACCCAGAAGATCTGGAAGATAATGAATCAGAAATGAAAGCTCTAGGTCGCACTACTAATAAGCTAAACTTAGTAAGTGCAATTAACTTGTTTAATTATCTTTCTTTTCTTTACCTTGAAATATGGCTCGTATTTCTTTATATTCAGGCTATGCAAGATACAACACATTAGCTATGATAACAAAGTTAAGAATTACTGCTGGGCTTGGAGTGTTCTGTATATATAAGTGAGCCCATACATTAACAGTACTGTTTTCTGCTGATGCAGCTAGCTTCGTAAAGCTTCTAGGGTACAGTGCATGAGCATCATGAGGACCTTGCACCGGCACGCGTCGTCTCTTTATTTTAGTAGCATGCTATCAAATATCCTGTGTGTGCAGCAGGTGGCGCTTTAGTTCCTATTGGCTGTCTTAAACCTTAAGAGGGAGAGCCATCCTCATGATCGACAGCAAAGTATTTGCTGTTTTTTTTCTGGCAGAAAAAGTCAGTCGACAGCCCTCATATAAATATGTTGAGTCTTTGAGGTGCACACTTTCTTCTTAGATTGTTTAGATTGTTTACATCCTTTGTGTGACTTTGGGAAACCGAAAGGGAAGGCCGATTAGCTATTGGTGTGGTCAACAGCTTAGTTCAATCTGTGGTGGTTCATCGGTTTTAATGGCTTGAAAAGTGCTATACAAAAGTATAGCATATTCTACAGGGTGTAGTGTGTAAGGCAAGGAGCAACATAGGATGGGGTTGTGTGGCTTGTTGGGGATCCATGGTCTTTTTGTGCAGGGGACCCAGGGGGAGATTCGAACCCAGGTCCCCAGAGTGTGAGAGAGCAGTGCTAACCTCCACACTAATCTAGGGTCAGGAGAAGTGTTCTCTTCTAGTATGATATATAAAACTTGCTGCGGGTCAGATCCTTAAACAGGTACTGAAGTGATAACATACCAGGTTAGATATGCTATTTTTGAGGTACCTTACGTATCTTGTAAAACTATACATATTCCAAACACCTATTTAATGTTATTACCTTGGAGATATCAGTTATACTAATACGCAGTGGAAAAGTTCAGGTCCAGAAGGTACAAATCCAGACCATTGTTTATGATGATGCTGTCTTATTCTAAATTATGTTGAACAATATCGAAAATAGCTATAGTCCCTTTTATGTAATGCTGTGTCTGGTGGTTGTTTTGATGTTAAGGTGGAGTACGATGTGTTTGTTGCGGGCATGTTTCGCTTCGGTTTATTGATGTGTTGTTTTATACAGAAGGATTGAGCTATTGAGGTTTAAATAGTTTCTCTTTATTTGGGGACACTGGGCGGGGTGTTACTTGCTGTGAGTTTGTGTTGAGTAGCTTGAGTCCTTCATGGTCTTCTTGCTGTCTGTGTGTCGGTGTCTTTCTCTCATATTAACGTCGACTGCCGTCTCTCTGTTTGTTTTTCAGCCTTGAGCTCTGCTCGCTGCCCACTCAGCATGTTCCCTCATTTCTCTAACGCTTTCCCTCTTTTTGTCCTCTGCTTTCTCATGGCGGGATTGAAGGATGTTAAGGGTGTGAAAAGGCACGATAAGGAGGGAGTGCCTGGACACACTGAGGGCAAGCTGGTCTCTATGGAGCGGGCGGCCGGTTTAGCTCTCCAACAAGCCCTACCCGCAGGGCCACCACGGGCTCCTCGATCATCGCAGCCCAGGGCTGAGCGCAAACAACGCTCCATACAGAGTCCTCTTTGCAAGGGTGCCAGCGACAGCCAGGAGAACATGTGTACGGCAAGAAAACGGATACGGCCGGAAAGGCCCGGGGCAGGTGCCAAGGAACTGGATGAAAGAAAGCAGCTGCCGGACTTGGGGGACTCCAGTGAAACTCTGCCCGAATTGCGTAAGCCCACAGAAGTGAAGATTAAACAGAAGAAAGGGACGACGCACTGTACGGGACAAGGGACGATAAAGGGAGGGAGGGAAGAAGCCATTTCTGTAGGAAATAAGGAGGTGGAGAGTAGGCCTAGTGCCAAGGTGAAAAGCACACCTGTTGAAGTTACAGGCCACGGCACAGAGGCGCACAGTCATCCGAGAGAAGTTGCACAAATGCAGAAATGGGAGCCATCCGGTTTTAAAAGTCTGAAAGAGGCGGGTGAGTGCAACAGGTCACGCATCTCTTCAGCTGCCGCAGAAAAATCACCTTCCAGCCTAAATTTGACCCCGGACACATCTACAGTTGTTTCTGAAGTTTGTTCTCAAAGGGAGGGACAGAAGAAAGGCAGAAGATACAAACAGAAAGAGCGAAAAGTTGTGTCTGAAGTAGCTGAAAGACGACAAGATGGAAGAGTTGGAGAGCAAGAGGGTCCGGTGCATTTAGTGACAGAGATATTGACAGAACAGGCACAGTCAGTGGTGGACATTGAGGGAACACCTGAAATGTCTAAGACAGCAAGCAGGTCTGAAACACTCTCAGAGAAAAGGGCCCGCGCCAGATCCTTTTGGAGTGAATCACTCGAGGCAGATTCCTTCAGAACAGGGAAGAGAACAGCTGTCAGGATAAATGTCCTACCAGAGGCAAACTGTTCTAGGCATAAAACAGAGGAGAGCAGTTTGGATCAGGATCATGACAAGAAACAAAACCATGAGAGTGAACCATTGGCAGATGAGTTTGAAGCCTGTGCAAATGCAGTATCGAGTAAAGGTTCAACATCTGGGCATAAGAGTAGCAGTGAGGTCGAGAGCAGACATGATGGTAAAGGTGAGACAAAAAGCAGTGATGAGGAGAGTGACAAAGGTGTTCAGAAGAGGCACACAGCCAGCAGGAGACGTATGGTCACTGGTGACCAAGAAGAAAGTACAGATAGAGGAGACAGTGAGGCTGAGGAGCCAGAGAGTGAGGAAGAAGAAGATACAGAAGAAAGTCAAGAAAGTGAAACTGAAGCACCCGAGAGTGAAGAGCAATCACAGTGTGAGACGGAGAAGATGGGGCAGATGTTGTCTGGGATGTCTGCAGAGGAAGAGGAAGATGGTGAGGATAAGTCTGGACAGGAAGAAGAAGATAATAGTGAAAATGAAGGAGGTGAAGAGGATGAGGAAAACAGTGAGGAAGAAGAGAGCGTTGATGTGGGAAATGAAGAAGATGAAAATAAGAGTGGTGTTGGAGAGGAAGTTGAGGGGAGTGGTGATGAAAATGAGGGAGAGGAAGAAGATGAGAATGAGAGTAGTCGTGAAGAAGAAGAGGAGGGAGATGAAGAAGGTGAAGGGAGTGACGATGAAAAGGTGAGTGACGAGACAGTTGATGAAGATGAAGAGGAGGGAGATGTGAAGGAGAGTGATGGTAGTGATGAAGAGGAGGGAGATGTGGAGGAGAGCACTGGTGAAGAGGAAGAGGAGGGAGATGAGGAAGAGAGTGGTGGTGAAGAGGAAGAGGAGGGAGATCAGGAGGACAGTGGTGGTGAGGAGGAAGAGGAGGGAGATGAGGAGATTGGTGGTGAGGAGGAAGAGGAGGAAGATCAAGAGGAGAGTGGTGGTGAGGAGGAAGAGGAGGAAGATGAGGAGGAGAGGGTTGGTGAGGAGGAAGAGGATGCCGAAGAGGAAACGGACCATAACCTTTCAGTGGGAGAAGAAGATAAGGAATCAGATAAGGAAGAAACAGAAGAGGAAGAAGAAGAAGAGGAGAGTGATGGTAAAGACGAGGGAGATGAGGATGAGGAAAAGGATGATGAAGAGGAAGAAGGAGGAGTTGAGGAAGAAGAGGATAGTGAACATGAGGTTAAAGGTGAGCAAGAGGAAGCAGAGGATGAAGAAAATGAGGAGACGGAAGGAAAAGAAAAAGAGGAGGAGGAAGAATCAATGGGAAGGAGCAGAAAGGGTAAAGAGAGACAGCAATCCAAATCAGAGGTACCAAGCCGTAACAGCATGCCAGGCCCACGGCGTGCCAGAAGCGGGCGGAGAGCTGCAGAGAGCGCCGCACAAGAGTCCCAGCAGTTCTGGAACAGTGTTCTGCCTCAGTACCTGAATCTGAAGTGAAGGGGCGCTATACGGAGGCCCTGCACTGGTGCTGTGTTCAGGGCGTCTCTGGTACGGCCGCCGCTCCTCCCGTGCTGACTGCTCCAGGTCACAACAAACACAGACTTTGTGTATTATGGAAAGTTTCCTTCCTCCAGTACAATATATCCCCGTTATTATGGTTTGGCTTTGTCTGTCACTTTTATGAGATGAATAAATGCATGCTTCTGTAAATCTGTATATTCTTAAGTAAAATGACATTCAAATCTGTTTTCTTGTTCTTGTTTCTTTTTACATTCATGTATTTGTTGTATTTATTAATATTGCTTTCAAAACGGATAGAAACATTTATGGGAATACAACAAATAGCTATTTAATTAGCATAGATTGTTTAGATTGTTAATTTGTGAATATTAAGCACTGTTTATTTTAACTCATGGGATTTACGTTGTGTGTGTGACAATGGTTGCATTTATTTATTATACATGTTGAGAAGACCCGTGTAGAAATCAGACGGAAACTGATGCGCCGTCTTATCTATTGATATGGTTTTATAAACGTCTTTTACCTCCTCATGTGAACCTCGTGCCTCCTCTACCTACTTGTGAAAGGGCTGCATTTGGTTACATATGTTGTGACCAAGTGTTTTCTGAGAATTAGCGTTCATATTAATCATATTACCTCGATGGTTAGGCATTCCATCCAGGATGGAGTGAGCTATTAACAATATTCTGTTAGCAGAATCCATCCATTTTTTCAAATGCCTTGTTGCAGGGGGAGCCTATGGGCGCAATCAGGAAGCAACCCAGGATGGGACACCAACCCAACACGGCACACTCACACACCTATGGGCAATCTTGTAACTCCAGTTCACTTCAGCATGTTCTTTGACTGTGAGGGGAAACCAAAGTACCCAGAGGAAACCCCACAACACCATGGAGAGAACATGCAACTCCACACGCAGGGAGCAGTGAAAGAGACCCAGACCCTGATTGCAGAGGTGTGAGGCAACAGTGCTAACTGAACAGCTACTACTATTAGCAGGATCTAAAATAAAATGACGGTTTCACTGGCTGCTTTTTTGCTGGCAGTATTTCTCCTACTGTAATGGCCCTTCACCACTAGATGGCACTTTAAATATTTGTAATATATTTTAGGTACACCATTTTCCCCATACAGTTTCAGTACATTTTTTTTTAAGTTAACCTGCAGGAGATGTAATTCAGAACATCTAGAAACAGTTATTCTTTTTCTTTCATTTTAGAAGAGCAAAATGTCCTACTGTACTGTGTCATGTGAGGCATGAAGATGGAAACTGCAGCTGTGCAGGTGGTATATTTGCTGTAATGTCTGCTTAGTCCACCTGCCTTCCCACCTAGCCTGTCTGTCTGTCTGCTTAGTCTGCCTGCCTGCCCGCTAGGGATGTGCGGTATACCGGTACTGTGAAAATACTGGTATTTATTATTTTTCAAACGGTACAATATCAAAAGTTTG
>JAODKN010000037.1:14021333-14039298 GCA_026774425.1 Petrocephalus zakoni
CTGAGAACGGGACGGATTCGCACGAGGGGAACAAGGGGGCGTGGCACACGGGAGGATCGGACGGCAGGGCATGACACCTTCACTTCAGTGTTATATTTTGGTAGCCCGATGGGAAAAGTTAATAGCCCGTGGATGTTGGGCTGCCGATTTTGCGGCCCCTGTAAGTCGTTTGTCAGTCGTTTTTGGTCTGTGATGTAATAAGAAAACCAGAAGAAGCCCAATACTAACAAGCTGAAAGGAACCATAGAGCCACCTATCTTAACGGAGTGGGACATACTTCAGTTAGTAAATAGATTCCCCTCTCATTCTTGTATATTGAGACAAAGACAATGGTCCAACGAAATGGCCGGGCGGAGCCTTAACCGCAACTCTGTGTAACCGTGCATGAAAATGTCCTGACTGTGCTGAAGAGGAACCCTTCACAAGTATGGCACTTCCTCCAGTATCCATGGCGTCGGATTTCATCTCTGTTCCCTTTTCTAATCCTAAACCACAAAATATGGTGTGTATTTTCAGATTTAAATTTCCACATCCACATTACATCACACATTTCTTTTAAGATACAGGACTATACAGTTTTGAGCACCCTAATTTATAATAATAATGACTTATAAAAAAGTGCTGAGAGAAAAAAGAATACAGTCTGCCCTCCGTATCCGTGGGAACCGCGTGCATGTGTAATTTGGGTAGGCTACCATAATTTTCAGTCAGATGTGGGGGCTGCTGAAAAGCCTTCTAAGACCGCATTCGAAGGCCAAATGCATCACAGTGGCATGACAAGGCTGTCAAATTTCAAAGGCTCCTTCAAATGTGGCCTAGAAATGTGTCCTTCTGTTCCTGCCTTGTTAGAGATCAACCCGATGGATCCTTTGCAGCCCAGCTTACCCCAAGGTTCATTTTTCAGATTTTTATAAGGACAGCCTACAAAGGATGTAGTCTCTAAACTGGGACACAGCTCTGCTCGCCGTACTAATTTACCCACTGTGCTTTATTGCTGATAGAAAACAAAGCTGCTTAAAATTTGACATATGATCCCAGGTGAAGGCAAAAGTATTTTATTTTGTGTTGTCATCAAGTAATGTATTTAGATGCTGTATCTTCCCTTATTTGGAGTTGCATTAAGAAGGTGATCTAGAGATCACTTGAAGTATACGGCAGGACGTGCGTACTCTATATGCATATATTACACCATATAAGGTTCTTGAGTATCTGCATATTTTGGTGTCGGTAGGGGTTCCTGGGATAATCCTCTGCAGATATAGAGGGATGACTGCAAATCTTGAGTTCTCTTCTCTGTGTCTGATGTCTGAAAACCTTTGCTTTTACACTTTATAGTAACTTCATAATAACCATGAACACTAAATTTTGATTCTGTTCCTCTTAAGTTCAACTGAATTGTCATCTGTTAGTTTTGACCACAATGTGAAGTTCCTGCTGTTATCGAAAGCAAAAAAGCAGAAGTTGAATGAATTCTTATAAGGGCCTGGACAAGCGAGTGAGAGTTACTCAGACCACATCATGGAGAAGAAGGTTTGTTCTGGCAATATCCTCTCTCTGTTTTTCATTGTTGCATTCTATTATAATTGAAATATTATAGTGGTACTTTATCTGTCTAACTGACTTTTAAGAATGATTCTTTTTAATGTATTCTTTCAGGACACTCCTGTAACTGGAGGAGTTTTAATACACCACACACTTCTACAGGGACAGCATCACTATGAAGTGAAGAAAGTGGTAAAGAATAAAATGGCTAATGGACTTAAATCTTTTCTAAGGTAATGTGAACACATTTGTTGTCATGTTGCACATCTGTTATACGGAATAACTGGCCCCCTCACTGAACTCGACTCAAACTCAACATTCTGAAACAAATATTTTTATTTATGTGCTACACTTTCCTCCCATATGCTTTTAACTGTATTTTTTGTCTTGCATATCACTTATGTATTGGACTTGATGTATATTTTTGCTACCATATGTCTTAAAATTTTTGTTTTATATGTCTTACATATCTATATTTTGTTTTAACCGTTTTTCGCACTACGAACAAGAGGAAAGTAATTTCATCTCTGCATGACCCATGCTTCATTCGGCCGAGACCACAATAAGATATCTTATTAATGATATTAGCACGTCATTTGTTAGCATGTTGTTGGCTTGCGTTCAGTTTTTGTTTCCAGAAACTTAGGTAGGTCTTACATAATTACAACACACGCTTTCAACTCTGTCTGTAGCAGCAAATTTATTGGTTAATTATTAATAATTATTTAAAGAACACAACACGAAAATGTCAGCTGATCTTCTACGTTATTGTAGGAAAGGAGACAAGCTCCTGAAGATTAATGACATCGACCTGCACGATTTGCCCCCAGAGCTGTTTGCAGAGTTACTGGCTGAGAGCTCACCGAGACTGGTGAGTGACCACATCCTTCCTGAGAAACTGCAAAACAATCTATTAACCACCCCTCCTCATTTTCAATAGAAGAGGGAATGTACATATTTACATCTTTATTAGAAAATTAGAATCCAGTGCTGAAATACACACTGTCAGAAAAAGGGGGATAGACCTGGTACAGTTTTGTTCCCTAAGATACAACCAATATCAATATTCCCCCAACGATACAAAAGATTAGGCTGAATGGTACAGTTAGCTACAGCTAGGATACAATTAGCAGACCCTTGAGAGTACAACCTGAGTGACAAGTAATTGACCCTTCAAAAGTACAAATTGATCTCTTTTTACTTACAGTGCAGGGTACGGGCACAGATGTGTCACAAATAGATGTGTGCTCTTTTACGTGCTTCTGAGCTATTTTCCATCTCAGTATGTTCAGAAGTTACTTAGTTCTTCTGCTTAATGAGTGAATTCTGGTCTTTAGTAGTACACATCTGAGCTTTGCTTGATTTTTAGTAAATATCCTGGAATATCATTGTTTTACATTTCAATCTTTTGGAAACATCTCAAAAATGTAAAGGTGTCAATATTTTAATCTGACGTATGACAGTGGCCATTCTCGTGATGTTTCCCATTAATGCTTGATACAGACAGTCTATCAGCCCCACAAGGATGCCCCTGAAGAGAAGTGTCAGGAGAATGGCCAACTCCGGCCTTTCTCTAAGGAGAATACAGTCTTGAGTTTCAGCTTAGATCTGAGCAGAGAGGCTGACCCAGTCGACGTGACAGAAGAAGATGTTCACGGAGCTGCCAAGCCAGGAAGCCAGCTGGACGACATGTTACTGGTCACCATGATCAGCACCAGCTTCTCTTTCATAACTGGACGCGGATGTGACAAGAAGAGTCTCTGCCAGGATGAGTTTTGCTCAGAGTGCCATTTGAACGATGTGATTATGGAGGCGAGGTCGAGCAACATCACCCAGGGTAAGGCCTGTAGGCAGCAATCACTTGGCCCAACAGCCCCAAGCGCTGTCAGTAATGAACATTAGGTACAAAGTAAAACTCAGTTTTAACTGGGAAAACCAGCAGTATACTCATCACTGTTTTCTCTCTCGCTGTATATCAACATGCCTTCCACTACTGACAATTTCTGTAATGATCCCTACTTTGCTTTAGATTGTAAACCATCAAACTCTGGGATTTTGTAAAAGTATAGTACGTCACATATTGCAGCGTAACGTTTTCCCTTGTTTTTCCTTTGATAGTACTCAGAAAAATAACATTCATTCAAGAGAAAGCTCAGGACAACATCTTTATCCAGAGTTTAATGTACGAGACATACATCCAAAACAGATCCCGCTTTGCACGCATGTCAAGCAACTGCACGACAAATTCAGGTCAGTGCTCAGAAATTATACAATAGGTTCCAAGTGATTTCCGTCATTCCGCCACTCACATTCTTACCATTTCAGTGAATATCACCATCTATTACTACAAAACTACCTGCATCGACGGGGAGTACAGAGGCATCCCTGTTGTCCTGAATTTTTCTGATACAGACTGTTTTTTGAAATGCCACAAAACTGGTGATGAGCCAACTCTCAGCGTCGAGGTAATCATGCACAGTTATCACTCTGCCTGAAATTATGTTTCTGACATCAATATGCAGCAGAATGAGCTGAGACAAAGATATTTGCAGTGTTCTATGTGTTATTACACTTCATTACTCATGCATATAGTGGAGTAGTTATTCATTGATTCACAGACTTCTAAGCGCTTATAAATTGCTCTGGCTAAGGGTGTCTGCCAAATTTTGTAAACGTAAATGCAAATGAGTAGTGAACCTCACTGATGTTACAGCTTATAACATCAGAAACACAGATGCACCGTTTGTAAGCATATTACTGAATTGTTTCATTTTTTTTTCTTCAGAGCTGTGAAAAAAATAAACTGAGGAACATTAGTGAGGGCGATGCGGATATCATGGGATTTCTTTTCTACATGAAAGCAATTCAGCCAGACACGCGTCGTTTTGAGTCCATCAGCTTCTCAGGCTGGTACTTGCATGCGAAGAAGGAGCAAGTCGAGGTAGAACGCTTCCTCGCGGAAGATGAGGCCTTCTACTTTTTCATTGAACGGGTATAGAAATCATTATATGTCTAAAACATGAATCTGTGCCTCACACAAAATTATCTGACACATCATTATGCCCACTTCTAAAATCAGCATGTTTCTGATGTCTAAAGGTAGCGTCTATATGCATAGCAAAAGTCTATCAGTATATTATGCATGTACAAAGCCTTTTATAAATGTATTTCTGACCGAGCAGAAGAAGAAAGTATATAAATCTGGGGTGGCCTTCCCAAAAGCATCGTAGTGCTAAGTAGTTTGTTATCGAGCACTAACGATTGACCGTTAATTAACAAGACTGTCCGGAAACCCTTCGTAGTTCAAGTAGTTTGTTATCTCGCTCGTAGATAACGAGAGATCTGACCCACTTGTTATTTTCGTGTAAGTGCAGCGTAGCAATATAGCTTAATATTTCAAATGGATTACACAGCATGTTAACATAAACAGCATACACTCAAAATTGCTATCTGTTCAGTCACATCTTTTGATCTGGGAAGGTGAATCACCCCTCATGACAAGCAATGACAGTAAATTGTGCAAGTCAACCTAATACAACGTCCAGGAAGCCAAGTTGCTTGTCTAACGGCTATTTTGCAACTCAGTAATGAACAATTCATAAAGAAATACAGGCTGGCCTGCAATGAAATGATAAGCCTTCTTAGTATGGTGCAGGATAAATTGAAAAGATCTACACAGTGGAATTTTGCCCTCATTGCACCATGCAACTTCTCTCTGCCTTTACACCAGTGGTGAGTTCCTGCAGACCTGCAAATGCACATGGGCTCAGCAAGGCCGCTGTGTCCTGCATCTGTGCATGCATTAATCACATCTTTGTTGTGCCGTGTGCACAACTACATACAATGTCCAGTGGGAGGGGATGCCTTGCATGGTACTAAAATTGGTTTTCATACCACTGCAGGCATACCTGACACTGTACGTGCAGTGGATGGAATGCTCAACCCTAGTCATATTTTGATAATCTACACCTGTCAAAAAATGTTCTTGGCACTAAATGTCCATGCAGGTGACATGCAACAATCAAGGACATTGGCAAAGGATGCTGCAGGGATGAATTTGCTGGTGGCTGGTTACTGGGAGGCACCAGTCATCCTCTTAGTGAATACCTGCTAATTCCAGTGTCGAACCCCCAAACTGTGGCTGAGGAGAGGTATAACACCACACACCAAAGAACACACTAGAGTGTCATGTGGAAGATTCAGGTGCCTACACAAGTCCTTGGAAGTTCTAAAATTTCCCCCTGAATGTTGCAATGCTGTTTTTGTGTGTATTTCGGTGCACAGCATTGCAGTAATTATTATATTGAAATGTATTTTTGGCCACCTCCTCAAAAAGTCGTTTTAAGGCTTCTTTTGAGAAATGTTACTTTCTTTCCCTCTTTTTTACAAGGAAGTAGCATCCCATTTATAGATTTTTATATTTTCAACAAATAAGTTAATTTATTTTGGTCTCTTTTTGTTTTTATTGATTTTATAATTATTTTATAATATTCTTACATAACATTCTACACCAGATTAGTAGGATCGATGTTCCTGTTATCGACAGTCTGTGCTTTTCTTACGCGGAGGCGGGAGAGGAGCCAACAAAGTACTACTTAGCGAGATTGTTCGTTATTTCTGGAATAACGAAGGGGCTTGGGACGGCCACGTGGACCTCGCTCGTTATTTTTCTAAGTAGCACTTTATCTTGTTTGTTATTCACTACGATCGATCGCTTTCGGGAAGGCCACCCCAGGTTTGGGACTGTTATTGTTCTAAACAGCTCACATAACAGTGCTATTACAACCGTTCTACCGTTTTATTGCGCTGTCTGTGTTGTCTGAAGCTGGAGAATGTCTCAGACTGTTAGGATAGTCAGAAATAACATTGCACAGTTCAGTAATTCAATTAATACAGTGCTGTAATTTGAAAAGCATTTGAGTCAATAAAATTCAGTAAATAGTGACGCTGTCCATTTCATCTTATATTCATGGAATAAATATACAAATGTAAATTAGATGGTAATCTGCCCGAGACATAAAGAAAAAATCTGTTATAATGATCATCCGCTTATAGCAATCAATTTAATCCAGACAGACCTGATCACTATAAGCGGTTTTCACTGTATTATGTCTAAATCATATGTTTTACATCTTTTTCTATGTGTTTTTAGGTGAAATGATTAGCAAGAAATTATTTAAATTCAATATTTATTAATTTATATAAGCCCAAATTTATACATGTATACATTTATTTACACATATCTGTGTGCAGCTAGATTTTTATTATTGTGAAGTGTTAAAGCTGACAGGTGTTATGCTTCTTGTGTATGAAACCTTTTCCAACCAGAATATTGCGTGGTAGAAAGGGACGAGTTTGGTGATAAGCTACTCACGTGTAACTAAATTTTTGGAACATTCTTGTCGTGTAGGTCAGTGTACATGTTTCTTTTCCGAGCTCTAACCCATTTATACAGCTGCATATTTTGCAGGTTCAATTGAGGTTCAATATAAGGCTAGAGAATGAGAATATTAAAAACGCAACATTAAAAATCATCATAACATTTTTACATATCATACTCATTACAAGTCTAATGAATACTATAACCAAACACACAGAAGCATTTATGGTTTTATATTCATTTGAAGTATGATATTTTAACACAGATATTTACGGTATATAGAGTTGTAGTTCTCATTTTATTTCTGGACTTTTCAAAATCCTGTTTGATTATCAGTATCATGTTCAAAATTCTGGTTTGTCACCCCATTGTTTTCATTTTCATATGGGTTTTCAGCTTCCTCTTTCTTGGGTTTTCTGTGAAACAGATTACAATTCTCATCTGGACATCTATATAAATGCTTATGTTTGTAACTCAGCTGGTACAGCATTGTAAATGTATTTCGATTAATAAACATACAAAACAAACCACCGTTTGCTGACATTTGTTGTACATTTGCTCTGGTGACTACACTTACCGCTTCCTGTGCCGGACGCCAGAGATAATAAGGTATGTTCCAACCATCAGTAAAAGACCCATAATAACTCCAAACACCACCAGCCACACTGTCACGGCAGGCTCCACAGGTGGGGACAGAGTCGAAAGGATGCCTTCAAACTCCAGTGTCCTTTCATCAAGCTGGAATGCGCTGTTGATTCTGCCCCTGGAGAGTCTGTGCACACCAATACCATTGTATTTCCAGTTAATTCTGGGAGACAACCCCATCGCACTGATCATAAAACTTTGCAAGACAATTTATATTTTATAATTCAAAACCTATGGTAAAGGTCTGATAATTTTGGTCATAATACTGGTTGGGCGATGACTGTAGCGTCTAAGAAATGCAAGGCTGGGGCTTTTGAAGATGCATACAGTGACACTGTTTTGTATGACTTGTATCCCATCCAGGGTACACCCATTCCTTGTGCTCTCTGCACCTCCCCCTTAATCCCTGGATAAGTGGATAGATGATGAATGAAAAATGACTGCTGGATGATGACCCATGACTACATACTTGATTAATGTCTGAAGGTTCATGGACTGGGGAGCTGGATTGAGTTAATCACTGTAGGATGACAAGCTGTATCATCGGCTATATCTCTGGGGGTGATGGCCTAATGTATCAGGTTTTATTAATATGTAAAGGCTGATGACCCGTGACAGTGAGTTAGATTCATCTCTGTAAGGTGATTGCTTGTGGTATTGGTTTTAATTAATCTCCGTAGTTCGATGGCCCATGACTTCTTTTGATTAATCACTACCCCCTTTGTAAAGACAGTGCAACTCTGATACATGTTCAACTTCAAAAGTGCACATTTGGAAATCATAGGGCTTCCGTGTACAACGCAGGCCACGCTCTCATGAGTCGCTAGAGAAGGTCTTACCGAACGGCAGATTCTACTTCCGCTTTTGGGATGAGCACCACTGGGTTGATGGGATCAGTCACGACAAAGTAGAAGGAAACCCTTGGTTTAACTTGGTAAGTATAGACGTTGTCTGACCTGGGTAAATGGAGATTATTTTTTCATGCCATCATTCCAGTTTGCACTGAAGCATTTGCTATTAGGTCATTTTAGACTAAGAAAAGCACATGTTGAGTTGGTCTTAAGGTAGACCTGATACAATATTAGATCATTATGTGCATAGATAGTTAAGAGAGTCCTCTATTGCTGAGGTGTCTTTCTTACATAAAGTTCAGTTGCTGTCCCTTCTCCAGGGCATAATACTGCCGCATAGCGTAGGCCATGGTGGCTTTGAAAAGGTACAACTCATTGTCATTCCATGGGTACTGTAAAGAAATATGAGAAGAGGTGTTGTAATGCCTGCATTTTTGCATAAGTCTTAAAGTAGAGATATTCTGGGAAAAGATTTGCTGTAGACTCACAGCTTGATCACCCATCGCAGCTTTAAGACTCAGCCTGACTTTGATGGCATCTTCAGAGTCTGTGTGGGAGATTTCATTAAGAACCTTCTGGGATATGAAGCCAAAAACGACCAAAATGTTCTCAATTTATTTTCATGCTCTTACATGGATCCGTCGCAGCGTTCCATCCTGGCAACCTGTTGTTTTTACGGTTTTCCTCCTGTAACCATTTGTATAGTTCACTGAAGTAGTCCAGCAGGGGCTTTGAGTCCATCTTAGTGACTCCAGCCACTTGCTCCAGAGCTCTGGTCCATGACTTAGATTTTCCCAACTCCAGCATTGCCCTGAAGTGCAATATGCAAATACACCATTGCAGCCAAGTTCCATGGATTTTAAACATTGTTATTCAGACGTTTGCATGGAAATGAGATGGATGAATGAAAACAAGAGGTCTCATTAATGTTCAGGATTGAGTCAATAGTGGGACATCTGCTCAAACGTGTTTGTCGTTATTTCTGTCTGAGGTATACAGATTACAATGTTAAACACACTGCATCCAAGCGTCATCTTTTGCATTATGAAAGCACAGCGTACACAATATTTAATTCAAAGTAGTGGTTCACCTTAGCTTGTCACCGGCTGGCTTGGAATTGGTGATGTCACACTTGAATAAAGGTCCAGTGTGTCCAGCAGTTTCACACAAAGAGGCCTGGAACTGGAACTGGTAGACGGTCCTGGTGAAATACCTACAGAATCCGTGTGGAAAAGGCAGATGGCTTTAAGTCATTTTGGTCATTTTGATGGTGCCGTGCCGACATAATAATTTAGTGCGTTTTAGCATCATTTATGTCTTGGTGTCTGGGTTTGTACTGGTTATACTGGCACCTAATAAAGGAATAATCGTTGGCAACGTGGAACAATGCAGCTGGGTCACAGTATGTCTCGTCTCTGGGCAAAGGCTCCACTACACCGACCATGTCTCTCCTGTGCAAAATACAGTGCATTAATAATTAACACTGTTGTGCAGTTAGTGTTTAAGTGACTAATTTGAATTAACAGAGGCCTTACTTCATTTCCCACCACCTCTGCATCCATTCGTCTTTTGGGATGGTCCCGTGGAAGACCTGCCACCTCCATTCCTCCAGCATGTATGTGAAAGGCAAGGTGGCCACAATTGTCAAAGCCTGCTTCATCAGGAAGTTGATCTCTGTCTCTGGAGATATCAGTAAGTAATATCAATAATGCTAGATACCTGAATGTCCTCAGAACCTGCTTCTACCACCAAACTTTCATTAATATTCTGATGAAATATATTCTCTATTTTCAAAACATCTGAAGTATACATCTATTATATTTACACATATTTTCTTGGTTACACTAAAGCCTAAGCACTATACAACTCTGTGTTAGGATTTTGTAATACACATACCTATTACAGTACCAATTTATTCTATTTAGCATTGTGTCTCTGTAGCTCTACATTCAAACACCTATACATGGGTGTTAATCTACAAGAGAAACAAAATTGTGAAATGAAGTGGGTGAAGGGCAGATGCAGATTGCCATGTCTCTGGCTGCATTTGTACCATAATCTTCCTTGAAATCTGCAGGAAGAAGGCCCAGAGCCAGCAGGTGTTTTGGGGTGGCTGCAGAAAGGGACATGATCTCTCCCACAGCCTCATGAAAGCCCTCATTGGCTCCATCTCTGTAGAGGTAGGAATGGTTCCTGTAGGCCATCTGATACTGGTTGTGTCCCATCTCATGGTGGACTGTCAGAAAGTCATCCATGTTCACCTTGCCGCACATTTTGATCCTGAAATTAATAAAGGCAATGAATTATGACAAGTATCCAGGATTTTATTAAACCTCAATTGCAGTAGTGGAGGGGGAGGGTCCATTACAGCAGGTATCCACCCCCCAACCCCAGTTGGTAAATAATACCAAGTGCCCTTTTTGATAACAGAAGATCATGAAATATTGACAAAAATTCACCAAGAGCCGGCTCCACCCTGGGTCTGCCCCATGGCCCTCACCTCATCGCCCCATCCACTGTGAGATCCTCCTCCACCCCCGACAGACAATGATGGACTTATAATGAGGAAGAAACATCCACACCCCTCTTAGCATTGTTCACCCACCCGCCTTTTCTGGGGTAGCCTACCTGAAGTCTTCTCTGTTGCCCATGTCCCATGCGGTGGGATGGCACACCACCTTCCTGCCATCATCAGGCTTCACAAACATTGAGTTTTCCCAGAAGTTTGGTAACATCTGGTACAAATTTACAGACATGAAGAACTTTTCGGCTTCTTTAAACAGTCTGTCCACTGTCCAGGCCTGAAATTGTGAGGTAATGGAAGCTCATATCAGCACAATCTCTGCATAAAGTACCTCCTTATTGATACAGTGGCCTTGACGTGCTTTTTATTTTCTTAAACAATTTAGGATTTTTTCCCCTAATTTTTATAATAATTCATAAAGAAGATGAGCTGTGAAAGTTTTTTTCTCCGAGTGATGAGCAGTTAAGGAAGCAAGGTCTTAGGACTTAAGGCTCTCACTCAAGAAGCCAATGGTGCTAGTTCTTGGTGATTCTCCAATCACAGGCATTGTGTCCTAACCCACTGAGCCACAGGGTTTTGACTGGGCACGTTGGGGCTGGCTGACTTTTTCAAAACGGAAGTGTTCTAGACCACTGGGGAATGGAAAGAGGTGTTTGATTAGTTGACCATTGTTAGTTTATTGTGTAGGAAAGCTCAGCTTTTAGAAAGAATGGAATAAAGTAAATATCTAAAAATAGCTAGGTGGCTGACCTACACTGTGCCTTTGAAGAGAGGAAAGACAGTATAATGTTACCATGGAAGTGTTTATTGAAGCTAGCTGTTTAAGTGAGGGGCTTTGATCTGTGATATATTCTGGTAAAACTGACTATAAATGGGCAGGAAACTCATCGAGTTCACCACAAAAGGCTATGCGGCCTTCCATTTTGGAAAAGTCTGCCGGCCCTGAAGCACCTGACATCACACATTAAGAAAATGCTAAAATAAAATTAAGAACATCCAATAGCATATAAAGATGACAAAATACGAAAACAATAACATACAACAAAAAAAAACACAAATGCATGAGAAAACGTTTGTGTGTGTGTTCTTCATTATTTCGTATTTAATTGATGTTTTAGGTTTTTTGAGTTGTTTGTTGAGTTTTGCTCCTCAAGGCCATGGAATGTTAGCTTCAGAGAAAATAGATCACAGACATAGAGTGTAAGTGGAATGATTTCTGAAACTGAGGGTGTTTCTCGATATGCGTCCTTGACTAGCCTTGTGCTCTCATGTACCCATTTTACATCATCTCCCATTGCTGAAGACCGGTTCCAGTACTAAGAACAGAAGTACAGAGGATGGTAAAAATCTCTGGATGTTGTTCTTACCCCGACCCAAATATCGGATACATCCGTTGCATCCTTGCCAAATGGACCAATCCCATGGCTCATTGTGGCCCAAGATCGTTCTTGGGAGGCAAATGAGCACAACCGCCCTAGTCAAGACCACAAGTACAATCCCTGCATTGTTTGTATTGAGAAACACCATCCTTCCCAGATTTGCTGCCACTCTACAGTGGATACGCAGTTATGTTAAATAGATAAATAGATAGATGTATGATTAATAATCATATGACATCACACACCTGACTGATCATAGCTGAAGTCACGTCAATATCTGGTTTGTCGGGGTAAGGGACAGCGAGCGGGTAAAGGTTTGTCCAGAACCTTCCCCACATATCACCTGGTGAAGGATCATGAAAACAAATGAAGGGCGTTATACAGACACGTCTTTGTTTTGGTACTTCCGGTTTTTATAGACTTACTTAGCAGATGGGCAGGAAGTCCTCCCACCTCGCTGACATGTCCAGGGTACGTCTCCCGTAGTTTGCTTCTCACGTAGGCGTGAAGTTCTGTGTACAGTGGCATGATCTGGGAAGAAACAAAGTGGAAGTGGCTAACCGGGGTTTGGAGAGAGAACAGTCGTTTCGGGGGAGGCCAGCAGCCAGGTGGTTTGCCGTACCTCCTGGTATATGCGGCGGACGTCTGACATGAGATCATCGCGGGTGTAGCTGTACTTCCCTTCATCGATGGTTTCATAGTTACCTCTCCAGTAGTCTCCATAGTCAGCATAGCCTTTGGGTTTTTGAAAAAGATATTTAGTCACTTAAATTATATGTGTTTCTGTTTCTTGCATAAAGATGAAAATTTGATGAAAAAGATGAAAATCCTGTATATGGCCTGTGCATCATATAGCTGAAGATACCAATTAAGATCCTTTGACTTGATTTAAATGTCACTGCATGGCTTAGCTGTCGGTTACTGACGCATGTAAATTGCAGTGTAATACGCGGGCTAATTGCAGGAGCTAGAGTCACAGAGCTCGGCTGTACCGTTGAGCTTCGCGGCTTCATTCTTCAGCTCCGCATAGTCCTCGTAGAGTGGCCTCATCTTCTTTCCCACCTGCGTCCTCCAGCCCTCCCACACATACAGCCGCTCGTAGTAATCTGTGCTATGAGCCATGATGCTCTCCAGTCCTGCAAGACAGCAGCATGGTGCTGCGTCATTATGCTGAAGGGTCTGTACCACTGGCATCGGGCATGGGTGCCCTGGCAGATTCAGGGGGCCCGGCACTGTACAGGGGCCCCAAATCCAACCCCAACCATCAAACCTCTCCTCAGCAAGGTCTCCAAGGGGCACCCATGTTCCTTCATATTGATAGTGCCAACCCAAGCAGGTGGCCATAGATGACATTTTGTCATGGGGCCCAGGATTTATAATCATGCGTTGATGTTTGCCATTGTACTTTTGTGACAATTATACACAGCAACCATGCCTACATACTTCCACTGAACTGAAATGCCCCATAATTGCCAAAGAATGTGAGGTAAGACCAGCTAGCCATACCTGGTTCTAGGGTCTGGCAGTCAAAGGGATTGTCACGCATACAGACTGTGCCTGTGCTGTAAATGGTGCTCATTTCATTCATGACTCTGTTGAGCTGTGAAAGTTAAACAGATGCAGTTATTGAATGTTCAAATTACAGGCACCCTCAAGCGTGAACTGAAAAGCTTGACTTTATGCCAGTGCCATTGCAGAACTTACATGGTCAAGTTTGTCCTTTGAGAGGGCCCCTGATCCTTTGTCTTGGAGTGCCATCAGTTGCACTTTTATGCTCGGGTCAGTGATTTCATTAAGTGGGAAGGTGAGTGATTCCTCTGACACCTTACTGTAGTAGGAACCCCATATCTCCCCCTGCTGGGACTGAAAATTTGGAACAGAGCCATGTCGAAATGCAGGTTAAGTCTTTTCAAACAGCAAACTGGACAATCAGCATTCAACACTTAAAGAATCACAGTGACTTGGGGGGTTTGAAAACTGCCCTAACACTGTGTGCGTGTGTGTGTGCGTCTGTGTCTGTGTGTGTGTGTGTGTGTGTGTGAGAGAGAGAGAGAGAGAGAGAGAGAGAGAAATTAATTCTCTATCAGATAAGCAGCTATTGAAAACAGATGGGTTATATAAGTGATGCCTTATTTGGATAGAGGAGTGCATATTACTAATTGCATAATTGCATATTACATGCTGTAGTACCCCTGGAACTCATACTGGAATTGCTCTAGTACATACCATTTACATAAACACATTCATAGATCATTTGGATTAATTCAACACAGAAGTCAGCTTTTTTACTATAAATTTTCGATTTATGTCCCTCAATCTATTTTCTATACCTGCCTGTCTTATGAAGGGTTGAAGGGTTTATATCCATGTGTTGAATTTAATCTAATTATGTAATGCAACTGCTTTTATATTTTAAACTTTAGGTTAATACAAAGGTTTGTTGTTTATTTCTTGTACTCATAATGTCAAAGAAGATAATCACGTTTACAGAAGTGAGGTTTCATTTTTATTATGATAACATGGATTCGGTATGAAGTTGGATTTAGTATATAAGGTTCTTATGGGTTAATTATCTATCTGTCCATCCATCCTCTGTCAGCATGGCCTTGCTATGAGGTGAGGTATATGGCCTTAATATATGTAGCACTTACCAGTTTGTCTGCGTTCTCACTGGTGATGTTTGTGTTGTAAGCCCAGGAAGCCAGCGAATGCTGGTACATCAGTTTGGTGGCATTTTCATCAAAGCTCTTCAGGAACTCTGCTGCCCGCTGCTCTACATCCAGCTGAGCACGGGTCACCCAGGCCCCAGCCAGAAGCAGGAGAAGCATGCCATGCATCCTGGCCCCGAAGACTGTCCACACAGCGACTGTGAACCAGAAACATTTCTCATATCAATTGGTACATTACCCTGGCCTTTGGACAGAGCTGTAATTGGAATACACACCCACCTTCCTGCATCTTTATTGCTGGATCATATACTTGAAAAAATTCCGCAAATTAATAATAAAAAACAGCTCTGTGCATGCTGAGTTTATATCTTATATTGTGACTTTCATGACAGGGATTTAGACATTAATGTTACACCCTCTTGTCCCTTTGTTATGGCTTTCAGTGCAACTTCAGTCCCATCTGGGTCTCCTATTTGTATTTGCTGAAATAACTTAATGTGTACTCAAACAGCCCAGGACATTTATATAGGTATATAAATACTTATTCAGTTTAGTGTAATGGCGATTACTGAATATATCACAGGGCACTAGACAGCATGGTGGATGTACAATACACAACAAAGAGAGATTTAAAGACAAGTTCACTGAACATCTCTTATACCTTTATAGTCTGCTCTAGTCTCTTTGTTTGTAAATTCCTTCATAGTGTCTCATTCTGACTTATACCTCTGATACTGCTCAGCCACTGCAGTTCCCTTTTGGTGGTTCCTTGGAGGTGGTTCCCTATTGGTGGTTCCCTGTTGACAGATCTGTGCCATCACATATCTGGCCCTGTCTCCAGAAGCCTGCTGTATGAGCTAGACCCTGCTATAAAGCTTCCTAATGGATAGCACAGCCTTGGGTAAAACATTTCAGCAAGGTTCCCTCAGCACAATAAGGCAGTTACAGTCCCCAGCATAATTTTTTACTGCACACATAATTACAAGTTGGTTAGATTGAAGTAAGAAACACACAAATAACTGGAAATTTAAACCACGTTTCACCCAGACCAGGCGTTATCATGGTAATATCCCAATTATTAGATGCAATTAATAACTCTACATTTAACATTAAGAATAACCTGTGATCAACTCAACAAACCTTTATTAAAGATAAGTTCTCAAGTCATTATTATCTATGAATAGTATATTACCTGTGAATATTATATTATTATACGCATCATGTGCTTTTCCTCATTATGCTTATTAAAGGTCTCTTTAGGCCTTAGAATACAGTGGCAGTACAGAGAAATTCGGAAGTGTATGCTGGTCTTACACGTTATGATGTGCAGCAGACCTTTGGACCTGTCTGCCTGAATAAGGGTGTGATCCTCCCAACAAAGGTTTCCCGTCATGTTTAGATTTTTTTTCCAAGCGTAATGAACAATCGATCTCTTTGCCAGGAATCTATTTTTCTTCTGTCATCAGCGTATATTGTCCGCATCATAATCATTAGCAATATTTTGAAAAAGCACTCATTATCCAGACACTGGTGAGCTATGGTTGTTAGGAATTAATCAAAGGATCACTGATATAGGCTGTTTGAAAATGTTTGTCTCTGTCTTAGGTAGCAAAACATTAGATTTCCAAACTGGGATGATTCTGATCCATATTAAAGTTTTTGAACAACTGGGCCCTGGTTATAATGTAATGCTAGTCTTATGGGTGCAGATAAGAATTTCTTATCTCATATGATTTTGACCCCATATCTTTACAACACAATATATGAGAAGAACTTGTAGGTCCTGTACTTTGTGTGCTAACAGTCGTTTAAAGGACACTGTGGTCAATGGGCAGTGCTTCTCTAAGCAGTGCGATTTCACCATCTAGAGCTGATTGAGTATACACAGAACTACTGTCGCCAGTTCAGTGGGGGGTCGGTGATTTAACAAACAACAACAATACAGCTTTCCATAAACAAGAACAAAAGATCCAACTTTATTAGCAGTAGCCTACCTGGACAGGAAAGCCAGCAGTTTACACAATAAGCACATTGATGGTATCTGTTACGAAAATAACAGCACAACATGGTAAAACATTATATTCAGCATTTACAATACAATGATGACAACAGTTTCTATATCAACAACGGGTTGACAAAGGAGATCCATTAAATCCACGCAACTTCCATAACCATCCAGTATCCTGCGCAAGGTTATTGTAAGCCCGAAGCCTGTCCCAAGAAGCATATATCAAGGATTGGAAAGCCTAGATTTACAGGCTAAGGGCAATGAACTGGCATTCTCCCAGAGCAGGGGTGCCCACACCCGCACTGTTTCGGCTTGCGAGCTACTTGTAAAATTATCAGGTCGAAGTGATCCACCTACATTAAAAATGCAATATACAATACACAGCACAATACAAGTCCATACGTTTAAGGCTTCTTACTTAGTTCGGCTCCCCCACTTATTATTTTATATCCCTTTTCAGTATATATAAATTGGAAGGCTGGCTGGGTCACTTAGCTCGCTGGAGTTTTACATTTACTCGCAATACATTCGCCTTTTCCGCGTGGCGAAGAGTTAGAAGAGAAGGGATTTGAGCAGATGTTATGGCAATCTAATACAACAAAGTTTTAAGCAGCGGCAGACTGGCCGCCGATTGCGTCAATCAAGTGTCGGATGCCAAAGGGAGGATAGATGATAGGCTAACACACAGCCCCGGAAAAAGAGGACACGGCACAATTAAAATAAAATCTGCATTTTTAAAACGGCAGGTTACTTCCAGGTTCAATGTTTCTAAGACAGCAGTAGCTTACACAAGAACAATGTGAAGCAGGAGACACTGCAGGAATGAGCAGAAACCAGCCAGGTAATGGGCAGAAGCGACTTTCTAATGCCAGAGGTGACTGTCACCTTACCCAGCAGTGCCTCATGAATGGGAGGATGACATGACCTTCATAAGGAATGGGAAACATTAAGTGGTGTGAAGTGCACT
>JAODKN010000037.1:14040184-14051239 GCA_026774425.1 Petrocephalus zakoni
ATCAGGCTCCTAGAAGCAGGACTGAGGTCCCATAAAGCAGGGAAGAAGCCCTTCATCAAAGAGAAACAGAGAAGAACTAGGCTGCAGTTTGAAAAACAAATTATATATATATATATATATTTTTTTTTTTTTTACACAGATGTATAACCATAAATTGAGAAATTGAAAAAATTGTGCTGTGGTCTCTTAAATTTCTCCGGAGCTGAATAAAACATTATGTTGAATGTCGCGCCATCTACCCCCACTACCTTTGCGACCTACTGGCCGATCGCGGTCGATGTACTGGGCCCCTGGTCCATCAAATATGCAGTGTCATTAAAATCTTATTAATGCTATGGTTGCCATAGTTTTACTGACAGCTCTCAGAATTTATCGCAGTGTTATTTGATCTGAAAACCATTCTCATTTTCAGTAAGAGCCAGCGAAGACCCTCAATGCTGCTGTTTAATTGTTTATATATATATATATATATATATATATATATCGTCTGTCATTACAGATTAGACTCATCTTTCTCATCTGCCAAAATTAAGATACAAAGAGCAGATTACGGTGACTAAATGAAATTGTTGGGAGTTCAGTATTGCATGATCATCATATATGAACTGAATATTTTTATAGCTCTCCAGACCATTAAATAATAAAACCTGTTTTATGTTGTAATGTTGTGATAGACATGAATAATTTCTGTCCGTGTAATTTTGTATATTACCGACCCACTCATTTGTCAGTGAATTACCGGCGCAGTGTCTCGTACTACGTTATAAATTTACTGTCTGAAATTATGATCTAGGAGGCAAGACCATAAATCAATCAATTCGATCAATCGATCGAATTGATCACGAATACACATTGTCTCTTTTGTTTAAGAAAAAACGTTCATTCAAAATGCTAAGTGTTACTAATCATTAAATCATGTTATGTCGAAACTGCCCTTTCAAGACGTAAAATTCCTTTTAGTGACACAAGATGGCAGCAAATATACTACTTGTATAATGAAGCACATTAATATTTTACCTATCATACATATTCCATAACTTGTTCAGTACGGGGAATATTCGTCCATTAGAAGAAATTTATTTTTAGGCATATAATAGATACCTGGATTGTTGAGGGGCGGCATGTAGGCTATAGAACTGTATGCTCCCACATCCCAGCTTCGTGCCATGCAGAACACCACACTCCGTGACCTTGCATCGGTGATGCCAATGTGGAAGACTGATTGCACACTTAGAGTAACTCTGTTGCAGATTATAGTACTAAAGTATACTTTAAATATTTAAAGGGTCGTTAAGAAGTACTTTAAAATTAGCGCTGAAATCTAATTATAGATTTCTGTCAACTAAATTAGTTTCATTTTTGTTCGATCACATATAAAATTTTAGATTTGAGATTTGATACAAGAATATGCTATTTAAACCTATATAGGGACATTTTGCTATACATAAAACAAACAGAACCGATAAAGAAACAAGAAACCTGCTTAAATGTGTTATTGATCTCGAAGATGCCATTCATATTTATACCTAGTGCCGGCAGTTTCTTTGCTTATAGCGACTCCTAGCGTTTGTTTGTGGTAACGCGCTGCGTGCGGCGTACCGCAGAGTCATGCTCGGCTGTGTGTCCCCTCCCTCCTTCCCCCCCTCGGCGTGAAAACCCGTCTCTCCTTCACGTTGGCAACTAGTGGGGAAATGCGAAGCGGCTTCTACCCCCCACCCCCTCCCGTTTCTTTAATGTGACTGTCCGGGAATGGAGCGGAGCCCTGGCACGGCTGCGGGAAGGGGCTTCATATCCCTGAGCGAGAGCGAACAGAGATGTTACTCAGGTCTGTGCGCCCTGTGCCAAGCTGACAGCTCCGGGCAGCTACAGGCGAGCAGAGTGGCGTCGCTGCTGCGAGCATCCCAGCTGCCCGCGGAGACCCTGCATCAGGTGAGCGTTGCACCTCCATCCGTCCATCCAGCAGCCTTTTAAATGCCTCCGAATTCGCTCTATAATAAGTGTTTAATAATGGCACTTTAGGCATTCCGCATAATTCTAACTAGTTTATACCGCGTTGTTTTAAATCGTCTTTTTGGATTATTCATATTTTATTCAAAGCAGGCTACTTCACGCAAGACTTGTTCTGAGTCAGAAAACGTGATTTTTTGCCCGGGTGCTTAAACAAACTGTCGTCGCTGTTTTTTTTCAGTATTTATTTAGAAAAATACTGAACTTGTAGGAAATACATTTTATTTACTTTAACAGACAATAATAGCTGCCAGTAAAATTAGTGTGATGTCCCATGTTTGCAAATACAGAGTTTCAGGTATGTATAACCTTTGAAAACGTGGAAACCCGCAGAACTAGTAAAACCAGGGCTGGAGAATTTCACTGTATTAACCTCTAAAAGATCGGAGTCGAACTCAATGGTATTAATATATCTGTATGCTAACATATAACCGTGTAAAATGCAGGTGTGGACATCATTCATTAAGCATTTGTTTCCTTGCGTGTTATTTATAAACTCTGCGGTAACTGGATGCTGCCTGACACCTACTGTTGAGATAAAAGGCTGTCAGAAAGTCTCGGGAGTGCAGAGTGGAAGATTTTAATCCTCATGGCGAACGGCGAGGCTGTGAAAGTGGCCTTAGCATAAAAGACTTTTGTTTTAACAAGTCTTTAAGGCGCGTGAATGCTATGCCGCGTCCCTTTTGTGATTTTAATGATTGTGCAGGGTGGCATGCTGATTCTAGGGGCCGCGCTGATGCCTTGCACCTCCACTATCCAGGGCTGGTTTGAATCCTGTCTCTGCTCTCTGTGTGTGGAGTTTGCATGTTCTCTCCGTGTTGTTCTGACTTCTTATGGTACTCCAGTTCCCTCCCACTGTCTACTGTGTACTAAAAGTGTAGTTAGGTGAGCTGGTGTTTCAAAAGCTGTTATTGTGTGTGTGTGTGTGTTTGTGTGTGTGTGTGTGTGTGTGGTTACCCATATGTTACATAGCGGGGAACCAAATGTCCTCACAAGTATAGCAAATCAAAAAAATAAAATGTCAAAAAGTGTTGTATTTTGTTTGGTTACTTATGGTTAAGGTTAGGGCTGGTAGGGGTTAGGAGTTATTCATTATTATTATTATTATTGTTATTATTATTATAAATTATTGGGATTAGGGTTTTTCCCCACAGAAATTAATGGACGGTCCTCACTAAGATAGGAATACTTACGTGTATGTGTGTGTGTGTGTGTGTGTGTGTGTGTATACCACTGCTTTTGCTCTATACTGTCTGGGATGGAGCTCCCCTCCATGACCCTGTACTGGATAAGTGGGTAGAACATGAATTGATGGATGTGTGAATGTGGCACTGAGAGGTCTTGTACGAAGGGGTGATTTGTGTAAATACTGAGAAGCATAATATTGGTGTTATTATATTATACTTCATTGCCATATATATGTTGCTGATGACCAATATTGCAATATATTAATATAACTGCCTTCTAAGCAGGTTTGGGATTCACACTATTTGTAGTGTTGTTTTTTGAAAACAGCCCCAGTAAAACTAATCAATAAACATCCTTCACCAGTTTTATATTCTTAGGTGTACTAGTGTTGTGTTTCTCCTCTCTGTGATATAACAGAGGTTCATTATAGAATAGCAAGTCTATGAAGGGGGTTAATGGCAGAATTGTAGGGGCTCTGTGCCGGCAAAGGCTGGGCTTTACCCTAGACGGAATACCATTCCATAGCAAGGCACACCCACTATCACACACTTTGGGCAATTTAGAGACACTGGTTAGTCTAACTGCATCTGGGAGGAATCCAGAGACCCTGGAAGTCAGACAGGACATGTAAACTCCACACGCAGAGCTGAGGTGGAACTCAAACTCTCAACCCCTGAGGTGTTCGACAGCAGAACCACCTATTTAAATTAGGGGTTCCCAACCAGTACCGGTCCGTGGCCAGTATTCCATTGTGCAAGTTCATAAATTGTATGTTTAAAATTTTGCCACAACCCCCGACATGTGTGTTTTATTCATCCCTGAAAAAGTGGAATGATTAAACTTATGAAAATGCCAATAGGTCCACTGGCACACACCCCCCCCCCCTCCACACACACACATGCAGTTTTACTGGTTTGTGAAATTTGTTTACAAAATGAAAAGGTTTGCAAACATCTACATGTTGGTAACACCTACTTTAAGGCATAATGTGAATAAATAAAATTGTCTAAAATGGAAGTGAAGAGTTGTATTGGGGTTTTGTTGCTACTATGTGTCTTCCTGGTTACTGCACATGAAGAAGTATGTGGATTCTGGTTTTTCTGGTCTATAGATCAACAGGGTTTCTCTGTGAGATTTTGTGTCTATTTGTGGTGTGAGAATCATGTTTTGACACATAGTTCAGCTACAAACTCATTGTTTCTGAATGTTGCCTTCTTTCCATTCCCAGTAATAGATTAACATAAAGCAGTGTACATATCTTTTGCTGATGTAACTGCTGAGGTACGCTGTGCTGTATTGTGATTACATGTGTCATGTTCTGACTCACGTGTCCCTCTGAACTTGATCTTCCCTAAATGAATAAAGACTGACTGGGGTCCAAGCAGACACAGTGCTGCTGTTTGTCTGTGACAGCTGCCTGGACACGCTGAATCGGCAGCGTTCAGGAAGACTTCTGCCCATTCGGCGGTGGGTGGGGGGCTCTTCCCGCAGAGCCACAGGCAGCAGTCAGCAAATGAACTTCCCCTAAACCTGCAATTATTAGTTCCTACATATGATTAAATACAGATTAAGTCGCTTATTTTAATTACAGTTTCCATGGTGTTAAGTGTGATTAACAGGACAAATAATAATAATAATAATAAAAGTAGACATTTCGAAACGTCAGTGTACATCAACATACTGCCTTGTGTCCTGGGCTTCCTGGAGTAGGGTGTACAGTAGGCTTCCCACAAACCTTACTGAGATAATACAGATGGATGGATGGATGGATGGATGGTTTTCTATGTGGGTGAATAAGGCAGTAATGGATTTTCGTCATTCTGTGTGGCAGGTTAAGGGCTGGGAAGTGACTTCATGAAGTAAATGTAAATGTTTGGATTAGGCTGAATGGGACTTCCTCCACGACACAAATACTGCACCATTCTCACCCGAGTGGATGGGTGAATGAATGAATGAATGAATGTTTTTTTCATTCACAACTCCAGGGCTCTCTCTCTCACACACACACACACACACACACACAAAATAAATGGGTCTTTCACTGAGGCCATTTTTTTTGCAGGAAGTCACCAGACAGCCTTGTCCTTTGTGGAAGGTGGCTCTCTGGTGATGTCTGCCAAAAGCACGGAGCGGACTCTGGCCAAGGTTTGGCAGCACCATCACCACATACAGATTAATAGATTAATATATTTCCATGGCATCTTAAGTATTGAATATTATTTCAATATTGCATCTTCCCCAAGCTTTCAGATGTCTGTTTGCCTGTGGACTCAAGCACTTGTCTGTAAATGATGATGTTGAATGAGTCATTAATGCCACGCGACCATGCATTTCACACCTGAAGTCAGGCTGACTCAATGGATCAATAGGAGGCGCTGTAGTATCCCATCTCCAGGGTCGATGGTTCGACTTTGCTCCTGTGGGGTCTGTGCTTGTTGTTCCATTATGTCAGTATATTCCAGCTTCCTCCCACAGCCCAAAAGAGGTGAACTGGTGTCTGTGAGGATGTGTCTTCTCGTTTGTTTATCGCTTTCCAAGTCACAACTCGGACCAAAACGCCACGAAAACGTCACTTCCTATCGGAACAAAATTATTTTGCATTTCAGCTTACACAGTCAATAAATGTTTCACTGTGTTTCTCTATTTTTTGACATTTAAAATGTTATTCAATAAACATTTATAAGTAAGGTTTTTTTAAAATGGCGTTTTACCTTTTTAAGCACTTTAAGAAATGCAATTGAATGTGCCGTATGACCACTTGTACTGTACAAAGTCTAGGTATCACATTCAGTCTTGTTAGTAGCCATTTCCACTTTACTTAAGTAAAGTTTACATTTTCAGGTACTTACTTTCCTTGTCTTCTGATTGAAATGTAAATGTTACGCGGCCACTGATCAAAAGGCTTGGGACTCCAGGTATGTTTTGGTGGTTAGAAGGATTGGGGTTTAGCTTCTTGCTGCTGTGGCTGCATGCCGTCGTGGCTAGGATAACATCAGGGTCATTCTGGAAGCTGTGCCAGAGAAGTAGGAAGAGAGGGATGTGGCTAGAAGAGGAGTGCTGGGCACAGCTGATGTGGGGTGCTGAAAGGAACTTGTTGTGTTTCGGGGTTTCGCGCGCAGCTACATGACTGTGCCCTCTGACCTCTCATTATGAAGACCATTTGCTGCAGGAAAATCCTCTTATGTTGCAAGCAGGGTCAATACCTCAAGCCACCACCGGTGGCGCAGTATCTTTAAACAAGCCGCGTTTCACTCAGCAGAAACATTATTGTTTCTTCACAATAGGACATTCAGTCAATTCAGTCAAAGTTACACTATTTTCTTTCTCGTATAGACCCAGATAAAGCCTGTTGCTCTGTTTCTTTAATGCCACAATCCTTCCTAATTAAGACCTTGTCTAGAGCTTTTAGGAAGTCGTTGAAGCTGCATGCAGGTGTCATTACAGGCTTCTACATGGGCAAGCTTTATGCTTCAGTCTGTCTGATTAAATGGGTAGTTTTTATATCCCAGTGCGGATCCACATAAAGTTAACAAAGCCACTGTTTCAAAAGGAGATTGTCTGCCCCAGCTGACTAAGTTAAGAGCTGTGGACCAGAGGATAGCAGTCTCACTTATCACTTGTGTACTATAGGTCACATCAGTTTATGCAGAAAGGAGAAAAGGACACAATCATACTCCACTATACATTATACCCCACCTAACCTGGAACATAGTTCACACACTGTATATCTTATTGCCTAGAATGTAGTAAATGTTTGTATGTTAGCAAGTAAATGTTTTATAAACAAAACACTAACTCAAGTTCAATAACAGTAGAACAAAATGTCTTCAAGAATACATTGGCCAACACTGACCAAATAAAATGGAAATCCAGACATGGTCTTAAAGTAAAAGTAGCTAAGTTCTGTGGGTGGGAAAGAGAGGTCAGTGCCAAGCCTGAAATCATTGCTGAGGTTACAGGAAACTTGCCTTCCTCTGGTTGGGCATTTCAGGAAGGAGTAGGATGCTGATTGGTCCGTCTAACAGGCTTGTCACTCGATGCTGACAGGGCCTGCTGGCATGCTTTTATCAGGAGCCAAATGCAGAAGTATCCTGCTCTATGCACTGAAATACGACCACACACAACCGTGCACAGCGTTTTTTAAGATAAACAAACTTACAGGGTGGAGACCTCCCAGGAGGTCCCAGAAATTTAAAACTGTACAATGATATGTGCTACTGACATGTTGGTAGTTGTATGGTGCTAGTCTATTTAGTGTTGAGCTGGATTCTGCCCTGTGGGTCTTTGATGAACAGTTTCTAATTTCAGGGTGGGTTTGGATGCTTTAACCGTTGACATAGTTAGTAAACCTCAGTTTCATGGAAGGCTAAAGCATACATTCACTGCATGTGGGTCGATTTTGAACTACCAACCAACCAATATCACAGTCCAGCTGTGTCTGCTGTCCTTCCTGTAAGTGTGTGAGTGGCATCCCAGCCGAAGTGCCTTTTAAGCAGAATAAGAGCTCAGGAGGGATTGTTAATGGGTCTTTTAGGACAGTAGCACTTGGAGTAAATCCCACCCCAGAAAGAGCTGACTTTAGCATTTTCGTGTGCCATGTTAAATCGGCAGGGGCGGTGATGCTTGCTGCTGGAGGGCACTACACACATACTCGGACACTGCTGTCAATGGGCCACGGGCTCTCAGCTAACCCCAGGATCACAAAGCATGCCTGATAATTTGCTGATACCAGTTTGTTCTTGAATATAATTTTCCCAGAAGAACATGGGAAATATGCTTGTGTTTCTCATGGCTTCCCTGTGTGCAAATTACAACGAGGAACAAGAAAAATGTCTTCGTATGTAAAGTATATTTTGGCATTCTGTAATGACATAATGAGTGACATGGTGTCTCAGCGGGTAGACCTTCCAAGATTTGAGGGTTCAAGTTTAAATGTTTCCTGTAGGGTGTGTGTGTGTGTGTGTGTGTGTGTGTGTATATATATATATGAACTACATTGCCAAAAGTATTGGGACACTCCTCCAAATCATTGTTCAGGTGTTCCAATCATTTCCATGGCCACGGGTGTATAAAATTAAGCACGCAGGCATGCAGACTGCATCTAAAAACATTTGTAAAAGAATGGGGCATTCTCAGGAACTCAGTGACTTCAAACATGGTACTGTGATGGGATGCCACCTGTGCACAAGGCCATTTGTGAAATTTCCTCACTACTAAATATTCCACAGTCAACAGTTAGTGGTATTATAACAAAGTAGAAGCAACTGGGAACAACAGCAACTCACCCAAGCAGTGGTAGGCAATGTAAAGGCCATGTAAAATCACAGAGCGGGGACAGTGCATGCTGAGGCGCAGTGTGCAGAAGTCGCCAATTTTCTGCAGAGTCAATAGCTACAGACCTCCAAACTTCATGTGGCCTTCAGATTAACTCAAGAACAGTGCGTAGAGAGCTTCATGGAATGGCAGCTGCATCCAAGCCTTACATCACCAAGTGCAATGCAAAGTGTTGGATGTAGTGGTGTAAAGCACACCACTGCTGGACTCTAGAGCAGTAGAGACGTGTCCTCTGGAGTGACAAATCATGCTTCTCATACTGGCAGTCAGCTGGACTAGTCTGGGATTGGCGGTTGCCAGGAGAACGGTACTTGCCTGACTGCATTATGCCAAGCGTAACATTTGCTGGAGGGGGGATTATGGTATGGGGTTGTTTTTCAGGGGTCTGGCTTGGCCCTTTAGTTCCAGTGAAATGACCTCTTAATACTTCAGCATACAAAGCCATTTTGGACAATTTCATGCTCCAAGCTTTGTGGGAACTGTTTAGGAATAGCCCCTTCCTGTTCAAACATGATTGTGCACCAGTGCACAAAGCAAGGTCTATAAAGACATGGATGAGCAAGTTTGGTGTGGAGAAGCTTGACTGGTCCTGACCTCAACCCGACAGAACACCATTGGGATGAACTACAGCTGAGACTGCGAGCCAGGCCTTCTCGTCCAACGTCAGTGCCTGACCTGGAAGAAAGGTCAAAAATTCCCATAAACACACTCCTAAATCTTATGGAAAGCCTTCCCAGAAGGGTTGAAGCTGTTATAGCTGCAACGGGTGGGCCAACGTCATATTAACCCCTTGTAGATAATTGTCACTAAATCGCTTCACACCGCTTCTGGCCTGAATGGTGTCGAGGAAGCGTATGTATCCCCCCGGAGCCAGGTGATGCGTATTCCAAGGTGTCATGGTCGAGGTAGCGTATGTATCCCCCCGGTGCCAGGTGATGCGTATTCTAAGGTGCCGTGTTCACCTGTGCCTCAACAAGAACAAGAGCTGCTCTCGGGAATTCCACGAGTTACACTGTTTCTCCTCATGCGGCTTTCTCGTTAATTTCGTGACATTCTACTGATTTTTGGATCATTCTTGTAATTTGGATTGTTGACTGGAGGATCTGATCAAAAGCAGCATCAATAAAATAATCAGCATACCTGAGACTGTAAAATTACTATTATGCCCAATTATGCTTAATGTCGTTAATGTGCATAATAGCTAAATTTATATCTGTTGTATGTGCTATATTCAAATGAACAATCGCCACTTAATTTTGCATCTGTTTGACAGCAGAAACACATAATTTGTTTTTTATATAAATGTAGGCAACAGGGGGTTAAAGCCTATGTATAAAGAAGGAGATGTCATTAAAGTTCATGTGTGTGTAAAGGCAGGCGTTCCAATACTTTTGGCAGTATAGTGTATATATAAAACAAAAAATCCATTGACAAGCAATGTTTAACGTATCTTGCTGTTTTGCAATTAATTGCAAATATAGTCACTGACTCCCAAAAGGAAACACAAATGTTTGGTTTGGTTTTATGTTATTGCAAATGTGTTGCTAATTAAAAAGCATGCAATGAGACACTTGTCAATGAGCATTTTGACGCAAGACAGTTGTTTTAGAACTAGAATTTGGGTTTCAGTTTACTGCTTGAAATTAATGTGTTGCTTAAAACCACTGGATGTTTCTAATATGATATATTTTTGTGTAAACAAATGAATAAGTAATGATTTTTGTTTCCTGTAGTTAAGCGAGCGTGCCAAGACTGAACACTGAATACAGAGATAAATAACTGATATAGCAAAATATATAACAACCTAATCTTGCCTGTTACTCTTGAAAAAACTCTAAATAATCATGGTCCCTTTGCCCTACAGAAACCTTCTTCTGTCTGCCCGATTATGACGCTTCCCTTCTATAAACATTAGTCATTGAAATTGTCATTATTACTAAAATATATTTCTCCTTTTTGAGCTGCTAATTTAAGAGGTGATGATTAAAGCAGAATATGTGAAGAATATGTCAGTGGGGACCCAGGGTTTAATGCCCACTGCTTGACACTGTTCATCTAAGCCAGTGTTTCCCAATCCGGTCCTCAGGGACCCCAGCAGGTCCACATTTTTGCTCCCTCCCAGACACTACACATTTCTGCTTGAGAGATGGGAGCGACCTTCACTCACCCACGCTTGGTGAAGCCTGTAGTGTGAGCCTATGCAGGTGGCTGATGGCACGCACTTTAGAAGAGGGGTGTGCTCGTCTGTTTTATTCCAGTAGAAGGCCTGCCTCAGGGAGACCTGAAAGAAAGAGGACAAATGGACATCACAAAAATGTAGCTAAGAAATTTGTGAGGGTTCCTTCTGGTTGTGTAAGCTGAAAACCTTTAGAACAGGGCTGCCCACACTTTGCAAACTACTTACCAGGTCAAAATGATCTACCCACATTAAAAATTCTAAACATATGTTGTATACACTCACCTAAAGGATTATTAGGAACACCTGTTCAATTTCTCATTAATGCAATTATCTAATCAACCAATCAC
>JAODKN010000037.1:14051816-14069630 GCA_026774425.1 Petrocephalus zakoni
GACCCATTCTTTCACAAATGTTTGGAAACCTGACTGCATGGCTAGGTGCTTGATTTTATAAACCTGTGGCAATGGGACTGAATCAAACACCTGAATTCAATGAACGGAAGGGGTGTCCCCATACGTTTGTCTATATATTGTAGCTCTCACTGTAAATAAGGCTGGACCCCTGGACCATCCTAAACCGTTTGATTGATGGAGACAAGATGCAGAATCATAGAACAACAGACTTTTGATCAGTCATTACTCTGGCAGATTGATGTTCAGTCAAACTTTGACACAACTTTAAACAATATATAGATTTACATGTTTGTTCATTCATTCGTTCATCCATTTACTTATTTGTTTGTTTGTTTGTTTATGATCTATTTTCTTTTTTACTCCGTGGAGCATTTTGAAACAACTTGGGCCGATTTTAAACATGCTAAATAAATAAATTTTACCTTTGACCTTGCTAATACGCCAGTGTATTTTAAACTCACACACTTCACTTTTAAGTACAGCGGTCACCTAAGCCTGATGTCTGGTATTTCCGCAGAATTGCCTCTTCCTAGGTTTCCAGGGCTGATGCAGAATACAGAAGGCTGGTATCAAGGCCTCTCTCGGAACAGTGACATCACGGCTGCTCAGTTTGGGGTCTCATCTGCTCAGGTCCGCAAGACAGCCATAGATAGGAGCACATTCAGATATCCCGAGAATAATATGGATAAACAGGTAAGCTGGCGTGCATTTTAACCACAGCCAGGGGCACAGTAGGGGCATGGCTAACTGAGCTGGTTCAGGGAGCCCAGAATTTTACAGGGACCGTTAGAAATTTAAAATTCTGTAATTACATAATAATTATAAATATTATTGCCTTAAAAAAACTGCTTTGGTAACATAGAATAGAATAGAATAGTGATACTTTATTAATTCCTGCGGGGACATTGTCTTTCCCCCGCCCCAGTTTGCTCTCCATGAGACGCATATAGAGGTGAGAGCAAGCTTGGGGAGTTACAGCGGAGGGCCATCTAGGGCCATCTAGAACGTAGAACCTCTGGTGCAACTGGGGTTAAGGGTCTTACTCAAGGGCCCCTGGACACGTGGATATTCTGTTGGGGCTCAATCCGGAAACCTTGCGATCATCGGCACAGAGTCTTTGCCTGTTGGCCGCACCCCTGCCACCACACTTAAATTTATCACAAATTTATAGCATAGACCATTTGTAATATAAATATCTGGTGGGGGGTGGGGTCGTACATGGTGAGGCTGTACAAGGGAAGTGGTGAGGCGATGGAGCCCCGGGGTTGGCAGGTCTGCCCTGACCTCAGCTATGGGACAGCACTTGTTATCCTTTTTAGATCAGTTGTAGATCAATGAGAAAATTTTCAATTTTGATCAATTTTCAAAAAGAGAAAAAAAACAATGAATTGCCCATAAGAAATATACTTTTTTCAAATTAAATGAGAAATATCTATGACTTGTGTGTCTTATGTTGTTAGGAGCCCCAAGCCCCGCCTCGCTCACCTGGAAACACCCCCCCTGGCTCTCCGGCGAGATCCCCCCAATCTACGTGCAGCACACAGCGGAGTGCACTCCTGGGTAAGTCCCTAAATCAAATGGAGAAAAGTAAACAAAAATTAATCACTCTACCCACATTCAGTTCAGCGGTTTAGTTTTTCTCTGCTGTTTATTTATTCCAGATCTGATTGGCATATGAAGTAGCACGTTCATTAACACAAACATTTCAGCTTGCAAGTACTGTGTGCCAAATATTTGGCACTATTGAGCTTAATACTGCATTGATTTGTACATTATGTTGACCTCCATAGGTTCCCACCATGTTAGGATTTCTGGTCTGTAAATTATCTGCATGTTCACGTTTATGATCTATAGGCCCTTTGAGTGTAAATCAGGGGTTTCTCTCTAATGGTATGAAGGAAAAAGCATGGCGGGGCTGGTTGGGGGTGCTCCGGTTTCCCCCCTCACAGTCCAAAAACCTGTTGTGGTGAATTTGAGTTACAAAGTAGCCGGTAGATGTGTGAGTGTGAGTGTGCCCTGTGATGGCTTGGTGCCCCATCTTGGGTTGATCCTTGCCTTGTGCCCATAGACTCCAGAGCCCCTGTGACGGTGTGGTTACAGAAATCAGATTAAAAACAAACAGTGCCTAGTTGTTCCAGAAACATTAGTGCATTACAAATGTGTTTGATTGATGCTTTTAATCACTTTGTGTGTATTTCTGGGTGCCTGGCTGTATTATCAACATGACTCCACGTTCAGCAGCTGTTTAAGTGTGGACTGAAATGACAGATGCAGCCACAGCATATGTTCCCTTAACGAACCACTCTGGGCTCGAATCTCGTACATTTTCTGCGTACAGATCACGCAGAGGGTGAACTTTATCGCAGCAGCAGCAGCTGAATTCTTGCCATCAAAAACGCAGCTGGTGTTTTAGCTGGTTCGCTCTGTGGATACACAGGGAGAGAGTTCCTCTTCCTACCTCTCCAAGCCCCAAATGCAGAGGTTCAATTAAATACAACTAAACTGTATTGAGGGATTAGGGGATTCGCTGTGTAAAATTCCTTGTTTTTCAACAATACAGGCAGACCCCAGGTTATGAATGAGGTCATTCCCCAAATCTTGTTCTGACTCTTTAAGTCAGAACAATTTCATTTTTAATATAATAGGCTTTATGGATGTTTATTTGTAAGTACGGGTTGTCCGTAAGTTGGACATTCTTAACCCGGGGATTGCCTGTACCAAAGATATCTTTGAACATTAAATACCATAGTATAACTGCCCAGTATTGTTGTGGTGTGCTGGTTGGTATTATGCCAGGGTGAATGCATCCTCATGTCCCGTACTTGATGGCATAAACTCTAGGCTCTCTGCAATTTACAGTTTCATTAATTTATTCAATAGATGCTTTAGTCCGGAGTGACTAAAAAAGCGACATACAGTGAGGCAAATACATCACAGTCATACAGCTTGTAAGGAGCTCTCCAATGAGCGGACCTACCTAAACGCTGCTCTAATCAGCTGTCACTAACAACTACGGAAGGCGCACACATTTCAGCTGACATTTTACACAGCTGTAGAAGGACAATTTAAGATTAAATTAATACGTAAGGAATGCTAATTGGCCCTGTAAAGCTCCTGCCATGGGTTGATGTTTTTTTGATTCCTGTTTGTGATGCTTTTCTCATATTTGTGCCCATGTTTCCAGGCAGCAATGCTTCGGAAAATCACGGGAAACACATGGCATACTATAATCTCATTCCCCGCCTTCCTGTGTTTTCCCATTCTTCCTGGGTCTTCCTGGGTTGTCGTTATGTCCAGGAAAGCCCCAGTACATGGAAACAGCTGCGACTCAGGATAATCCAAGTCTCATTCTTATGGCAGCTGAAGGTTAGTGGTTAGTGGGCTCAGTAATTACCTCCATCGTCTTTGTAAATCCTGCCAAAAGTGTTACATTGATTTTTATTATCCATACAGCATCTGAATTCAGTTCTCTTTAACGGGCTCTTATTTTAATGTACAGTACCTATTAGGGCTGAACGATTTTAAGAAAATTCCGAATTGCGATTTATCTAACAGATACTGGGATTGAGATTTGATTTGTGATTTTTTTGTTTAACTCCATATTCACTATATGTGTATAAAAACTATAATTGAGAACAACCGTACATTGAAATCCGAACTGCGCTGTACATTAATCCAAAAATAAGAATGGACATATATTAATTGAATAACAAAAATAATATACAACAAACACCTAATAAGCCATAGAACAATTCTCTAGCAACCCGAACATGGTAAAGTGATTGAATTTGTACATGCACATTATAAGTACCGCATTTGCAAACAGCACTAGACCGGGTTTTTACCCTTAGTAAAGTGCTTCAGAAAGTCCCATGTACACAAGGGTCAAATTAGCAGAGAACAAAAAACTACTAGCACAAAAGTTGCTACTGTGTTAAATTAATGAAAATAAAACAGTTCCAGTAATAAAAACATTAGCGATCTTGCAGCTAATCCTGCTTGGACCCCTATAATAGGATCTTTCTTTGAACAATCTCTGACCATGGATTAGGTAGGTAATTCACTTAAGGCTCAGCAGCGGAATCAATATTTTTTTGCACTGCGAATGTAACGTTTTCCTTGGGTTTCTCGTATCTGTTTTTTGTGGCCATATACACAGTCACTTTGAGCCACTTTGGGCCACTTCTGATTGGTGAGCATGACTGGCACACGAGGAGCTCGGCACTTCTGATTGGTGAGACTGACTGTTACACAAGGAGGATGGAATGAATTAGCAAAATTATTCTCATGACAGTTTTGAACCCTGGGTCAGCCGTGCTGTATAATGCAATCTTAAATCACATACTTTGCGAATTGCATTGTTTCAAATCGTGATTTCAATTTGGAATCGATAAATCATTCAGCCCTAGTACCCATGCTGAGACTTGCAATAGTTTTGCTAATGAGATTTACACTATTCGAAGTACTACGTTACGCAAATTGCGTCTGTGTCTCCCAGTTGGCTTTCGGGCTAATTATCACTGCGTTCTACAGGCACATTTTAATCAAGCCAAGGTAAACAAGGCTGTCTCACAGCCACCCGCACCTCCGGGGAGCTTTCGTGTACGCTCTGCCTGTGCTTCTACGCCAGCGCTAATTTCGAGCACTGATGCTAAATATCACTGACACAGGTTTTTCACTGCAGCACAGGCAAAGCAAGGCTGTGGGTTGCCCATTGTTCCGCAGGGGAGCTGCTCTCCCAAACACCATGCAGTCAAGGTCTCTGCGGAGCATGCTGCCCCCACCCAGGTAAAATAACAGCACTCAGTAGAAGAATGCAGACACAGGTGGAACAGTGTCTGCCAAGTGTTTAAGAAAGGGTGCTTCCCTGCAGGCATATTCCGTGGAGGGCCTAGACAACCACAACTTGGAGAGCTACTCTGATGACCCCTGGAGGATAACAGAGGAACAGCGGGAGTACTACACCCACCAGTTCAAAAGCCTGCAGCCTGACCTGGGGGCTCTCATTCTGGGTAATATCTCGTCGGAGGACACGTTGACCAGGTGGCAGGAAATGTCTGCCTAAAGTTCCCACTAGGCTGGTGGAAATATGAAGCGGGGAAGGGCTGTGCCCCATGGTAGTTATTGTTCTCAAGCAGGAAGCAGTGTGCAGTGCGACTGACCTGCTACCTCACTTCTGTTTTGCATGTGCATTTTCAGTAAAATAAAATAAAAAAAAACATGGCTGCTTGTGTTTCACTCTGCAGGCTCTGTTGCAAAGGACTTCTTCACAAAGTCAAAGCTCCCGATAATTGAACTGTCTCGTATATGGTAAGTTAAATGCCGCATCCTTGAACATTGGTGCGTCACACAGCAGATGGAGGGCATTTAATTAGACCAGTTTAGCCACAGTTTAGCCGCAGCTCAAAAGTGAATTTATTGGAAGGTCGGGCCTCCGAACTCGACATCATTATATGGTTCCCCTGCACCTGTAGCTGGTGTACAATGAGGAATGAGAAATGATTCTAGCTGGTTCTTTTTATTCTAGATTGGAGTGCTAAAAGTGGACATATATTTTGCCCTTTATCTCTTGAAGAAATATTTGAAATTAAAGAATGCAGTTGATGGCAATGGATGAGTAAGCAAAATGCATGCACCAGGTGTATTTCAGGCAGTGCTGTTATGGTCATCCACCTCTCAGATAACAGCTTAGCCCAGATAAAAAATAGTTTAGCAATTACAGAATTATACTGAAACGTAGCCAGTGTTTGGTGCTCAGCAACAGTCACACATTGTGTGCCAGCTGAGCCAGGAACTGTGCGAGAGGCAGAGTTACGATGAAAAGTACCCTACTCACATTTCCAGAAGCTCTGAATGCAAGCTCCTGTTTAAGGATCGCTTTGGGCTATGACGCTGAACTTTAATGAAAAAGGGCATCGCAGGATGTCACCTCTTCTGTTCTGTAGAATTTGAAGGAAGGGAGGAACTTCAGCTAGCCTGATCAACAGTCAGCAGTTACAACCCATCAGAATAATCTGTTTTGTCACTGTGTCCTTACACAAGGAATTGGACCCATGTGACATGATTATATCTGCACACACACACACATATACATATATGTATATATACATTATATTAAATTAGTATGTGAAAAGTGCAAAATGTCTTTTGTACAAATGGGTTATAGCTAAGGGCAGATTTCAGTAGGCTGATGTAGCTGTTTTTAAGGTATTTTCTTCAAAGAGAGGGAGGACAGGTGCAGAGGACAGGCACCAAATCATCTCACGCCTCCTGGCACGCTACAGGACTGTCTACAGTATCTACAGTTCCTCTTTCTACCAGGGATCTGAGTGACCTGGACCACGACGGCGCCCTGACATTCCCTGAGTTCTGCGTCGCCTTCCACCTCATTGTGGCCCGTAAGAATGGCTTCCCTGTGCCTGAGGCCTTACCTCCAGGGTTACAGTCCAGCTTCCTGGAGCAGGATGGAGGTACCTCATCCATCTTCTAACCCAACGCTTCCAGTTCATAAAGTAATATAACCTCTGCCCTAAAGTGGTGTTTTTTGGTGTTCTCTTGGCAGCTCCCCCAAGGCCAGGGAGTGAGAGTGATTTTTTTGTTGTTCCGTTAATCCAGCTTGAGAAGATCCCAATATCTCCTGAGGTGAGATGATTGGCAGGTCACTGTATTCAAACCAGAGCAATGCAATGCAAAGCGTTGTCTCTATGGCCTGGTTAATTGATTTTTTTTCACTCCCCATTCTTTTCCAGTGTGAAATACCATGTAATGCTGCGAATGTTTCATATATAACTTTACATTGTAATTTAATTTTATTGATCTTAATATGTTGAAGTAGCATTTTCATCCGACCAGTAGGGGGTGTACGTGCACCCCGCGGCAGCCTCTGTAAATTTGCCTGCGATACAGGCTGTCCACTGGGCAGAACATGGCTCTGACTAAAAAAACACTGTAAATAACTGTTTACGCTAGTGGCATTGTGTGTCCACCATTTGTTTGGCATGTGTGTGTGGGGAATGTGTTTAGACACAGAAATTGTCATTTAGTGTCACTGACATTGCTGTGTATCTTGCAGAGGACAGACCCCCTTATTTCTTTTGAAGGAACAGAAATGGTACAAGTAAATTTTGATGACTTTAAACACTGACTATCAAAATACTCCTTCACCACACAAATAACTGATTATTTAAAATACTACTCCTGCCTTTATTTGATAGTATTTCAAAAGCTGTATGATATTCACCTAATGTTTAATATTATTAATATCATGTACAAAGCTCTCAAGCAGCTACTAAAGTCATCTTTTGTTTGTTCGAATCCTGAGCCACATGCAGATTAGATTTTTTTTATATTTCACAGGGACAAAGCAGAGTCGAAACACTGGGTCCACGAGCTGAGGTGACCACTTCAAAGTGCGACGGGAAACAGGAGCCATCCAAGTCGGGTAACAGGAGCTGCTCTTGTTGTCTTTGCCAGAGTTACAGAGTACATGACTCCATTGCACTGATGCAGCACGCTGCTCTCCAAATGAGAGAACACCACTTGGATCACTGGACAGTCTCCAGTGTTAAAGTATTTGGATGAGTTGCACAAAAATTTAGACCTACCAAACCATCTTCTTAAAGCAATCATTCTCAAGTAATTGTTTTCTAAGTATCCTTTTCAGAGGAAGTTTGTACAGTAGTAGTGCTGTGGGTTATTGGTGATAGAATGCCGTGGCATTTCTGTAGGCCATGGGTGCTCTTATCTCCATGGCTTTAGACAATATCTTCTTAAAGGCACAGATAGTTTCTTCCTAATGCTTGTGGTCATTGTCTTACTTATGGCTATAGATGGGTGTTCTTCTGAATTTCTTTGTAGGATCAAGTCCAAAGAGGGCAACAGAAGTTCAGGGCCAATCAAATATAAAGGCCAACACAGATGTAAAGAGGCCAGGTACTATACAGATCATACTTTCATTGTATTTGTATTATATCTTCAACCTTAAATATTTCCACTTCATTGATAGGATTCTGGAGGACATACAGAAAAGGTCTCTTATCATGTCTGATAAGAGCTCAGAATAATGCCTGTACCCATCTGAAAAACCCTATGATCGTTCCTTTCTTTCAGTTGAGCAAATGAGCATGGAATTAACTGTCTCAAAGTGGCTTTTGCAGTGGCATATCGGAAATTAAGTTAATACTAACAATATTAGAAAGATACTCTACACTGAAAAGTATTGGGATGCTTGCCTTTACACACATATGAACTTTAATGAGATCCCTTTGTTAATACATAGGCTTTAATATGGAGTTGGTCCACCCTTTGTAGCTATAACAGCTTCAATTGTTCCGGGAAGGATTTTCATAAGATTTAGGAATGTGTTTATGGGAATTTTTGACCATTCTTCCAGGAAAGCATTTATGAGGTCAGGCACTGATGTTGGACGTTAAGTCCTGGCTCTTATTCATCCTAAAGGTGTTTTATCGGGTTGAGGTCAGGGCTCTGTGCAGGCCAGTCAAGTTCCTCCACACCAAACTCGCTCACCCATGTCCTTATAGACTGCTTTGTGCCCTGGTGTGCAGTCATGTTGGAACAGGAAGAGGCTATCCCCAAACTGTCCCCCAAGTTGGAAATGATATTGTCCAAAATGGCTTTGTATGCTGAAGCATTAAGAGTTTCCTTCACTGGAACTAAGGAGCCAAGCCCAACTCCTGAAAAACAACCCCTCACCATAATCCCCCTGCCACCAAACTTTACACTTGGTACAATGCAGTCAGGCAAGTACCGTCCTCCAGGCAACTGCCAAACCCAGACTAGTCCATGCATCTGATTGCCAGACAGAGAAACGTAATTCATCACTCCAGAGGACACGTCTCCACTGCTCTCGAGTACAGTGGTGGTGTGCTTTACACCACTGCATCCGACACTTGGCAATGTACTTGGTGATGTAAGACTTGGATGTATGGATCGGAATTCATGCCACCTTGAAATGCAAACACGACTTTGGCATACATGTAAAAATAATTGACGTGATGTTTTACAGTCATCTACAGTCATACAGAAACCGTGTCATGTGGAAATGCAATGCACAAGAGTCACCGCTTTTCACGTGTCGCGATGCATATGGATGCAGCTGCTCGGCCATGGAACCCCATTCCATGAAGCTCCCTATGCACTGTTCTTCAGCTAATCTGAAGGCCACATGAAGTTTGGAGGTCTGTTGCTACTGACTGCAGAAAGTTGGTGACTTTTGCACACTGTGCGCCTCAGCATGCACTGTCCCCGCTCTGTGATTTTACGTGGCTGAGTTGCTGTTGTTCCCAATTGCTTCCACTTTGTTAAAATACCACTAACAGTTGACCGTGGAATATTTAGTGGCGAGGAAATTTCACAAATTGACTTAATGCACAGGTGGCATCCTATTATGGTACCATGCTTGAATTCACTGAGCTCCTGAGAGGGAACCATTCTTTTACAACTGCATGCCCAGTTGCATGGTTTTATACACCTGTGGCCATGGAAGTGATTGGAACACCTGAATTCAATGATTTTGAGGAGTGTCCCAATACTTTCGGCAATACAGCATACCTTATGTCCTTTTTTTAAAGGTGGAATAGAATTTCAGACAACGCAAGAAGTACTCTCGATGACCTGTAATCAGGCTGTAATAAATAATGATGGTGCTTCATTGATCGTGGGGGGGAAATTCTCATCTTGCTCTTCATAACACAGAGACACATATATGGGTCAGAACAAGCTTGGTAGCCACCTCTAGTGGCACCCATGGAGCAGGGGGAGATTTAAGCGCCTTGCTCAAGAGCCCATAGATGTGATTAGTCTGCTGAAGTCAGGCTTGAACTGGCAACCTTCCAATGACAGGCATAGAGGCTTAACCCACTGAGCCACACACTACCCCTTGGTTATTGATGAATCATACACTTACATCTCTTCGTACACCATACATGGTTGTGACGTGTGGCTCTGCGGATTAGGACTGTGCCTGTGAGCAGAAGCTCACTGGTTTGAATCCTGTGGGTGAACGAGTGATGTCACCATGGGACTCTTCAACAAAGCCCTTAACCCCCTGCTGACCCAGCGTTCTCAACTGCTTGTCACTTTGGATGAAAACATCGGCTCAGTGCTTGTAAAAAAGTTTTTGTTGTCCTGAAAAGATGTTATGGGAGGGTTATTATGACTGGTATGTAATGTGTTTTTCTTTAGAACCAGCATGCAAGATGGATTCAGAAATGAGACCCCGATCAAGGCCAAGGTATTGCAGTTGGTCTTCCAAATAGTGCAGCATGGAAAAGTATCAGTATGCATTCCTTCATAATATGAGGAGGCTTTTCTATATGTGAGGATTGTGAATGTTTAGTCAGGTGTATGATGTTGGTTCTGCACCCTGATGGAGGACAGGTCCTACTCCAGCACGTCCATCAATGACTCTGCAAAGAGCTCTGAGACACCTCCTGCTCCCCCACCGCGCCGGCAGAAGACCCACTCACGTGCTTCCTCACTGGACCTTAACAAGCTGCTTCAGCAGAGCCACCAGGGTAACGCATGCATTCCCCACATGTGGCATAGGTGCGTCACTAGTGTAGGCTTGGGCGGTGTGTCATTTTTTATAACATCATGCCTTCCAGATATTATACTGTGTAAGCTTGTGCATTTAAGTGACCCCGCCTTTATAATGCAATTTGCCAAGCAGGGTGGGGGCAGGGGGGGTCCCACACAGCATATATTTTTGTTGATATAAAATACCGTGGTATACCGCATTAACGTAATACCACCTAAGCCTACTGTAGTGTTCTGCTTACAAAAATCCAGGCAACTGGGAAAGAGGAATCAGCGTCCAGGGGGAACGCCACGGAATGTCATAGGAAAACATTTCCCAGTTATTCCATGTTGTGGAAAAATAAATGTGGCTCTATGAATATTAAATCTATGAATCTAAAATGTGAATCTATGCATATTAGATATTGAGATTTTTTCTGAATTGCTAATGTCTTTTGTAGTTGTAAAGTGCCGAGCTCTTTGAGTGCTCTCGTGTTTCAGAGCCCGGAGGCGGCTGGCTACTTCCTCCCCCAGCTCTTCCTCCGAGACGCGTGGTGGCACAGGTATTTGTTATTTCACCACTAGCCTCTCAGGAGCCATTATTCTGAACTTCCTCGTCATTCCGTCACCCTCTTCAGTCTCTTACCAAATCTGGGCCTGTTTTCTACTGAATATGTATTTATTGTCCAAGTCAGAGGACAGACTCTCAATGTCATGATTATTTTTTCCCCATGTGTGACTGAAATCATGAGGAATGTTGGTATTTTATCAGCTCTACCATATGATGTTTTTTTTCCAGGTTCAGCACTTTGTGCCCTCTGCAGAGAAAAGCTCCCAGAAGGCATTGCAGCAGCTCGATTTTGCTGACTTCACCAAGTTCAGAGCAGAGGTAGTATATCGATTCCTGTCTAAATTTTTTTTTTATTTGTATAGCTTCCGATGTTCATTTGTCCAATACCTGAAGAAAATAACAATGCAAAATCAGCCTTATTTCATAAAAAAGTGATAACTGGACATACAAAACTGTCTTTGTCTCTTGTCGTGGTGTATTATTTTGGATGTTTGAGGTGAGGGATTTATTTGAATAGACCTTGAGTTTGCAGTTGAGTCATGTCAAATAATCCATATTTCCTAGTAAGTAATCCATATTGGAATAATAATTACATTATTTTCCCCTTGATAGTCTTCTAGCCAATGACAACAGAGCTTGGCAACAGGCATCATCGCGCAGTGTATTATTAGGCAACCAATGTCCTCACACAGTGCATTATGGATAGAACCACTGCTTTGTGTAGCCATGAACCAATATAAACCAGCAGACTCAGTGCAATTCATTGTTTTGGGTGCTGTTTGCTAGCATATTTCAAATTTGTCAGAAAGAAAAGGGATTGTACAGAGAAACCCCTACCAGATTGCATAGTTCTGTGTGTAGTTCTGTGTTTTTAGATGCTATTTAACAATGGTGTCTGAAAAGTACATCCTTGTGATTATTCTACATTAATTTGGTGATTGACTTTACATTTAAATATGCATTATAGCAAGCTTTAGTCTTGAGAAGAAAAACATGTTTTTAATCATGATAATGTGTACATTTTCTAAATCAATTTTGAACAAAATGTATCCCAGCAATAGCTTTGTTTTATTTGGCAAAATCTCTGAAATCAGATTCATTTAGGATGTATGGTTTTAAATCTGTTTATTTTAGACTCTAAAATCTCATTAAAGCGCTGGTCGATGCTGAGCTAGTGGATGGAGTTTCAGATGTAAAATAAGAAGACCTCCGCAAGCCTGTGGCATGCAGTAGTCAGGCACTAGCCTGAGTTAGTGTTCTGGCTATTACGCGGGCATATATCAGGGTGGGGTCACAGGGGAACTGACCCCAGCTGAAAGCTGATTGGTCTCCGCAATGCCCCCTCCCCTGTCACTCACTGATTTAAACTATCTCATTGGCCAGTGATGAAGTTGGGTCCACCTATGCCCCACACTTGTAACACAATTCTGATTTCATTCATGACTTACTTGAGTCATTATTACAGAATTGATTATTAATAAATTACTCATTGTTGCCAACACTTTCTTTATATTGCCGTATGGCACGCTGTACCGCTCCCATTTATGCATCAGGTTGGATTTCACTAAGGGATGTGCTTAGAGGCTTCAGTCTGACCTGTTTAGCAGCTCACTTCAGCTCTTGGTGTTTCTAAAATCAACATTATGGTTAAAATAGGCACAGCGTAATCCAACCATCCATCCATCCATCCCTAACCGTTATCCATCCACTTATGCCAGTCAGAGTCAGGAGGAGATGACCTGGAGACTGTCCCTGGCAGCATAGGGCATAAGTTTGGAACATACCCTAGACAGAAGGCCAGTCCATCACAGACTGCATACACACACACGCACACACACACACACACACACACACACACTCCTATGCACAGTTACTGTGTATACTGTGGGAGAGTAAGAGATGATAATTTGTTTAAGTGCATGTTTTTGCATTGAGGGTGTTCATGGGGAAGACATCCAAACTCACACACACAGCACAACATGTCAGTCAACAGTGACTACCTCTGTGGCACCATGCCACATTGCACCAGGACCTATACAGCCGTCACGCAAGTCCGTCAAGCGTGTCGATATTGTTCTTGATGTTTTTGTGAGTTGAGATCATAGACTGTGCTTTACAAATGAGGCATGATCCTGCAATTATATATCCCTCAAAGTAATAACTTCACTGAAGATCTTGTCTACTTGGCCATGTTGTTACAGGACACTGAAAGCATCACAATAGTCAGTAGGGATTTGTGTGCCTCTGTTTTTAAAGGGCATTTCTGAGTGCAGCTCTGTCGCTCCTATGTGGACACGGTAGCTGTGGTTATAACCGGGACACCATGAGTAGGTAGGTAGCAGAAGAAGAGGGTCAGGTGAATTATTTTGTTTAATGTTTGTTGTAAAGTTTTATGTCATTAAAGCAGACTTTATTGGTGAGAGATTAAATGTGATATATACGCACTTTTTTTTTAGCTGTTTGCTTTATCCAAAGCACTGTACTACTGTGAAGGGAGAGTCAGATTGTCCCTGGAGCAATTGTGGGTTAGGGGCCTTGCTGAAACTGTAAAACTGCCCTGTCAGCCCTGGCCTATGAACCAGTGACATTCTAGTCACAGGTGCAACATTCTAACCCCCTGAGCTAAACACCAATTATTTCTTTGCATCGTTCTGGCAAATGAATGAGTAGCTTGAGAGAATGAGAGAATTTTATTCTATGCATTATTTTAGGTGTTCTAGACATGGCCATAGAACTGGTCTAAAGAATCTAGTTCTCTAGTTTGGCTTTAGTTGTGGGCCCAATCTCTCATATGCAGGCATGTCCTGTAACCTGACAACAGGAGGCAGGTGATATCTGCATTCCATGTGATCCACATGCTCCCAGCATGTGGTCTGTGCCAGGCCTGTAGTGGCCGTATCCCAGAATGCCGTTCTCAATTGTGATTAAATTATGGCTGATTGCCGTACCCCTCCAAGGGGAGAGCACTCGTTCATGTCTGACCCAGAATCACGGGCTGAGCTATGTCACCAGAGACCTGAGCTCAGCTGGGCTAGACAGGCGGAATTGGTCACCTGAGAAAATGAACCCGCACTCAACAGCCACCTCCCTACCGAGTCTGCCAGCGAGCCTTCACTCCACCACATGTCAGCGTTTACGTTATCCTCAGCTGATTAGAGGCCCAGGTGCACCTGGCAGTCGCTTGCCAACTGTTTACAGTTTGCTCATATGTCCCCCAGGCAAGTTCAAATCCAGCATTTTAGAAAAATTCCCCAAAAATGGCAGTCTGATACATAGTTTTACCAGATAGACAGCAGGTATAAATATGACATGTCTCTGACAGGATAAGACTCATTATATCCATGTATATACCATTACTACCTAAGAATAGGGAATTCATGAAATGCACATGAAACACTCACATGTCTTTTAGCAGGTGCTTTCAGCTTTTACAAACCTGGGTATTTGACAAATCAGGTTATTTATCGTGCTCAGCGGGGCTGCATCTGGGACACAAACAGGTCTGTTCCCGTAATTTCCATGCTAACTGCTCCCCAGATTTGCTTTGGCCGTCACTGAAGCACACAGGTATGCGAAAAGTAACCTTAGTGTTGTTCCTTTTCTGATTTGTACTAAAGGATACAGTAGGAGGCATTGATTACACCAGTTTGTGGAAAGCCGGATGCTCTAGAGTGCTCTGCTGTAAATGTTGCTGTATGACTAGGGAGCCCTCGAACATATTTAGTCTTACCCGTCTGCCCGTCCCCCAACAAAACATCTTGGCTCAAGGCTGAAATGGGAGTGTTTACCATACAGCATGAAAAGGATACGCCGAATAAGACGGGTATGGGTAAGAGGAGACTGTGCTTTCGCCTCTGCTGATCATTATATTACTCTTTGTTTCATTGTGACGTGTGTTTGCTGTGGTTATGACTCTGGTGACAGATGGCTCTATTGGGAATGAGTCTGTGAACTGAGGGATACAACGATGTCCTTAATTAATTCATTGTTTAGTTTTTCACAGAATTCCATAATGGGTCACATGACATATAGCTCTGTGAACAGAATAATCCTGTCCCAGTAACAACATATTAGCAAATATAGCCCGCTCGACCTTCAGCTCGAATAAATATACTTAAATGTTTGCTGTCATAGTCCTGACCTGGTGGACTGTAATCTCCACATGCCAGTCCTGGTTTCTGTTTTTTCAGGTGTGACTTTAGAAGCCATGTAATATACAGGATGTCTGTAGGCTCTTCATTAAACATCTCCTAGCTCTCCGCTTGCTCCACAACACATTACTAGCAGCAGTTCATCTGGTCCCCAGTGAGAGAGAGCTGGAGTTCATTAAAAATCTGCTGGTTTTTAATGGCAGATACTGATGCCTCACCTGTAGGGAGCTGACTGTTGTTTTTAGACAGCATGTGCACCTGGCATTAGCCTGGTATGTATGGAGTTTGCTCCCCATGTCTGAATAGCTTTTCCCAGCTTCCTGTGGTTTCCTCTTGCAGTCCATTAGCATGCAGTCTTTCTTTACAGTGCTTTGTAAGAACGTGGCTTTTAGTGGCACCTGAAAGCTGAAAGTTACTCATCTTATAGGTTCAAACAAGGTGATGTCGCATATACAGTACTAGATGCTATGAGTGGCAGCGGTTGGTATGGAACTTCATGTTCTCAAATAATGGCCTGGATCTACCTAACTCACCAAACGCACAGTGATTTAGCCACATCTTGCTTTATTCACACTGATTCTGGCGGAAGATGAAAAGGATGACATGTATTTACATGCTTCATCAGAGGGGCACTGTAGCCTTACCGTTGACTTCGATGAATCCTATCTTTGGTTTTGCATTGTAGGAGAAAAGTCCCATCAAAAGCAGTGGACAGAGAACCCTCTGCAAAGCAGGCACGGGTGCTGAGGACAAGGTCCACATCAAAACAGTACGTGCTGATCTTAATGGCCCTCTTGGGGAACGAATGTTTTCTGTACCATGTAGCATGAACAGTGGTTTACAATAACATCCTGAAAATGATCATTATTATGTTAAAATGAATACTGGTGATCTTGCATGTTACATCCCAGTATATTTCTTTTGTACAATAATAACTTATTTTACAGAGCTGCCTGTTCTAGTGTTACTCAGGCTTTCATTCCCCAGTGATTCTTTTTACCATTATTAATATATTAAAAAGATTAAATTATCATAACCTCTACTCATTTTATAATGATATTGCTATTGAAAATATATGTATTTTATATGTGATGTGAAGCAGTTCTGCTAAAATAGATTAGTACAGCAGTCCCCCACCATGGACAATTGGATCCTCTTTAGCATGATGTAAATGAAGTCAAGAGGGAAGGCAGCTGTGTGGTCACATGACAACCTTGAGGGGTGGATAGCCTGCGCTGTGGGGTAGAATGGTCACCCATTACCTTGTCCATTTATGATACCAGGCCTTGTGTCGTATTGTTGGTCCTATAAATTAACATTTTCCTGCAGTGCTGAATCACTCCTGTGGGGGGCGCTGAATGGAATGGCCTCATCTGTTTTAATGCTGTCATTCACTGCTTCACAGGAGACCGGGTCATCACAGCCCCTCCCACAGAAATCGACACAAAAAAAGTACCGCCATGAGAGCCTGGACCTTGCCCAATCCTCTCTCACCGCATCCACCACCGGGACCAGACAGGCTCAGAAGTAAATCCTGGGGCTGGCGGCTTTGGGTGGGGTAGATTCAGGCAACACTGAGTGCCTTATCCAGATTTTACCATGATATAAAGCAAAGCTACCACCAACTGGAATAATGCAGGAATGAAATGAAGCGCAGCGCTGAAGATGAAGGATTGAGTGTTTAATTCAGCAGATAATTAGAATCAGAATCTTAATCAGAAGTGTTTAAATTTCTATTTCCAGCTGCACTTAAAGCAAGAACAAGTCACCTATATTAGGGATTCCCAACCTTCCAATATCTGCCAGATTGACTGGCAGTTTCATAACGTTTTCCATTACTTTCCCATAACAGTTTCCATTTGTTTCAGATGTGAACAAAAAACTCGAATATGAGGCTGTAAAAAGCTGAAAACAGTTTATTTTTGCAAATTAACCAACCCCTCTGCAAACCTCTCAGCTGACACTCACTAGAATGCTGGCTACCGACTAGGGGTTGGGAAACCCTAATTTGTATCATGTGTTTCACTAGTCATATACTCAAAACACTGGAGTTTTAACAGCAGACTGCTAAAATCTGCTGAGTCAGTCCAAGTTACCCAAAAGGTTTTCTGAAAGGTTTTCTCCCTGTCCTTTTGGACAATTAGTGCCACTGTGGTTTAAGCTTAGTGGGCTGCCTTATGAGTGGACATTTAAGGACTGCTTTTTGAGTATATACTTAAGGGCTGCCTTATGAGTGAACAGTTACGAGCTGCCCGATGGGTAGACAGTTAAGGGTTGCCTCAAGAGTGTACAGTTAAAGGCTGCCTCACAAGTGTACATAAGTTTAGAGTTGCCTCATGAGTGTACATTTAAGGGCTGCCTTATGAGTGGACATTTAATAGCTGCCTTATGAGTGGGCATTTAAGCGCTGCCTTTTGAGTGGGCATTTAAGGGCTGCCTTATGAGTAGGCATTTAAGAGCTGCCTTATGAGTGGACATTTAAGGGCTGCCTTATGAGTGGACATTTAAGGGCTGCCTTATGAGTGGACATTTAAG
>JAODKN010000037.1:14076587-14087439 GCA_026774425.1 Petrocephalus zakoni
GACCGGGTTATTTGAATCAATTCTTATCGAAACATAGCATGACAATTATTATTATTATTATTATTATTATTATTATTTAGTTTACTGAACAGCTATGTTCCCTCTTGAGAGAGGGGTTTGTGGACCGCATGACGAGCGCCGATGCCCCCTTTACCTTTATTAGTCGAGCTCATTATATCCTGATGAATAAACAGCCCTGTGGTTGCAGGTACGGGGTGATTTCTACGCTTTATTAATTATATGTCATTGTACATTTAACTGCGCCACCCCGTTAGTTATGTTATGCAGCATACCATGTCGAGGCCACGTCATTATATCTACATTCCATCATTTGTTATAATGCGAATAACATTTTTATTTATCGCAGCGGAAAGATGAATGGACAGTCTATCACAGTTATAGCTGTATATTATACGTCAGTCATTGGCAGATATAGCTGGTAGTAAAATGGTAGGATGTCAGCAGTATAATAGGCAAGTGAAATTTATTTCAGGCCAGTCATATGGGACTGCGCCTATGGTGAAGACAGGTTGACAGTATAGCGCCCTACGCCGTTGCTGCCCTCCAATCACCAAGTTAAGTCTCAGGCACCTAAATCCTACCTCCTCATCACATTTGGCACAAATGTCGTATTTCGATAAAAAAAAAAAACCTTTGGCTATTTTGCATAAATACATGCCATGGCTACGTTTCAAATCCGTGATGACTCGAGATATGCCAGAGCATAAGGATTCCTCTCCAGCCATATGAATCATTATGTTTTGTTGCTCAGAATAAATGAAAAGCAATTTTAGGAGACGTGTAAGGGATGCTAAGGGCTCCTGTCCTCGCAGAGCCGGTGTGCCGCAGTTAGGTGCGGGAGACACGCGCCCCGGTGCCCGGCGACATCAGCGGGACGCACCGCTACCTTATTGCACCCGTGGTTACAGTCATTTTGGGTTCCAGCTGCACTTCACGCACGCACTGAGATATCCGTAAGACGAAAGTGGAGGAGCACCTCGCCGAGATTTCCTATGGCGTGGGCCGATCTCGGGCATACAAATGAGGCGCGCAAAACCTTACGAGAGGATTCTGCGGGACGAAAGGCTACGCAGTGTTTTCATTTTAATTAAGATGATCCGGGGTTCTGAGACACCGTGGGACTGTTTCGGCAATATTCAAAAGTACTCCTGGTGATAATTCAGGAAGTCTCTAATTATTTCTCGCATAAGCACTTATCTCCCATATGTCGCCTGGGAAACGCCTGCAAACTGGTTGCACTGAAAACCTGAAACTGCGCAGGTCAGACTCATGCAGAGATTATGATATGGTGTGATGTGTTATGGCTGGTTATTAACGTCCGGGAATGTAGTGATTGGGAAGAACAGTCCACCTTGTTTAGAATCCGTCTTGTTCAGTGGACATTGTTGTCACCATAGACACAATGTGGGGCTGTGTGCCTTTTTGGTGTTTTTTTTCCCATGCTTTCGTTATAATCTATGGTGATTTATGGAGGCTAGGGTGCAGGAGTGAGGTGGCTTGGTGGGGGGATTTGGGGGGGGGGCACACATCTTACTGAAAGATGTGGGCAGGCAGTGCAAGAAGGCTCATGAAACATCCAGGGTCGGTCTGCATCTGACACCTGCCAAAGCACAGCATTTTTGAGCGAGGTTCTCCCCATTCCAAAGAATCTGCATTATCTTCCCCTGTAGCAAATATCTGTCGTCCTTCACAGGGCTTCAGAAGCCGCATTATATAATAATTGAAGCTCCTGCCTGTGAAGATGTGACTTGCCTCCCTTTGCCGAGTCTGGTGAGGTAGGGCATGCCGAATGAACCGGAAGAGAAGCAGTTCATTGTCATTGTGGTACCTGGAGAGAACTGTGGATTCATAAACACTGAGGTCAAATGAACGCCACCCCCACCCCCCCTTAATTAACCGTACTGTAGGGATAGATTCGATCTAGGCTATATTTGCCTCTTACGTTGAGTCTGACAGAGCCTTTTCCTGCATCTGACAGGCTGACAGTAAGCCAAGTACCTACCACATAGTTATGTACATGTTTATTTGCCATCTGTAACCTGTTATTTAGGGAAAGAAACTATTGGATACAACTTGGTCCAGTATCTTGCATCTAGTAATTAGGAAGTCTGATTGTACCTCTATGAAATTACTAGACATTCTGTGTCTGGTTTTAGAGCCAAAGTAAGCAAACTGCCTTTGGGACTGTTTTGTTTTTAGTAAGGAAAATACTTAATGCATCAGTCTTTACTTGAGCATTTTGTGCTGAATTTCTAATGTAATTATGTATGTATTATGTATTAAGCTTGTTGAAAAATCACATTCGCATTTCTTTTATTTTGAAACTATCAGTTACCTGTACTTTATTTTTGTCTGAAAGAAAACCTACCCTTATACCGGGTTCATGAATGGTTTATAATCAAGTTATTCATCAGGTTGTTACATTTTGTAATTAATCACTACTGTACCAGTGTAATTAATCATTAATAGACAATTATAGACGAGTTATAATACAGGTTTTTTATTAGTGAGATACTACCATTTGTAAGTGGTGAAAGGGCACCTTACTGTAAAGCGGTGGCCTATGAGGAAATATGTGCAACCATGTGATCTGTCCCCCTAAACTAAACGTGAAGGGAAATATCTTATGATGTAATGGTTTGCAATGTCATGTGACACGGTGGTTACGTACCTGGCCTTTTATACTCATAGCTGTTTTTAAGTGAAGGGTGATTAATTGTCATTGTTGACACACAATAACAAAATGTGTCCTTTGCAGCACAGCAGTGGGCAGCTAATTTGGCTGCCGGGGGAGCAGTGCCTTGCTCTGGGTACCTCAGCGGTACTTGTGGGTCGGGGACTCAAACTGGCAAGCTTTCAAACACACTGTCACTTCCCTAACCATTGCGCCACCACTGCAATCTTGCACCCATGACCATAGGCTTCATGGATTCTAAGCCACACGCTCAACCCCCGAAGCTATGCAGTGGCCTAGGTGAATTCACAGCTGTAGTATTGCATTTAAATGTGTTACTTGCCTCCATAAACATTCCAACAATTTTGAATGCTCCTATCTGGGGTTAATATGGTACACAGCTGTGAATGTTGTTACCCACCTCTTCCGCGGGAGTCTCTGTGCCTCTTCTTCCAGGGACCATTCGATGCTATTCTGCCTGTGATCCCCTCTGTGGCTTGGACTCAGTTTTACTGTGTTGCCTTGGCTTTGAGATACCCATTCTATCACACTGCTTTCCTAAATTATTTAATATTAATATGTAATCCTGCCCTCTCTGTCAGAGGTTCTTATTTAAATCAATTACACAGGAAGTGCGTGCCGCAGGAAATACGAATGAGTTTCCTTTTGGGTCTGATGGCTCCTTTCCCATCATGCAACAGCGGCACCACAATATGAGCGTAACCCAGCAAACCTCCAACTGCGTCTCTCCCACCAGGGCCGTGTTTACACTCCAGATTTCACCAGCGTTTGGGGCGGGATGCTGACACAATTAGGTCAAACACTGCACACAGAAATAGCGGCTCGCTGCGCAGCTGCGCTGATGAAACAGCGGCGGCCCCCTCTGACAGCCTTTCTGCAATTCGCTGCGGAGCCACGCCTGAGATTTTATCTACAGCCAGGGAGAATCCATGTCCTCATTAAGCCCGGGCTCCATATTCCAAGGCAGGTTTCACTTGTCTTCTTCCTACTGATTAATAGCAGCCGTTTGCAGTGGGGGAACAAAATTTCAATCCTTGCTATTTCCCCACCCTGTGGCTGTGGAGCACCTTTCTGGTGCTGCTCTAGACTTGCTTGGTTCATTTCCATTTTCACTTTTCGTACACACTTACTTTCTCTCGAGATTAATGGTGAAATGTGAAGGGGTTTCGCTGCAAATCAAGCAACGCGGGCAGCGAATGAGACCATGAAGTAGCCCTGCTGTTTTCTAGATTTTACAAATGACTAGATGTGCAATACAGCACAAAGAGTTGGGCCTTTCTGTTTTAATATTTCTATGTCAGCAGATTTAAAAAAAAAAAAAATGCGCACAGTTAAGACCAAATTTATTTATTTATACTTATATAAAATATTTTTAGCCAAGGTAGGTGGATAACTAACTACTGCTCCTAGCAACAGCATTTGCTTATTAAAAGGAATAAATCATTTGTTTCTGAGACAAAGGGGAAATACCTGAGTGATGTAATAAATGTAAAGATATGGCAACCTCAGACATATGTGATGTGCCTTCAGCATGTAAATGTGCTCTTTCACTCCCCATTCGTCAGCATGGTCCGCTGTAGCTGCCCGGCCCCGCCTCCTTTCCTCCGTGACTCATTTGTCCGTCAACATCAGCCACACACAGCACCCGAATAGGAGAGCGAGAGGTGCCAGAGGCATGCCGGCGTGGAATGCCACAGAGATGGGCTACCGTGGCTACCTTCAGCCTCCCCCCACCCCCCGCGTTCGGGGGGAACGAGCGGAGCCTCCCGTGTGACTCTGACATCACGTGCCTGGCAGCGTGCCACGCTCGAGTCCCTTGGAAACGACGTGACGCTGCTGCGGCGCGCTGTAGGTGGGGGAGTGGTTGTCAGGGAGAAGATGCAGAGTGCGCTCTGTGCCTGAGATGCACTGGGCTTTCAGCACCACGCACCTCCTGCTCTGGCCATTCTCTGTTTATTGAAGCAAACCCAGCTTCATTGGGTCTTGGTGAGCTGGGGGGGGGGGCACTTTCCCTTCAAGGGTCAACAGGGAGGGCTCAGCCCATACCCAGGCAGGTGCAGAGTGGCTATAACCGCAGTGCTGAATGGGAGACAAATAATTGCGGTTGCCAGGAAGCGCGCGGTTAAATAATGCAGAGCCTGGGTGTAGTTAGTGCCGGCCTCCTCCTGTAGAGTGGCACGGACTGGCTGGGGATGCAGCAGAGCGCGCAGGGAGGGGGGGGAAGATGGTGCGCGTCGCCTCAGTAGCGCCCCCGGCAAGACTTAACATTCCAGCAGCTCACTCTCATTGTGTCCCGCTTTTAACAACATAGAGAGATTTGGAATGCGGCTTCTAATGGGCTTTCGGTCATGAAGACCTCTCTAGTGGAGTAGAAATGCTGTTTTCACTGCATCAACCATCTACTATCATAGAACAAATAGATCAAAGAATAAACAAGTGACCACATTTTTAATTATTTATTTTTTTAATAGGGGTAAAATATAACAAATAATAAAGAGTGGCAGAATGGTTCATTGGTATTTACTGCGATAGTGTTCCAGTTTAAGCAGTTTATGGTTCAAGGTCGTTAATGTTTGTTAAATGTAACATGTCTTGGAATTAACATACCGTCTCGTTTTGACTTCCTGTTACGCGGTTATGGGCGGAGACATTTTTCAGCACAGCGGGTAAACGTGTGCGGAATCTTGATGAATCTCACGTCACGCTGTTTGGCTGGGGCACACGAACATCCAGCGCTAATAGTATTGGCAAGGTCACGCACACGTTACATATACGTGTAGAGGAACATGCAGGCACAAATATCGTGGATATGGTACCTGCATGAATCTGCTTTTGAATTTTTAAGAAGGAAAAGAACAAATATTATTCAAAATGTACAATATCAGCTCGTGCCCCTGTTTGAGGGCTGTGAAGAAAAGTGACATCAAGATTGAATATTAGGGAGGATTATAGGCGTAGAAGGAGTGTCAAGGCCCTGTGTTTGGGTGCAGAGTTAGAGATGTAATCATTTTACTGTTCTCTCTCCTTTTATATACCGTCTTTGTTTGTAGGTGTAGCATGCATGTTCTCCGGACTGCGTGTGACAAACAGGAGTGATGTCATCATTCATGGAGCTTTGCATGTACTGAGAGTTACCTGCAAGTGCCCCTCGTTCAGTAAGGGTCCTCCACAAAACGGGGAATAATCTTAAAATATTATTCCTAATCATGTGTTTTGCCGTGGGGGGTTTCTCCAGGTACTGTGGTTTCCCCTCCACAGTCCAAAAACAGTCTAAGGTGAATTGGAGTGACTAAATTGCCCACAGGTGTGAGCATGCCCTACAATGGGTTGGTGCCTCATCCTGGGTTATTCCCAGCCTTATGCCCGTAGCTTCCAGGATAGGCTCCAGACCCCAGTAACTCCGAATTGGACAAGTGGGTACAGAAAATGGTTGGATTCAGTAGATATTTTATGTTATATTTTATTTAACTCTGCATTTGAATGTATATGAATCCTTGAGCTCCTACATATAAGAAGATAAGAACATAAGAACTATACAAACGAGGGGAGGCCATTTGGCCCATCAAGCTCGTTTGGGGAGAACTTAACTAATAGCTTACTTGTGTCTCCATGATATCTGTTCAAAACTAAAGACTAAATGACAGAGTATAGGTTTCCACCTTAATGCAATTCTAAATTTTAATTCTATTTCTATTGTAGAATACCTTTGATGGGGAGCTACCTTACTGACACTGTGTGTATCAAAATAGCTGTCTGCACTAGTTGTGCCTCTGCTTTGGTTGTTAGGCTGTTGTTGGGGGAAACCCGTCTTCCCCAAAATCTGCACAGTAACAGCACAGAACGCAATTCTGATCATTGCATGGGTTCGCCGCACCAGCTCTTGGCTACCAAGTGAATGTGCCCCTGGAGGGAGATCCTGCATTCTACGCATTTACAGTAACTCCCTGAGATCACACGTGCTGGAGAAGGAGACAGTGCAGCTGCAAAATTCTGAGGCAGTCTGGGCCAGGACGCTGACATGTTGCAGGCAGCAGGAACTTCAGGGATGTTTCAGTGACGTCTGCTAGCGACGCTGTTCTTTCAGGAGCAAATGCCTGCATTAAACCTGTCCTTTAGGTAAGAATGCTGTTCTGGCCTCATGAGCAAAGGCCTTGGGTGTCCTTTGCTTAGAGGTTCAGGTTCAGGGGTGATGCCTAAGACCAGCACTGTCCCATTAACATACTGGAGTACTGCAGATCTCCGGTGTAAAGTTGATACTGTCCTTTAGCTTTGAGCAGACATTTATGTTCAACTTAAATATTTGTTATTAATTGAATTAAATTGAATCTTCATACAGAAATATGTTCTTCTTGATTTGATCAAAAATGTTATGGTTCCACAGGCCAGTAGCTGTGTGCCGTCCATGGGCTGGCTTTTGCCCAGCTCTGGCTTGGAGAGTGGTTCAGCCCTCATGAGAGGAGATCGGGAGTTCTCCTGGTATAGACCTCAGCTATTTTCCCATCACTGTGACTTGCATCACAGGTGAACTTTCTTGAGGTCTTTCTTGAGGTATGATGAAACCTATGAGCCTGAGGGAGGTGTCTGATGTTTCTTTCAATGCCGGTACTCCTTAGGGCTTACAGTATCTAAGCTGTCTATACAGATGCCTGACAGAATGTTTACTACACAAAGTCTTTTTGTACTCTTTTAAGTTGGATTTACATGAAACATACTGCCTTCAGTTTAGAGGTATGTATAAGCACAGGAAGCTTAAATCTTGCATTTTATTCGACATTGCAAACGCTGAAGATAATGTTCAACCAGTGTGGTAACAAAAGACTTCTGCCGATGAAATTGGTTGATCCATAAAATTTTATTACTGGTCATTGCTGTAGCCCAGTTATCATTTGTAGCATTTTCATGAGGTTGTGACATTCTCCAGATGGTTGTGGAGCAGAGCTGGCTTTCACCAGAGATTACAAATTAATCAATTCTACAGAATTTTGTTTGTTGGTAGCCCTCTAATAATTGTTGTTGATTGATCATTGCAGAGTTCTTCAAACAGTGTTCTCAGGAGGAGTGTGTATTCTAGTTTTTGCTCCAGCTGAGCTCTTGATAAATTAAGATGAAATTCTGACTTTTAGATGACAATTAGGCATGAGCAGTATTGCAGTGATACAGTATACTGCTGTATCTCGGGTATACTGTGGTATTTTTGGTGTACTACAGTATTTAGTAATTTTGGCATACTGCGTTACTTCAAAATACTAGAATAGTGTTGTTTTTGAAAATGCTGTCAAAATACTGCATACTGTGGTATACTGGTCAAGCTTAATCACAGTTAAATGTCTATGCACTAGTACCAATACAAAATAAAAAAATATATATTTTGAGTTCTATAATTCTCTATTTAACGATTTATGAAAGGCCCTCAGACGCTGAGTAATTAACAGAATAATTGCTTGATCATAATTAGGCATAATACTGAATTGCTCTGTTTTTGAGGGATTAACCATGTAAATGAACCATATACATTTAATGGAATATATTTCTGCCATATAATTATATATTGCATATATTTATGTAAAAAAATCAATTGAACCCTAAGCTTGCAAATATTAACTGATGTGATTCTCTACATTTGTGTTACAGCTCAATCAGCACTTATTAATTAATTTCGCTGTAAGACAAATTGAGGCTCATGAGGTGGGCTTTGGAAGTGGGTACTGGCAAAGCCTCGATTAAGCTGTCAGTTTTAGATGATGTGTCTTATGGGTTTCTGTCTGTGATGTTGCGTCTGGCCACGTCTGTATGTGTGATGCGTGTGATATGATGTTCCTCCGTGTCCACCTCCTACTGTTAAGGGGAAAAGTCAATAATTCAGCCCATTTTGTGCTTCTCATGTCCCTCTGTGCTACTGTACGAGTCTGCGAGTTCAGGCAGGCCTCTGCTTGTTCATTATAGAAGTTTCTGCCCCTTGATCTTGCCATATAGCCACACTTCTCAAAATAATTCTTTAAACCACATCAGCAAAGCCTCATAGGTGTTACATCTGGCCTAAAAACCAACCCTTTAAGTCTTTCCCCTAGTTGCTGTCTTCTGATAAATACCATAGTTCTTTTCCAATCAATATTTACTGTCTGGGAGTTCAGTTTGCATTTAACCATTTAACCTTTTATGCATTGTTTGCACCTATAATCATAGCTGTGTTTCCACAGTGAAAGTTAGAACTGCTGTAGGCAAGGAAAACTTTAACCAGCATGGGAAAATTATGGGGTCAAAGGACTAAAATGCCCCAAGAAACCTCAGAATGCCCATAAAAACTGTGAATTTCCCCGTAGAATTTGGCAAAAAATACACACAGATATAATATTTACCAGTTTGGGCCAATAGCCTAATCTTACCTTCAGCAATCATTTAATTTTTATTCATGTAATTTAATTTCCATATTTAACAAACACTTATACTGACGTTGCTGTTCACTCTACATATGTACATAACTCTTTGTAACATGTAATTCTAATTATATGGTACTATATAACGTTATGATAAGCTTATATGGCAGAGGCCAATATTATTTTTTAATAATGTTGTTAATCTAAAAAGAAGCAAATCCGATCTCTGCAAGGGCTGTGGCTTCAGATCGTCTGCTTACTCATTGCTTCAACACCCACCATCAACAACTTTTACAGTCGCTTAGGGGCAGGGCTGCCAACTTTGGTCAGGTGGCGGGAGTGACATCTTCAATTTGAGACAAGTCTGCACACACATGCATTTACACGCATTTATATGTATGTAAGTGTCATTACATTGGAAACACTTTGTAGGGCAGGGGTGGCCAGTGTTATCTGCAAAGGGCCAGTGTCTATGCAGGTTTTTGGGATAACCTGTAGGTCAGCTGTTTAAACCCTGGTGTGAGGACTCTTCAGCCAATCAGTCCTCTAATTAGCAATCTAATATGGGAGTTGCAGTGAAAACCCACATACACAATGGCCCTTTCTGGGTAAGACTGGGCGCCCCTGCTGTTTGCAAACTTCCCCAACACTTTTGATGTAGCTAATTTTAGATTCATAATTAATTAATATAGATTTGCCCTAAGATGTCTTGAGTGCGTGTGAGAATCTTAAAGCATGAGTGTCACGCCAGATGTGTGCGAGTTGGAAACCCTGTTAGGGCTGGCAGTATATTGAATTTTCACATTATAATTTATACAGTTTATACCGTTTATATTGATATACTTTTTATTGTGTTTTAAACCAGTAGTATTCCTTCTTAGTTGTAAAAGACCCGAGAGCTTAAGTACCTGTCTGTGTGTCTCTCTGTGAGGTCTCTCCCTCACCGTCACCTGTTTGTAGGGTCTGCAGGTCCCTGGCAACCTGCTTGGCCTGGGTTGGCATCCTGAGAAGGGAGAGAAGATGTGGGAGTGCCTTTGGGTGTGTCCCCAGCCAAAGGACACGCGGAGGGTGCGAGAGAGTGGGGCAGTGCGGGGAGGGATGGGGCACGGCCTGGGGATGATGAATGGGCTGGCATGAAATGAAAAGTTCCTTTAGTGTTGAGTAGTCCCAGTGGTGGTGTGTGTGCGTGTGGTGGGGGGGGGGGGGTGAACAAAAGCCAGGCCTTTCAATTCCTGCGAGAGCCTCCTGTTTTATCAGCTGGTGACAGTGACGGTCCCAGTGTGTATGTAGTGGGGGGGGGGGGGGGGGAGATCAGGCATGGTTACTGGGAAGGAGTGTTTCAAATTTAGTGTCCATGGAAACCAGCGGAGTAGGTCACTATTCCAGACATCCAGTTTTAAATGGTTTAGTAATGGCAAAGAGGACAGAGTGCATTCCTGTGCATTCCCATTGTGTTCTGTGTTCGCCTTTTCACCTCATCTCTCGATCGCTATCAGTTGATCACTGATATGCATGTTACACGTGGTAAATGCACGTATCTGAAATTGTGTAATAAAATAACTCAATGAGGTTTCGATTAGCCAACCAAGGTAGGTAAGTGGTCAATTCAAAAAATGTGTGGGTGTATTGGATGGTTTCTGCAAATACTGGGGTGATTTTAGGTTTTGAAATGGCTCAGCTGACAGAGATACACTCACCTAAAGGATTATTAGGAACACCTGTTCAATTTCTCATTAATGCAATTATCTAATCAACCAATCAC